>LLCE01000125.1:0-125410 GCA_001414415.1 Hymenoscyphus repandus
AGAGTAGAGCAGAGTAGAGCAGAGTAGAGCAGAGTAGAGGAGAGTAGAGCAGAGTAGAGGAGAGTAGAGCAGAGTAGAGTAGAGTTCAGTAGAGTAGAGTTCAGCAGAGTAGAGTAGAGTTCAGCAAAGTAGAGGAGAGTAGAGCAGAGTAGAGTAGAGTTCAGCAGAGTAGGGCAGAGTAGAGTAGACTAGGGAAGGGTATCACGGTAGGACTCTAAAAGTACATACGGAGTTCTGTGTTCTATGACCTTTAGGGATCCGATGCACGCTATGGGGGGTTGAGGCCGGACGAGGAGGGACGAGGAGGGTGCGACGTTCGAGGACCTGGATACTTTTCGACATGCGCGATCCCTTGAGAATCGGCAACTTAGCGTCATTCACCGTCGTCACCCTTCGTGTCACGACTCTGAGAGGGCGCTAACCTTGATCACTCAACGAACGAACATCAAACCGCACGCCTGCGCACACCTGCGGACGCCTGCATCGATTCCAGTTTCAGCAAGCCTCATTCAACGGGCATCTTGAGGATTCCAAAAATCCTTCTTTTCGCGAAATGTTCCATGTCAAGTCCCTACAATTCCACATCCCTCCGTAACTCCGTGACTCTGCAACTTTGCAACTCTGCTACTCTGCTACTCTGCTACTCTGCTACTCTGCGACTCCGCGACTCCGTGACTCCGTGACTTAGTCCTCTACCGAGGAGACGGCAATATCAAACCACCCTCCATCTCTCGTCCCACCACATCGCGTAATTTTGAACAACTTCCCGTTCGACTCTTCGCTGGCCGTGGAGGACAAGTCGTATTCTTTTTTGGAGCTATCGAGCCAATCCCATGACTTTCTCTGTAATTCTCTCACAGAACATTTCTCTGATTGGCACCCCCTCCTCAACCGCCCACCCTCCTCTCCTCCTCTCTTCCTCTCCTTCTCTCCTGGCTCCAGTGCTGACTCCCCCGTGGGATGGAGAGGGTGCTCACGAGGATTTATCATCATGTTTGTTCTTCCCGAACGGGTAAGCAACTGCTTGGAAGCAAAAGAGTGTGACTCCTCGAAACTCATTCATTTATCAATTGGCACAGCTTTAATCTAGACCGTGAGAACTGGATGCCATCACCGAGTGACTACTATCGGACGAACGAGACGCAATCCTTCGTGTAGGACCAACATGGAGAGGAGGGCACCTACTCTCGAGGTGCTTTAAGGTTAAATTGCCGGACACGCTCAGGAGTAGGACAGCATCTGGGCGTGCTGCTACCAGCCGTTGCTGGTAACCAAACCCGTCAGTCAGAGTATGTGAGGTTACAGTTGATCCTCTGGCAATGTTGCGGAACCACCCACGACGAGTTAGTACAACGGATTAGTACAGCGAGTTCGTACGGCGAGTTAGTACGGTGGGTTAGTACGGGGGGTTAGTACGGTGGGTTAGTACGGCGGGTTAGTGCGATGGATTAGTACGAAAGTACGATGGATTAATACAGCAAATTAGTACGACGAATCAACGCGACAATATAGAACGACTCCAGCCCCTCTACAACCCCTCTATAATCCCTCTACAAAACGCGAACTGCAGCAAATAACACCGAGAAGAACTCACCCGCTCGTCTTATCTTCCAGGAAGACCTTACCGTGAGGCTGTTTCTGCCGTATGATGTGTAAGTAAGCACCAACAAGTACCACCAAATACCATCAACCACAGATCGTTCGTACTTTCCCAAGATCAGCACTGTTTCTTCACCGTTACTCCCAGAAACTCACGCATCATCCGTCAGCAATCTTCACACTCCTCGTCTCAACCGCATCGATTTGTTCGGAACCTCCAACTCTCTCCGCTCCCCTCCACGCTCCCCTCCGCTTCCCTTAGCTCCCCTCACACCGACATCGACTCTCAGATAAAAGTCAAGTCTCCCCGTCATCCGATCCTCAACCCCTTCCTGCAGCCTCTGGTTACGACTACTGCAAGTCGTCTTCTTCAATTGTTAGACGGGGCATGTTACCGCCTTGATCTTTCAACGTCGAAGAGAAAAGTCATGGACCAGCTTTGTTCTTGATGCCCAACTAATAACAGCGCATTCAGGTCGCTATGAGGCTGGAGACGTGCCCCTGGTGGAGCTCTCGTTTTCTGGATATAAACGTTACACGTATGTCTGCCCCTACTTTGTCAGGCCTCTCTTCCTTCGCCCGCTTCCGGCTCAATTTGGGATATTTATTGGGTCGAGGATGGGCTTTTGCTGCACGATGCAGTCGACTGCGTTTTTCCTGCGCTTCTGCATGTTGGCTTACAAGGCGAGCGCCGATGGGAACATCAAGCGTGGGCAGCCATGAGGTGGAAAGGAGCAGCGCAGCAAACGGTCTTTCATGGCTCGTCCCGCGTGCCCCGCGCGACCGGTCTGAACCTAACTAACTTAAGGCTTGGTGGCTAACTAAGATCGAGTGGAAGATGGATGTGGATGTGATCGTGGATGTGGTGGATACGGCTATGGATATGGATATGGATATGGATCTGGATATGGATATGGACCCGTGGGGCGACCCAAGTGCGAACCCTCGAAATCTGGAGATCATCACCGTGAGTTCCGGGGACTTTGCATTTCGAGAATTGCTGGAATTCGGGGACTTTCAAAGATGCATCTTTGATCCGAACTTGCAGTGGCGGCAAAGAAGCACTTGAGCACAGGCCATTTCGGCACCCCTGAATTTCAACCGAGTCGCTAGAACTCGCTACGGTGGTCATCATTCCCCTCCCCCCTGAGCTTCTACATGCCTCTCAAGCCCCCCTTTTAACCTCTTCAACGGATATCAAGACACTGCTTTGCCCAGTATCAACCATGCTTCCTCTCAAGTCTAGAAAAGACAGGGGCTCTTCTCATCCCATTGCCATTTGCACGGATACTCAAATTTAAACATCGTCTGTTTGGTGCTCAAGCCCACTAATTCCTGACATCCTGCGCTGCAGCTCATCTCATGCAACCTCGCTTATGTTGTCTCGCCCTACTGGCAAGCCTTTCGTCGTCCAATATCTATCTACATTGGGCGCATCTACAAATGACTGGTTTCCCTATGCATGCAAGCACCTCAATTCATGCTTCATGATCTTGAGCAATTACCTATTCGTTCATGGCATTTCCCAGAATGAGCACATTTCCACAACTGTTCCTTTCTATTCTGCAGCGGGCTGCTTAAAGTAGAAGCAAGACTTCTCTCCCAATGGATGGCGAAGGCGAAATCCGGGGTCATAAGTTGATCTCAGTCCAATGGCCACTACCACACTTATTCATGCTACACCTTTGGATCGCGCC
Organism: Hymenoscyphus repandus; assembly: GCA_001414415.1. Taxonomy (NCBI): domain Eukaryota; kingdom Fungi; phylum Ascomycota; class Leotiomycetes; order Helotiales; family Helotiaceae; genus Hymenoscyphus; species Hymenoscyphus repandus. The sequence continues at coordinate 3,297 of LLCE01000125.1, forward strand.
CATGCCGAGCTTTAAATCATGAACACTACACTCTTTCACGAGGGGACCCAAACATCTCATCCCATAGGCCAACCCGACCTCTCTCATATCGTCATTTCATGCCCAACTCCAGGACAACCACATATCAGCTATCATCGACTATGGTAGGTCGGCGACATCATCCACTCCCACGACCGGCAATTCACCTGTAACCGTATCGTGCTTCTCGGGATTCGCAATCTCATTGGGTCTGGCTGACCTCCCGTAGAAAGTCACGGTAACATCACCTCGATTGGGAACGGAGTGGTGGTCCATTCACCCCATCCACACAACCATCCTCCCGCAACCACCATCGCGACCCCGAGGCTGTGCAGATATCGTCGGTCCGCCATGTCGCGAGGGCGTGGCTGGCGTCGGTATCATTTCATGTGGCTAATGCGGTAAACCGCTGTAGACTCGGAAGTCATTGATCTCGTGATCGCTTGACATCCAGGGGCTCTCGTCAAAGGATCTCTCCGATGATCTTGTCGCTCGTTATGGTCTGAGGGAATGAATACCTTTGACCGGAGACGGGACAAATCTTCCGAAGATGGGACGGCCCACATCTCCTCGTCATCTGGATCCATGACATATTTTCTCGTCGCTCTGGAGATTCTATATATTCGACAACAGCTCGGAAGAAACATATGAGAGCATGAAGAGCCGAGTCTAAACGGTATTTCATGCAGCATTTTGTCTCCCAGAAGTCAGGAAATCCAAGTAGTTTAGCAAATGATCCGATGAACATCAAATGCGACAGTCCCCCGATATCTAGTAAGAATATACCCATCGTACAGAGCGACACATAGATCCCAAGCTCCCACTAAGACTCAGTCTTGCAAAGCACATGATCCCCCCCACCCTCCTCCCTGGATCCAGCTTCCCAGCCGTGAGAAGAATCTTGACACCGCTCAGACTCATGATTGTGATGAGTCCAGTACCACACCAGCGTTCCGTCCTTTTTCTCCTTCCTCCTCCTCTCCAGACCGCTGTTCAAGAATGACGAGACGTTCCTCCCTTCCACGATTCGTCCCTGCCGCCGACCAATGCACGCGAAGATTTACACGGCGGCCAAAACGAAACGATGGATCCTTGTGTTGATATGACCGTGCGGTTGTTGCAAGTTTGGATACGTGACGGACAGCTAGAACTCGGTACTTGTGTAGTACATACGCGTCAATAGACCAACCGTGACGATGATTCGTTCCGTGAGAGGCCCGAGGCCCGAGGCTCGAGAGAGGGAGAGTGAGTGAAAGAGAAAGAGAATGCAAAGTTTATATGATGGACTTTAATTTGTATAGTATATCTACATGACACGCCCGCCTCTAGGTTTTCATCGTACTTACCGATACACGTATACAGAGCGAGTGGAGTTTCTTAGTATCAGATAAACTCCCACTTATTCGCACCGAGTGAGAACATTAGAAACGCCGATTGCCATGCCATGCTATACAAGGTTGTTCATTAATACACATTTCCGTCCGTCGCTTATCTCTTCCTCACGCTGAATCTGCTAGTCGGCCTCACTCACCGACTTGTATGTACAAGCTCCGATCCTCCACAGGTTCCGCTTCATTCGTTCGTTCATTCGAATCTGACTCTAGTCTTCTAAGGAGAAATCTCAATCATCATCCTCATCCTCCTTCTCACTCTTCTTCTTTCTCTTCTTCTTGCTCAGATCGTCTTTCCACCGACTATTCGCTTGGTCCGCGTCCATATTTGGGAAGACAAGGTCGAAGACGTCCGAGTACCATTTCGCGGGCTTGCCCTCGATGCCTTCTTTGATGTTCTGTTGGGAGTAGTTAGTATCTATGTGTTCCATGAATTTGGCGGGCCAGGAAGACAAGGGGAACGGGATAAGAAAGGAAACGAGGGAGAGAACAAACCTCAGGAAGCTCAAGCCAATCCGACATGTTATCCTCCGGGAAAATAATCATCTTACTCCCCGCCCGTCTCGCCGCAACCGTCTTCTCCCTCAATCCCCCAATCCTCAATACCTTCCCCGTGACAGTAAGCTCACCCGTCATAGCGATCGTCGGATCAAGGGGCCTATCAAGCGCCAAACTCAACAAACTACTCGCCATCGTGATGCCCGCCGATGGCCCATCCTTGGGCACCGCGCCCTCAGGACAATGCAGATGCACGCGTGCTTTGTCAAAGAATTGGTTCTGGGGGAATTGCTTCGCCATGACGGACTTGGCGAAACTGTAGGCGATGGTTGTGCTTTCTTTCATGACAGCGCGGAGATTACCTGTAGTGTTGAGGGAGGGGCGGGAGTCGTAGGTGAGGGCGGATTCGAGGATGGATTCGACGTAGAGGGCTGCTCCACCCATTTGGGTCCATGCGAGTCCCATCGCTACACCTGGGGGTGTGATCTCGTAGAGACGGTCTGCAGTAAATACTGGTGGACCAACGTAGTCTTTGAGATTTGAGCGGTCAATGGAGACATGAACGGTATCTGGGACGTCAAGCCCTAGTCGTGGGACTTCTGTAGTCTCTGCAGCGATATTCTCAGATGTCTCTTTCACATCTGTTTCATCTTTCTTGCTCTCTTCCATTGCCGCCTTTCCTTCGTCGGTGAGAGCTTTCTCCTCAGATAGTGGGGTGTCCACTTCTCCGATGTCTTGAACGATCTTCAAAGCTGCCTTTCGGTATACTTTCTCGATTTGTTTCTTTAGGTTCCGTACACCAGATTCTCGGCAGTAGGATTTGATGAGCTCTTCAATTGCCTCTTTGTTGAGGTTGACATCCACGTTTTTGAGACCGGCCAGTTCCTTGGCAGCTGGTCCAAGGTATCTCTCGGCTATGGCCATCTTCTCGTCCGCAACATAGCCAGACAGTTCAATGGTCTCCATTCTGTCGAGTAGAGGTCGAGGAATTGTATCTGTCATGTTGGCGGTGCAAACAAAAAGGACCTTCGACAGATCAACAGGGACGTCGAGGTACTGATCTAAGAAAGAATTGTTTTGTTCTGGGTCCAGCAGTTCGAGGAGGGCAGATGCAGGATCGCCTTGATGCCCACGGCCCAGCTTATCGATTTCATCAATGAGAATGAGAGGGTTTTCTGTCTGGCATTTCTTCAAAGCTTGGATAATCCGACCTGGAAGAGCACCAACGTACGTCCGTCTATGGCCCTTGATTTCCGCTACATCAGCGAGACCACCGACACTGAAGCGGTAGTATTGTCTGTTGAGAGCTCGGGCAATCGACTTTCCAATACTCGTTTTACCGACTCCTGGTGGACCGACAAAGCAGAGGATTTTGCCCTCAACCGTACCACGAAGCTTTCCAACCGCAATGAACTCCAGGATTCGATCTTTTACGTCTTTCAATCCGTGGTGATCTTCATCCAAAACAGTCATCGCATTGTGGATACCAAAGTTCTCAGCAGATCGCTGGCCCCAGGGTATCTGGGTCAACCAATCCAAATAGTTTCGTGTGACATTGAATTCTGAAGCAGCCGGTTCGAGATGAGCGAGCTTGTTCAACTCCTCATCGAACACCTTCTTGACAGCTTCTGGCATCGCGAGCTTTAGAGCTTTCTCCTTGAACTTCTCAACTAACTTGTCCTTCCCATCTGACTCAATCCCCAATTCTCGGCGAAGACCTCTGATCTGTTCTGTCAGATAGTATTCCCTTTGTCGTTTTTGGATATTTCTTTCCACATCTTTGCTAATCTTAGACTGAAGTTGTGCATTCATCAACTCCTTTTTGATAACCACAAGGGCCTTTTGCAAACGATCCTCGATGTTCAAAGCACTGATGATCTCTTGGAGGTCAGTCGTTTCTCCAGTATTGACCGCTGTGACCGCAGCGGCAAAGTCGGCAAGTTTTGCTGGTTCTTCCATTATGTTTCCAGCGCTATTAGAAACGGCGAATGAAGAGATCTGATCTCTAAATAGTGTGTTCACATTGGCGACCTCCTTGAAAACATTAATGATTTCATTCGTTATGGCGCGAATGACAGGAGATTTTGGGTCGAAGGGTTCATCTGAGAGGTTTTCAACATCAGCGATGGTAACAGCATATTTTCTGATCATGGAGGTAGGGTCGAATGTTGCGACTGAGGTCCCAGATTTGGCGGTACCCTTCACGGCGCTCTCTTCGAACGAGGCTACAACATCTCCCTTTTTCTCCTGTGTAGCATCTTCTTTTGCCGGCTTCTGTGGTATTGGTTCAGGGAGCTCTGGTTCTACGGGAGTAACTTCAGCTGTAGCCACACCACCGCCCGGTGATTGTCCATCCAAAGCACTAAGTTTGATTCTTCGGTGGGGGTAGAGTATTATCGTGAGTTGTCCAGGTCCCTTATCAACCGGGAAGATACTTGTGACTTGCGCAAATGTCCCTATCTCGTGGACCTGATCTAAGCTTGTGATCGTATCTGCTTCATACTTCTCGTCCTTCGTCATGAAAACTCCCAGGTATGGTTGACCTCTCGCGTGCATGTCCTGAATTGCCGCAATAACATTAGGATCCCTCACCGTTACTCCCTTATAAAACCCGGGAAACAGAGGTCGTTTCGAGACTGGAAGCAGCATTACTCGAGGGTAGATATCTGGGACCATACTCTTCTGCAACGCTTTTCCGTTTGCCGCTTTCTTGCCCTTTTTGGCATCCTCTCCACCACCTCCACTTCCGGATTCACCACCAGCTCCAGAAGCGGCAGCACTTCCCTTGCCATCTGGAGTACTTCCGGCAGTACCCTCGTTCGCAGGTGCCGAATCAGATCCTTTGCTCTTTGCCTCAACCGTGGGGTTTTCGACAATGGCAGCTGGTTCTTTGACTTCGTCTTTCTCCTTGGCTTCCTCAACTATGGCCTCCGCTTCTTCCTTATCCTTTGGCGCATCTTTCCGTCTCGCAGGGCTTGTAGAAAATTGTGATATGTATGATGGTGCTCGAGATGAAGCTCGGGGGTAGAGACGCCGTATTCGCGGTGAGAAAGGTGATGTGGCGTGCAGTCTATTCGTGCATGAGATGCTCGAGATTGATCGAGCTGAATTCGAGACAGTCCTCGACGACGTCCGGATGGCAATCCGCCAGGGAAGGTTCTGCCCGTAAAGCATATTGAATTGTCCCTACTCTCCCTCAATAGTCGCGTGTCCGATGCCGGGATTAAATGATCTATCCTCTGAATGCGCCGGAAGAAATCTTTCTAGTCCTCCAAATCTATTCAAGTTCGAAAGTCAAAATGTACAGAGGGAAACGAGAACAGAGGAAGAAGTAGACCTCGTAATGCACAAGGAAATTCGCGTTGATTGTGACTAACTGAGTCTAGGAGTTGTGCTTCAAAGAAATGTTGTCTGCTCGCATCATCGATTGCTTTGAAAGCCGACCCGAGCTTTTTATCGCCGAGCCAGGATCCACGGTGTGATTGGCCCAATTCGGGACAAGGGCCCCCTTTTCTCAGGCCTCAACGTTGCGTATGCTCAAATACAACTCCGGAAAACAGCAAAAGTTCACTAAGCTTAAACTTTGTTTCGAACAAGACATTATCACCTCTCTCTCACCTTTGACTCAAGCCTCGGGAAAAAATTCGATAATAACTTGTAACCCAGGATTTGCCACGTCAATACTAGGTCTATCTCTATCTATAAAAGTGATTTATGTGACAGCAGAAAGAAAAAAACCATCATAAAACATTAAAAGGCTAGCATAAGGCTTTAGTGTCAGCCCATATTATTAGCTTTGCTTCAACCGCGTGCATACGATCAGCTACTAGCATTTATCCCCGAACAGTATCGAGAGCTTGCGTTAGAACACTAGTTACATCTTGACATTGGTCAGAAGAATCCGACCTATTATCTTCTTTAGGAGGAAAAATAAAGTATTCTCTTATGCTATTTAGGATACATAAGTCCAGTCTCCTGGAATTTAGAGGAGGGAGTCATACTACAATTTCTAGGATAAATTAAACAATGGAGTACGTAGAGCTTTGACCGAAACACCTTGAAAATCTTTGTGAAAACCCCCTTCTCAGTGAGGACAAATATAAATGCGAGGCTCCAGATATAGATGTGCCGTCTCCATGGAAACTAGGGAAGGAACACATAGCGTGTGATACACATACAAGGGTGGCTTGTTACATGCAAACAGAACAGGAAAATCCCAGATAGTCGATGAAAGGTCGCAACAATCTCACCTCACAAAGTAGCCAGATAAAAATTTCTTCGTCAAGTATGCTGAAACAACATCCATAGTATTTCTAAAGCCACTACAATAACGCCTACCACCCACATCCTCTTCTCATCCATCCCGTCAACACCTCCCCTATCACCTCCACTGACTCAACCCCGCCCAAGGATCTGAACTCTGCTGACTCTGATGCTTCCCCGACCCCCCATACGGATCATGCTGTTGCGGATAGGTCTGCTGTGGTCCCAATGGCGGTGGCCCTGGCGGCGGTGGAGGAGGCACATACCCGGGCGGAATATTAAACTGTTGATTTGGCAAAGGACTAGTTGGCTGTCGGCCATATTGACTTGGGTTGAACTGCGTTTGCGTGGGCGGAGGGGACAGTTGTCCGAAATGTGTTTGCGTGGGTGGAGGCGACATCTGATTGAATTGTGTCTGGTTTGCGGGGGCGGAGAAGAGTTGGTTAGACTCGCGGGTTGGGTACGTACTTGGGTTGTAACCTCCTTGGGGTTGGTGGGAAGCGTGTTTGTTTTGCGCAATGTAAAGATCTGGAGGATGTCTCTTTTGCGGCGGTGGTGCGAATTGTTGCCCGTTGGGAGGCGTGAAAGATTGGGTTGGGTGGGATGGAGCAACAGATGCATGGCTTTGTTGGGCGGCCGAGACTTGGTACTGCCCGGCGAAATTAGTGGTTGGGTATCTTGCTGTTGGTGATGAGTTGTATAAAGCTGCGGATCCGGTTCGAGGTGGTTGACCATGTGAGGGCGATGTCGATGGATCCATGGTCATCCTTTCCATGAGTCCACGTAGACGTTCTCGCTCCCTATCAGCCTGTCCACTAGAAGCAGCCGCTCTTTCTTGCTCGATTTGGTTCAGTAGCTGAGCTCCCTCCGCTCGGCGATTGTTCACAAAGGTCTCCACATTCTTATCTAGAGAGTCGACTGTATCTTTCATCTCGCTATACCACTGCTTCGCACTATCCAGACCCGCCTCGAGGTCTAAGAACTCTTGGTAGATGCGTCTGTATCTTGTCATAACAGCTGTTCTTTGTCGAGTAATATTTTCATATTTGCTTTGCTCGGATCGAACTCGCTTATCTTGCAATAAGGCATTAAAGGTTGCTGTTAAGTCTTTCATGAGTGTAGATTGCTTGTGGCTTGCTGACAAAAGCCGATTTTGATGTGGTCGAAACTTCTCGAGCTCAGCCTGGAAGAGCTGGTTCTCATATGATGAAATCGACTTCTTATTGAGTATGAGAACTTGGGAGATGTCATCGTTATGTATCTTTGTCTGTCAGCAATAGGACTCAATAGGCCAGAACAAAACTCGCCTTCTCCTTTAAATCTTTCAACACCTGCGCCCTCTCGCGCTTCAACAAATTCAACTTCTTCAGGAGCTCTTCAACTTTGGCGACCTGATCCATGACACTGATCCCATTATCCTCAAAGTCGTCATCTAAAAGGTTTTGCGAACCCGTAGGGCTGTTGCTTTTCCCCTTTCCACCAATCTGGATTAAGGCCTTTTGGAACAGCACATCCGCTTCGGCAATCTCTCCAGCTGAGCGCATCTCGTCGAAATCCACCTCAAACTGTCGCATCTTGTTGTATAATTGGGTATCACTCCTAGCCGCCTCGTCCAATGCATCTCGGTAATTCTTGACGTCGCTCCGAAGTGTTGTGGTGAGTCTGGAACTTGGTTGCTGCGTCCAATCTGCCTCATACTTGGATCTCATCTTCTCACAAACACTCTCCTCCATGTCTAATTGCTTGCTGCTCCTATCTAGAACACTTATGACATCATCTTTCCTCGTTTTCAGATAGTCAAAGGTAGCTGGATGACGGTCGTGGTGCGCAACATCATCACACCAGCCTCGAAACTCGTCATCCGCTGTCATTTCTTGATCGAAACCACCCTTGAGTATTTGTAAAGCTCCGGGTAATCTCAAATAGTCCAGACTTGCTGCCATCTCGCTGTTTGCTGTCTCAACTCGCTCAGTCTCGGCTCGAACAAGTTTCGCCTTCTCCTCATCGTACAAACTTGCTGATTCCGTCACTGACATTGGTACAATTTTCTGGAAAATATCGGGTCCAGTGATTCGCTGGATATCTTGCCCGGCGTAGAGCTCGCTCACGGGGATTGCCTTGGCTGCTGGAAGTTTTGGAATCACCGTCAGGGCGGCCTCAACCGGTACGGTCTGATGATAAATATAATCATTGTCTTTCACAAGCTCGATCAGCTTCTCTTGCACATTTGCAAGATGCCGTTTCGAAATTTCAAAAAGATTAGGGCCTGTCTCTGAGGTAAGGTTGGAGTTTGCAGGTACGCTTGAAGGGAAAGAATTTGCGAGCTTGTTGGCTTCTTTCGCGGCAGTCTCAGCTACATGTAACCGGGATATTGCAACGCCATGTGAATTCGCATCGTCATCGGCCAGAGCCTGGTAGTATTGCGCCAGTGAAGACATGTAATTTGATTTAATCTGTATGTCAAATTAGCCCATGATAACCGATGCACGGCACAGGAGCCGGAGACGAAAATTTGTCCCATAGACAATTGCTCCGAGGCAAATGCCAAAGGAGTCCTAAGGGGCGGTGCGTGGGAAACCCTACCTGAACAACCAGAAGCCAAACCTTCTCGAATATAGCTTTGTTCACATTCTCCTGGGTGCCTTCCACAGCTTGCGCATAGAGATATCCGGCTTGACTTGCTAGTTTCGCTAAGAGACCAACCTTCTTGCCATCTGCAATCTGCTTCTCTAGAAATACCTCCTGTCCTTGTGCCAGCATAACTTGAATGAGCGTCTTGACAGTTTCTCGGCTGAGATCCGTGGAGGGAGCATGCAGGAAATTCTCGTTGATGTATGTGAACATGCCAGCGGAGGCTTGGAAGGAGTGGTATGCGGTCTTAAGACCAGAGTCTTCTGATCGCGTTTGGTGTGCTGCATGACATGATAATACCGCCGAGATGTTGAATATTATAGAAGCTTTTTCGTATGCTAACGAGTATTGAGACGTTGGTTTGTGTGTAAAAGCGTCGAACCTGCAATTACATCAGTCAGACCATTCCAGCCAACATTCCGAAGCCGGAAATCTTCCTACCATGTAAAAGATATCTTGATGTGGTTCTCATCCACTGGAAACCGTAGATCTAACAATTCCAACTGCCCATAATATCGATATAACAGATCTCTCCCAGCAGCACTGTCCTTCCCAGCACCTCGCATATCCTGGCGCAATCGATTCAGTGTCGCGCACTCCTCCGCATACCTCTCCGGATCATCTCCATATGTCTGTCGAATGTATCCCTTCAATGGCTGGATCCAATCTATCTCATTTGTGGCCTTCAGAGGCACTGAAATCATGGGCGCTTGCATGATGCCAATGCTCCTGGAGCCGGAGCTCTCTCCTCCCTCGCACAGCAGACCAGAGCTGTCTTCTAGTCACTCTTCACCTCTATTCCTCTATTCCCGTCGTCCTTCGTAATAGTAACGCTATCGTGAAGTTCGTGGGGGCTGCGGGACCTGGCGTGCCTGACGTTGCGGTGGGCGGGGCGGTAATGCAATCCAGGTGTCAGCACAGCACAGTTGGTAAGTACAACGAATGTCTTAAGCTGTCGATGCAGTTATGATGCTCGTGTGCGCTGCGTCATGCATACGATTCATGGTCTTGGGTAAGTAGCGAGATGAAGTCGTGAGACGTGTAGAGGTCGGTTATGAATGGCAGGATTTCGGAGATGGTGAGATTTTGTGGTGGTGGTGAAGGTGGAGGGGTAGCAGATGAAGTTAAAGAGCTAGCGTACCCAAGTTGAACCAATACTCTCGATCACTCCTCTTCCCAATACTAGCGTGTGCCGCGTATTTCAACAGCAAGGTTCACTTGTCGACACTCAGAGCGACAGAGAAAGAAATGTGGTACTCGTATCTCAGGATTATAGAAGCTTATTCGACGAGCACGAGTGGTCTAGGTGTTTCCCTGCACGCGGAGACGGGCAAACACCTGCAGCAAACCACACCCACAGACACATGTGGCCGTTTTTGAGGCCTTGTTATGCCCCTACGCCGCCTGGCTTGCAGCACAATGCCGATTGATCGTTATGAACCCAGCCGTTCCAGCGGTATTCAGTTGATGCTTTTCTTTTGGTTGCAACTCATCTTTATGCGATAAGTTGATAAGCGCTGACTGAGTCCTGCGAGAAATACCATGGGGCAATATAACCAAGATAGACGCCGTCATCATCAAGGCCTCAAAACCTTCGTCTCGATATTCTGCTCCTTTAGCCGCTGAGGCACAGTAGACAGACCTGACAGACACAATTTGGCGCTCAACCACACCACCAAATATCAATGGTGCGGCGCTCGAGCATCCACAAGGGATCCTATCGTCCTCTTGGATTCAGGACGCTGGCTAGGCGGTGCGATACGGAGAAAATAGTCTTCATTGACATCTCCACTGCCTCTCTCTAAACGGATCCCTCGCTTGTATCGAGTCACCGCTAAAGCTGGAAGGGGGAAGAGGACTGGCCTTTATGAATTCAATGTCGTTTCAATCACTGCCCAAGTTCTAGGATCAGGCCGGTTCATCGACCTGTCTGTTTCGATGCAGGTGTGCTAAGCCTGGTAAAAAGGAGCCAGTCGGCGTCTTGCACGAGGGATTCAACAGCGTCATTGGTTCAAAAGTCAATATGCCGATTCGTTCTATCACAACACCAATGTGCGTGATGAGCCGTCAAGACAACGTAGAAAAACGAGTTGTCAGTTGCCCCCTTTTCCGATTTGTTGTCTATTACTTGCTCTTCTGCGGTCAAGCGGGCCGCACCGTTCAGGCGATTATAAAAAGTGATTTTTACAATAATGGCCCGAATTGGCACATGGATTCTGCAATGCCATTGTGTCACAGATCCTGTCTTTAAAAGATGTTAGTGATGTTGGTGGCGGAAGAACTCAATACACCAAACACGAATCCCGGCCGCAATTATGCATGCCCAACACTCCCTATATGGAAGCATAGATTGTCAAGCAGAAACTCGCCAATCGGACATGAATGCAGGAATGTTCGTGTAACCATTGTTGGCAGTGTTTAGATCTGCGCAACTAAGACGCTAGTCTAAGAGGACAATCGATTAAATTATCCACAACCCGCCAGTAAATCTAAGTCGGATGTTTTTATAGAGACAAGAGGATAACTCTTATGCTCTTGTCCAGGTCTTGGTGCCAAGGTACCATACATAGTGTACAGCCGCACGTGGAGAGTTGCTTCGCAGCCTTACTTCTAGTCTAGACTTCACTCACATAAAACCGAATTTCCGGGAATTCAACTAACTTCCCTATAATATATTGGAGAATTGACTCGAGTGAATCAAATCAAGGAGAACCAATCCAGAATGTCCCCTTTCAGATACAGAGGCTTTCAGGCGAGATGCAGGGGGAACCCAAGTGTTAGTATCCTTTATTACCTCGTCAGCTCTTCTCATTTGTTGTTGTCCAGATTCTTAATCATAACAGTAGATATTGCTTAGGATGCTAAACTTTGTATCAATACCGTGTGGTTGCAAAGCTATGTTACAGCAGCTGGTTTTGAGCCTTAGTATATTCGTTATGGTTTAGTCTACCCTCTCAAATGCAGAAAACGCTGTAGCTCCACAAGTAATAGGATGCTTGTCAATTCACCCTTATCTTGGACTTAGAGAAATAAAAGGACAAGAGTTTCCTCTCTTGACAATATCACGGCGCTTACGTTTTCTGATACTAAATGGTTATATTATCAAGGTTCTGGCTTGTAGACACAACGAATGTATCTAAGATTATATAGATCTCTGTTTCGTCGGTGTTCGAGAGATAATTTCATGCAAGAGTTCGAGCTTTGTAGACCACCAACCCCAACCCCCCGGAGTTCAGTTTAAAGTTTATATGGTCTTATATATCTCATTAGGCTAGTCCAGGGACCTGGATTTTGAATGATGAAAACGAAGTCGTCGAAGTCGGCTTCTAGGTTTCGCATTGCTACTATAACAATCATATTAGATTGTTTTCTATGACGAACCCATAGCGGTTTTAGGGCGATCGCAGGTACTCGCTCTTGATAAATGCAATTACTACATTTGTCGTAACTACTAAAGTACCTATCATCGTTGTGAAGGGATCTGATTCCCAGTGAGAGCCAGGTTGAATCTTATTCTGGTATCAATTGTCAGGCTACTAACATTTATCGGGAGAACAGCTGTACATAAATCGTAATAGCTGTGCTTTTACCTGGACTCCTCATCGGTTTCTAATAAACGGAGACAGCTCGCGTTTACGCAAAACAAATTTTCACGCACAAGGGAAGAATACTCAAAGCATAATTCAGAGTCACAATCTACTAATAAATTCCAAGCGGACTGAACTCCTCACCTCCAAAACCTAACAACAAAACCCTACATCATACCTAGATATCTAACAACCTCAACAATCTCACCTCCACCTCAGACAACATACCCCGCAAAATCCCCCTCCACCAAACACTCCACCCCTTTCACAAAAACAATCCAACTCACTCCTCTCTCCCTATGGCCACCCGCCCCCTTATAAGCCTCAACTCTCATCCCCCCTCTTGCCCTTAAAAACACCGCTCCCTCTCCATCGTCCTCCTCCATAACCCTCTCGCTCTCCTTGACATCCAACTCCATCATCACACCCTCCGCAACCCTGAACCGCTCTGTAACCTCCCCGGGTTCAGACGCGGCGTCGATGCCGAAGAGCTTTGGAATGGTATCGCTATTGGGGCTAAATCGCAGCGTGAGTTTGAGATTATCGTGGGAGAGAGGATGCCATGTGAATTTGCCAGAGACGGAGGAGGATGTGTCGTCGATTATGTAAGTGCCGGGAGAGAGCCAGGAGTCGCGGGGGATGTTGGGGTATGTGGGTTCGGTGAGGGTGTGGAGGAAAGCGTTCAGGTCGGAGAGGGAGACGGTTGGCATTTTGTTGGGGAAAACTTTGTGTTTTCCGGTTGGGTGCTTCATGGAATTTGTGAATACTTTGGCAAGTTATGGTGGTGACAAGCTGTGCAGTTCGTAATTCAAGAGCTTAGAAAGAAGTGAGAGAGGAATATTTGAAGAATAAATATTATTCAGGCCTTAAAGTAATTGTTCTCGATCCTTGTTCAAGGATCCTCATTCGTAAATCTCATGTTACCCCACTAGAACGACTTAGTATCCTCAGAATTCACTTCCTCTAAGAAAAAAACCATTCGGGTTCACCTCTGCAGAAGTAGAAGTCATTGTTCTCCCCATTCACTATAGTGTTTATAGAAAAGATCCAAGATTCACATCCCTAATTTTTCAATGACCCCAAGAAACTGTTACATGTTTCCAATCTCTACTTATAGTTGCGCTAGATCTATAAGAACTTGCTGGAATTGATGGTATTCAATTATAAGCCAAATATAGCTTCCAATTGGCAGACACCTTTCGACGGGCCTAAGCGAGACTCAAGGAAAAAGGAAATATACTTGGTAGAGCTTTTCCGAGTCCTCAAGTTTCCACTTAGTTCCCTTCCCCTAGAACTCATTCCCAGGTCACCTACAGAGGAAAAATCTGCTCTATTGCAGGATCTGTCCTCAAAGCAGTTCGCGAACCAACATTTATGATCACCGGATCTTGTTAAATTATCTACGATTGGAAAATCCAGATCGGTGATAGAACTGCATTAAGAATCGAACCTTTCATACTTTTGTCTTCTATATATAAAAAGGTAACAACACCATCAATTGGTATATAACTTATGGAGAAAGAACATGCTCTCTATTTTATTAGCGAACACTAACCCATAGCGAGGTCACCAAAGTAAAATACCAGTCCATGTAGGAAACCTTACAACTTGCAATAAATTTAATTCGAATATCGAAATACTAGTATTTTCTATTTGTTACCTTTTGGTCTTAACGACAGATAAAATCGAGTAAAAATACAATGTCGCGTGGACACATTACAGGTTCACTCCCCTCTCGCCCCAACACGCTTGTCACCTACAATATCCCCCCCTAAGTTCGATAAACTTGACTCATCTATCCTAGCTATTCCAGGAAAATCAACCAGACTCTGCGAGACTTACTCTTTTACGAATGGATTTCATATTTGGAATTGAAAGTACGGGGTAAGAACTACATGTACAATCATACACCAACTTACTACTATTGCATCTTGTCTTTTTTTGATTTATAGTAAAGCTAATCAGCTAGGAATAATCATAGAAAATTGGATTCGTTGCAATTAGAGCGTAGAGATTTAGCTTCACCGTACAGACTCCAAAAGTAGGAAGACCAGGGAAGAGTGTGGGCTGAAACTCTACATACACTCAGGCACTGTCCGAGGATCTGGCGTATTGTGTCTTCAGGGAAGGAGAATATAAAGCATTATATTATCCTATCTGGAGCATTTAGACTTATTCTCCTTTAATTTCATGCCATTCTAACGGATTATGCTATAACATCTAGGATAATCAAGGAGGGTGTAGACAGAGTTTGAACCTAAGGTTTTACAGAACTACCTGCGGTTTTGGCTCAGCATTAGGCAAGACCAAGAAGATCAAAGACAGCCTGATTAGTATTATGTTTATTGACAAGTAAGAACACGCGCCTAGACTTATCCAGTTGTTTCCTCCGGTACAACAAGCCAAGAGAGAGCTTCGCAGCAAGAATATACGATTTTTCCCTTTGACGATCATTAAATTTAAAAGATAAGGTGGACAAGGGCTCTAATAACACAATGTTTCAAATCTCAGAATGCCAAAGTTGTCCTTTTGTACAGAGTCAACCTCAACTATAGAGGCAAAGCCAACCCCCAAACTTAGCTTGAAAGCTGTCGTCAAATAAGCCTGCTTATGAGATATAGAGTTGATTCTCAAAATTATGATAATTTAGATTGTAATACGGGACCACACTTACTATACCTAAATCGACCGCGTGGAATAGGCGTTTTGCTTTATGTACAATTATACCACTTCAAAGATGGTATCTGACAACAAAGATATACAAGAAGACGCACGGCAAATGCGCTTCCATTTAGAATAACTTCCGGAATTGGAAGCCTTCTTGAGATTAAGAAGACAAACAGTTTGGGTTTCCGGTTCTCCAATCCTCAGTCTTTGTAAACGGAGATCAAAGAAGTAGTGGGCTGATGGCGATAGCGAATCCGGAAGTCAGAGCCACAGTAAAAAAACCTTCGTACGCCAACTTTTGAGAATGGTACGAAACGTTGTAAAACCATAAGCATACCAGGACTCCTCCTTTAAGCGCGCTTAAAGGTGAAGAAGGTAGTTGCAAAGCCTTCGCTTCACCCTCTGTCCTAATTTTGAATAGAGCAACAATCCCACAATATGCGAATTCGAACTGTGGGAAGAATCGTAGCGAGCACCGTTCTTCAGAGCCCGGTAAAATCGCTGGAGACTGCTCAGGAGGATCATCACTCCATAGAAGCCATTTCATTGCCCGTTGGACACGATCACCGGGATGGTAACATACGTTCTAGCGTTGAAGGACGCAGTCCAACATTGCGTTATTGGAGGTGCCAAGAAGTCAAAATACGCATGCAGCGAGACTTTCGGAGGACTTGACTGCATGTAATCTTCCTAAGCGATCACCCTATGCTTGATCGACGAGATCAGCCTATTTGGATCTTCCCCGGCCCTGTAATGGCATAAAAGTCCCGTAAGTTCAGAGTCTGATAAGTCTAAAGAACTCGAAAATCAAAAAAACATTTCATCCGCAAAGAGTGCCGCCGTCGTCGGGTCTCTCAGGAATTCTGGTGGTATGCAGAAAAATATCATGCCGTCTCCTCAAAAGCAGGAATCTGAATGGCCACTCACATCACTTTCCCATTCCACCAATCAACCTCTTCACGACTAAACAGCCCCAGAATGGGGGTCATAGGTGATATCCTTGACGATACAGGAAGGACTCGCCTTGAATGTTCCAATGCTACCCAAGCCTGTCATATCGAGGTCCCTCCGCCACGAGTGGTGGGCATCACTCAAGATCCACCCTGGCACCACATCGTGCGCATACCTTAGTCCTCTCCCGCTTCGCATAATTGGATACGTCCATTTATTTTGGGTGCGATTATGCTTGTTCTGGTTGGTATTGGAGGTGTCTCGAAATAATACGAAGGATTGAATCGACCATATATCCACGGTGATATCCTACCTTCGATCGAATTCTCTTCAGGTCGAGGAGAATATGCGTATCTTCAGGAATTGCCTAGTACCTCTAGCGCGTAGACAAATCATCATAAGGTGGGTCCGCTCCGCATCAGTTCGTGCTATTTCTGCAGCTTTCCAAAAGTTAATCCTTAGTCTTGACAACGTGTGCCACGCTTCCAACTTTGCCGATGACCCATGAAGTATCTTGGACGTAAAAGACTTCGTAGGAGGTGGCACCAACCAAGATTCCAGATAGCCATGCAACACTCGTTAGCCCACAGTGTGCCGCTTCTTACTCTTGAGAGTACAACGTATATTCCACCAGGGCCGGCTCAGACCCGCTTCCCCGGTCCACCAACAAAAGGTTATCGAATGGGATCGCGGTCCTCTACACCATCTCAATCTGCAGCAAGAGAAGTTCATGGACTTGCTGAGGAAACCCTCCTAAAGCCATGGTTGTCAATTTTCTGTACAATTCAAAGTGCTCGAGTCTGTCGCGGGGTAAATTCAAAGACCCAAAAACGGTCCAAGCAAAGGAGCAGGGACTAGAGATTTGTTCCTTTAAATCTCCGAAAAACTAGACAATCAGAGCCCTAAAGGTAGAACATCCGGTACTAGCCGAGAGAATGTTCTACAGATTCAGGGGTAGAGCGCAAATCTTGTGTGATGCTTCGGAACTCTTGAAGAAGACGGTCCGGCCCGACGTTGGACATGCCGGAATGTCTAAACCACTGGCCACATCGTTTATGTTGCCCTCGGTACAAGAAATTTGAAGTTATCCTGAGAGTCGCTGCCTTGAAAAGAGACTTCGTTGGAATCCGCGTAGAAGGTTATTGGCACCCAACTAAGGCACCTCCTAGGGTATAGTGCAGCAATCCCTCTGACAGCAAACATCATCAAAGTCTTCGGTCATTGGATAGGTAGGAAGTACTTCACTAGCCGGGACCCAGATATGGGGGATTGGGTACCAATACTGCAGTGAGGGAGTGGGCCTTCTCCAGAATATCTCTTGAACCTAGAAACATCATACGGCCGTGTGACCGACCGTTCTAGGAAGGAAGCTAAGCTCAAATCGTGTGACATGGTTTCCCGCTGCTTGCTGTTCTCCCACATCGCGAGATAGAATTGATGATCATGTCCAGGCTCCTGTTCCAGCCGGGTAGCCACACAGAAGAGTGATTGGCTTTCTTGAAGAATAATAGCTGGAAGTAAACTGCATATATCCATTTCCTGCTCCTGGAAAGGCCAGTAGGGCTGCATGGAGTGACAATTGTCCAATGACATAGAAATCGGTTCCATTGACCCCCCACAGTCGAATCCCCATAGGCCTATGCTCAAAGCGCGCACGCTGTGATCGAATGCAGCATGGCCGCTGGATTGAGAGACCTCCGATGAGCGATTAGTAAGGTGATTCACCTTCCAAATATACAAACGCGGAGTATCAGATAAACAAAGCCTCTTTGGACAAGGTATTCTCTGCCTCGATAGCAAGTCGAGGTAGCAACACTTGTTGTTGTTGTTGTTCATCCCTGATCTTCGATAACTTGAAATGGCAACGTGAGTCAGAAAATTTCTAGCCCCTGAATATCTCGCTAATCAAGAAATGGATAAAGTCATCCATCGCTCGACCCCGAGGCTGGAACCAGCACCTTAGATAATACCTTCCTCGAAAAGATAGTAATACACAACAGGGATTTTCAACAATATAGCATCGCGAATCAGGTCTACTTCGCACCCATCGATGAGGTGAAGTGAAGCCCTAAATAAATCGGGAAACTCCTATCTGATTCTTGACAGGATGAGCAAGAGAGACAGGAGATATTCCACAACGTGCTAAATAGAGTCTTTGATGGTAGACTCTTGTTTCCACCATTATCACGTCCTCGGCGAATACTCGACTGTGGCTACGGTTGTGCGCTGTGGGCTTCTGAAGTAGCAGATCAGAATCCAGGTTGTGAAGTATGTATGGGTATTGTTCCTAGGTGAGATTGTCGTTTATGCCAAGTTTTAGGTTCTAGGGATAGATATCAATCCATGGCAGCCGGACGAGGTACCAAGCAACTTGTATCTTCAAGTTGACGATTTGAACCGAAGGCAAGGATACCGAATCGATATCAAAGGGATCGTAATTGATCAGTGCGCAGGTTCACATTCAGCGCCCACGCCTTTGACCTGGTTCATTCCCAGATGATGGCTTCGGGAATACACATCAATCGTTGGGCGGAATACATGAAAGATATGCTGCGTGTGACCCGACCAGGGGGTTGGTGTCAGATGGTTGAACTCTACTATAACGTCCAGTCGGACAATGGGAGTCTAACAGCAGGTTCGTCCAAATATCCCCAAGCATGTCTGATATGATCATAATTGCCTATCGAAGATCATGCCTTGCGTCGTTGGAGTGATTTGTATCTTGAGAGCCACCAAGGCCTGAAAGACTTGCGCGTTCCCCTTAGACTACCGGCCATGATGAGGGAAGCTGGATTTGTAGACGTGGAGAATCGGATGCTACAACTCCCAACTTGTGCGTGGCCGAATGGTGAGTTCCTCTGTTGAAGCTATCTGGTTGCAGAACGGTGTACATTGTTGAAACCTATGTGTCGTGCACAGATCAGCGCGAGAATAACATTGGAGCCGCGAATCGAGAGAACGTCCAGCGCATGCTTTCCGCTTTAGCCGTATATCCGTTCACAGAGAGGCTTGGGTAATTTTCAGACATGCATCTGCTTATATCCCTTGAGCTGATACAGTCTTTAGAATTCCCATCCAAGACGTCCAAATTCTTGTAGCTCAGGCGAGAGTCGAAGCTGACAATCCGTCTCTGAAGGTATGATTCAGTCTTTACGAATGACAGATTCCATAGACTTAAGAGAACCAATAGGCGTATTTCCCCTTGTATGTGTGTATTGGACGCAAGTCTCGATCTCGACGTTAAACGGTGGGTTAAGAAAGGGGCACTATGCCATCCCTCGCTTGCGAGCTATGGGGTATTATTTTGACCGAGTCTCCTTGTCTGTAAATTGATGCTAAAATATCGCATTGCAGAATCACCTTGATATCTGTCTTCTAACCAATTGATGGCTTTGACAATCGTTCGTAGCTTCTCGGAAAACTTTCTGGAGACGTGCCTTTGTGATATGATGGATGAAATACCAGGGCATGGACCCAGATGTGACAACTCAGAGCTCTGACTTCGGAGAGATTTAAGACTTCTTCGCGCACCGAGCCCGCCGCGCTAAATGTTGTTTTGCACTTGTGTCATTATGGGCAATGGTCCCTGGGGGATTGGGGAGGTCGGTATCAGACCTAGTAGTGGGCTGTCGTTGCTATCATGCGAAATCATCCAGGGCAGATACTTTCGGAAGGCAAGTGCCGTCGTTGGGAGGAGACTACTGAATATTGTAACAAGTGGATACCACAATCTGCCAGTGCGAGGAGGTATTTGGTGGTCATTCAGGGTCGTCCTGTGAGCTCGTAAAGATGATCTTTGACTCGAAGATGCTGGGTCGTTGTCTTGCGCGTTTCTTTTCCCCCTCTCTTTGTGTCGTTCTCAGCATGATTTTGCGTATCCGCCACTTGTCGAAAGATGCCAAAACACTGCATATATGTATTTCTCTTGTTCTCGATAGCATGCCGGGTGTAGAAGGACCTCTGGCACGGTCCATAGGCTGTCACAGTTGGCGGAAGGAGCATCCTGAAGTTGCTGTCGGAGTGCCGATGAAGCGGGCGTTGACGTGGTTCGCGACTGAGATGTTGATGTCGCCTCGACTTGACGGTCTCAGTCCTCGGTTGAGTGCTGCTATTGATATAAAAAGTTGTTATCATGGTTCCGGAGGGAGAGAAGAAGGAAAAACTGAAGTGATTTCTCGAAGTCCCTTTTGGCTCGCTGGGTGCGGCTGCTCCCGTTCTGACAGCAGGAAGTCTTGTCAGGGATTGTCCCTGGCTCGACAGAGATCCGGTGAGCCACTTGTCCGTTTTTGACAGAAGTACATAGCGAAAGAGAGGAAGTCTTGGAGACTTGAGAAGCAGAGTTGTTGTTTATGGATGGAGTTTGGCTCCTGGTATGTAATGATACTTACAGTAAGGAAAGAAACTGCCTTTGCGATGCTGCACAGAGACCGTTTCTCTCCTCACTTATACCTTGTTTGGCGACGTCTACATCATATATGGATGACACCCATCCACTCGTGCTTGAGTGGGATTCCCTCCAGTCGGGAGTAACCCGGGCAAAGGACGCTAGGCGTTGAGAACGCCTCCAGGTCCTAGATCCCTCTCCTGTCCTCGACCTAAAGCAAGGTTCAGACCCGGTCAAGTGAGTAATCTCATTACAGTTAGCTGTAGAAGAGTGTTTGATGGCAGTGTTATGGCTATGTTTATCTTTGTTGTTGTGGGAGTTGTGTTGCTGTGTGCATAGAGAAGCTCTTGCATCTGGTTTGAGAAACTTGGCATTTGTCTAGACAGGTAATTGTCGATTGCACCTGGTTAATCTCGCCTTTCTGATCACTGTGGAGTGTGTAGTACTGTTAGCCAGACGACATGTTACCTACTGAGTATCATATATCAACTGCCACAGGTGGTACTTGAGTGGTTTGGGGGGATGAGATGTGAATTACCAAGATCTGATTGTGAGAAGTGGCGGTCAAGCAATCCACAACTCTTAATCTCTGGTAGATGCACCGCAATTGGAGCAGATTGGCTCCTTCTTTCCTCGGTGATGGGCCCCGCACATTTCATGCATCGGGGCTGTTGGCTCGTACGGATTTGGCGAGCGGATCCTATCCCCGGTTTCCTATCTCAGAAACTTGGGGAGAAAACCGTCATGTGAGTCGCTCCAACGTCCACGAATCTGGTCATTGGAAGATCGATATGCAACCTTACCGATATATTTTGCGAGACAAATGTGATAATAGAGAACGCCACATATTAATATATACGGAATGGCGTTTCCTAGCTATTTTTATGTATTAGAGAGAACCTACGAAGGAGTATGCTTCTGTCACTTGTGGAATAGAACGACATGCTTTCTACTTTAATTGCAAGCCCTTCGTACTAGACTTGACGTAATACATGAATTTACTCGTAGGAGAATACAACGATGACTAGAAAGAATTTTCCACCAACAGTATTGAGATTCGTAGCTCTTCATTAGCTCTCCCTACGGCAGTCATAAAAACTTTACCGAATAAGGGCGAAACTGCTATTTTGAACTGTATGCTATCTAAGATGGGAAATATTCGATACCCAAAATACTGTCTCCCTCCTGGATTCTTTTGAGGCAATGAACAGTGGAACGAAGAAGCCCGCAAAATATCGCTGAACGCCATGCCATGCATGAGGGCCGCCGAAACGTACAATTAGCAAAGGGGTATCTATCTTACATCAAGGGTTCTCGCTTGCTGGTTTCGAAGGTCTTCCCCATACATTTTCAAATGCTTCTCCCTCTAAGCCATATTTGGGCTTGAGTATGACTTCAGGTTCTCTGGATTGCTGCCAATGATTAATTTCTTCAGGGGTTTCTCCATCCCCAATAGCAAATGGATCATTTTCCTTGCCGTCAGGAGATTTCCCCACAGCAACTTCGTCTGAAGGCTCAAAGCCTTCTCGAATATCTTGTCCTTTATCCTTGCCATATGTTTTTCTTATAGAACGTATTAGCTGGATTCATGGGAGTTATCTATTAACTTACACATAGTGTTTGCCTTCACTTGTGTTCCAGCCAGCACTACCCTCCTTACGAGCCCGAACCCGGTCTGCTTCCTCTGCAGAAGTGTCTTCTACCACTAAATCGACTAGCTGACTGCGCTCAGATTTCGCTGAGCTGGAAGCCGACGAATGGTGTCTTAACATTCCTTTCATGGCTGGGGCACGTCCCTCCTCTCCATTCGCAACTTCCTTCTGCTTGCCTTTCGACTCGACCTTTCCAGCTTTATCATTTTTAGTTGAAGTGTGCTTGTGCTTAGTTTTCCGTGTTACTTCTTCAACAGTATTTCTAATGTTACTCGCTCTTCTGATTTCATTGTCACGAGTAGGTTGAATAAGGTTGCGATTTGTTGACGTTGTTAGTAGTCCGGGTGATGAATGAAGCCATCGCTCCCGCGAAACTTCATGGGCAGTAATAACGGGGTACTACACTGGTGAGTAAAGTTTTCTGTTCGAGAATACATGGACTTACATTCCAATCACCATACTCTAGTGCCTTGGCCCTTTCGTATAGACATTCTTCGTCAGGGTCTAAATTCTCATCCGTGTCTCCGCCACCATAATCTGACGGCCCATCTAGCGTTTTGGCAGGACTACGGGATCGGCTCCGTCCATTACTGTTGTTTAACAGCGGAGTGCGTGAATTCACATCACCGGGTTTCGGGATCCAATATTTACCCTTTCCACCACGCTCATAGCGCATTCCTTCCATCATTCTGGCGACTCGCGAAGAAGATTCTTCGTGGGCAAGTACATCATCGCCGGTATCGAAAAGCCGATACTCGTACTTATTTCCGCTGAAAGTCTCTTTCGTGTCCTCGATGAGATCTCGAACTCCGAATGCATCGCGGATCGCGAAACGAACGGGCATTCGTGCAGCGGATATTGTAACATCCGCGTAGTCGTGCCACGAGAACGCGTACCAATGTGCGACTGCAAATATTGGCATTTCCATACAGATCAAGGCATCCTGAATGGCGGCTGCAAGTGTGTCCGAGGTGTAACCTTCGACATTGTCTGGAATAGCACCCAGCCAAACTAGAATAGATAAAAAGAACCCTTGCCAATATGAAGCAAAGATGATGAGCTTGATGCACAGGAATTTTGGAACTGGGCGAAAAGGTTGCAGGTCTTTTGACATACAAACCCAAAACATACCCAAAGAGTAGAGACTCATGGTGACACTGATGTTGTAGAAAATACCAGTCCAGAGGTAACCGGATGTAATTCCCAGGTCGCCTTCTTGGTATACTCCGGTGGCCTTCATGATTATTGTTGAGATGCCAAGTACGGGCTTGAGCCAGGCATACTGCAGAATCCCACGTTTGATTGCCAGGAATGAGTGAGGATCTGAGATATCGACTTTTGGTAGAATATGATTCAATGGCCATAGGTGGTGCACGGGCTCTCGACCATGCATCAAGATAATAAGAGCCCGTTCTCCTCCAATGAAGTTGATCAGAAGTTGGAAGAAAGTATAAATTGTAAAAGCCTGGCGAATTTAGACTTTTGTAGATAGGATCAGATTCCGCACATACCTCGTATATATCACGTATTGGATCGACAAACATAGCTGCCCTCGACGACATAATACTTGACCATGAAGATATTGAATAGATTGGGACCCTATGCACTACGTCAATAAGCATCCCAATTCCCTGTGAAGTTGGCACTGACATGAGCAGAATTCGAACGACATATCGTTGGAGGAGGGGCTTTCGGTAGTTCTTTCTGCGTTGTGTCAGATCTGGGCGAAGACAAGAGAGTGGGTTCAATGTACGTTTGTAGCCAGACCGAGCTGTGTTGAACTCCAGTTAGCAGATTGCAGTTTGTAAGGCGGTTCAACAACTGACACGATAGAGAGCAAAGATGCCAATAGAGCTGCGACACCAGATACGATAATTGTAGCATGCGTCAATTTCTGACCAGTTCCTGAGGACATCCCCATGATGCGCAGAACTGAAGCTTGAACCGATGACGCGTTGGAGGGAGTGCCAACCCGCGTCGAAATAAGGTGTGGTCAAGTATTGATTGGTGTATTTGACATGATCCAGAAGTGAACTCCAATACTCCTAAATAACGAACCTCAAACTTTAGAGAATGGGTTTTGTACTGAACCCAGCGCGGAAGATGATGTCTCGATCAGGTTCCAGGAATCCCATATCTAAAGGCGGTGTGTAACTCGACGCGGCAGAATTCCGGACAAGCTCCTGGCTCGCCTGGATTGGATAGCTACATCGCGTCCATCAACGTGAAATGAAGAACCTCTCGCGTCCAACAAGTCGACCTTCATAATTGACACGCCAGACATATATCATGCTCTCCGCGCTGCCATCTCAATTTGTATGGCACGTCATTACTCAGTAGTCGTGATGAGCACCGAAAGGTAGATCATAATGTCAACTGCCAGCGGAGGTCTGACAGCATCTCCTCTTAGCAATCATTTTGGCTTCAACTGGTGAGCAGCCTCTCTCTATGATAAACTTATGCTAAAAAGGTATAGGGTCTTTCTGGTCGAACTGCTTGTCTGCGGTGTGCTGTAAGCGGCGCATTTTTGAGCTATTGTGTTGAGAGCTAATCTCCTCGTAGAACTCTCTTTTTTCTCTTCTACTTCAATCGACTGTTCGCTACCCTTATCTCGTACGGTCTTCGAGCATGGACATGGCACAAATATCGGGTCTACGTTGATTTTCAAGCCTTACAAATATCCCTCTTGGGAGGTCGGGTGTTTTTCAAAGGTTTCAAATACCATGGCAACAACGAAACGATCCTAATCCATAGCGGGTTCATTACATGGTGCTATTGGCTGAGGAATGTCAGAGGTCTGAGTGTTGAACGAAGCGATAATGTTGGAGCCAAACGTATGTCCTCTGACTCCGAGGATGGGGATAACAGTGGCCATGGCAATGCTGAAGCCGCGGCGCCAAAAACAGCTGAGACTCTTCCCTGTCGTCTCACTGTGTCTCTCAATGGCGTGGAATGGTTTGTTTACAACAGAAGTGCTGCATACGATGCCATAGTTGCGGGCATAACAAAGCAGGAGAACTTCGTCTCCGAAGACAATTCTCAGCAGAACGGAGAGCGTTCATCAAAACCAGACTTGAAATTCAGTAAGAAAGCGCAAGACACAGAAAAGTCAGAAAACGTATCATCATTAGCTAGTGAGCTTGCTCGACATTCTCTGACGCTAAAGGATAGCGATTCTGTGAGCCTTGGAGGGGGGGATCCGAAATCACAGCAAACCTTCTCAACCTCCCAATCAGACACAAGCGAAAGCCATGGCCAGGGCAGTGGTAGCCCAGAAGGTTCGATGATATTGCGATTCCTCCCAGTTCACATTACTTGCAATAAAGCGGCCGTAGTCCTTGGGAATGAGAATACCAAAAGCGTTCTCATCACTAAAGCAGACAAGGTTTCTGGGGAGATTGATGCCACAAAGTCGAAGACGATCGACCAATACAGACAGCTAATCAACTTCCAATTTGAACATCCTGTGGTTCAGATGAAACCCAATGATGACTACAAAGAGGATCAGACAACTGCTGCTATCCGTGTAAAACGTGGGGAGTCGAGACAGGCCAGTGCGAAATCTAGCCATGTCCACAATCATAGTTTTCTATACAGGCAACGCCGTAAGGTCTGGCACAGTCTGCAGAAATTAGTTCCTGCATTTCAAAGCTCTGTTGATTCGGTTTCGAGCTTACAAGCGGACCAGCAATCCCCAACAAAGTTAGAGCCTGGCTCGACGGGCTGGCAGGGTCTATCTCGCTACCTTGATGAGAGTGAAAAGGATGACAGAGCCCGTTGGTCTTCAATTGAGTATGCCACTGTCACTACGATTGTTGATAGTCCGGGAGCCTCGATGAGCTTTTATTGGGATGTTGTAGGTACCGTACCCAATGAACAAGACTTCACTGAGAAACTTGGGTACTTCACTGACAACATTAATGGTGGCGCACCACCGGAATGGGGTTTGGACCTTGTACTCAAGGGTGCAATCATTAATTACGGTCCTTGGGCAGATAGGCAGCGAGCCGATTTACAAAAAGTGTTCTTTCCAAGTCTCAGCAAAGATGCTACACCAAGCAAGAAGCTAGTACCAGGCCAATTCAGAGTTCCTACGGAATTCAAGCTTTACATGGAATTTGAGGACGAAACAATACTTCGAGTTCCGATTAGAGAAGAGTCAAAGAACTGGAAATGGGCAAAGCAAGTTGATTCAATAGGTGCTAGGCAAAGCGAGCAAAAAACTCGAGGTAGTAAATACCGCAAGAGAAAGGTTGATAAAGGGAATGCTGGTCCTGAGGTTCGTCCTTTCGGTTGGCTCGACGTTAAGGTAGGAGCAAATGCAACTGTGGGGTACGTCATGGATATGGTTGCTGGTTCTTCTGGGTACTCAAACAATCTAAAGCTGGACCTCCCAAATATCGAGATTACTACTAGTGTTAATCACGGATTACTGTGGCGTTCGGTTGATAACCAGATCAATTGTGACCTTTCCAATCCTCTCCAGTGGAACGGTCATCACGTTTGGACCTTCGACATCAATAGCAATGGCTTGGAACTTTTCATTCTTCGGGAACATGTCTTTCTGCTCATTGATCTTGTTGACGATTGGGCTACTGGGCCGCCACCGGATTACCTTACCTTCTCGCCCTTCCGTTATCTAGTCAACATCCATCTAGACAACTTCCGTATATACCTCAATGTCAATGATTCCAATATCATAAACAACCCCTCGGACTTCGATGACAACACCTTCGTTATCATATTCGGATCTATCTTGGATGCAAAACTATTAATTCCCCTGGACACTTTCCGGCCACACCGAAATGAAATTTCCTTCGATGTTGATGCGAGTAATGGCGGGCTTAATCTTCATGTTCCTCCGTGGAACACACAAGCCACGTTCCTTACCTCTACTGAAATTGCGACACTGAAGGACTTGAAGATAGCGGGGAAGTATCAGTATTGCGCCACCACCTCTACTAGCAATACAGATACCCTCTTGCTTGAAGTTTACGGAGACACTCCAACGGCTCAATTCTACGGATTTGTCATCCGATACTATCTCAAAATCAAAGACAACTATTTTGGTGATGACATCCGTTTCAAGACATTAGAGGAGTATCAGGAGGTCCTCCGTGCCAAACGTCAAGGAGCAGCGGACCTACATGAAAAGCAACCACACAAGAAGTCAAACGATCTGGATGTTGTGCTTTTCGTCAAAGCAGACGATTCTAGTGTGATTCTCCCTGCCAACCTATATACTGCAAAAGAACACACCCGCATCGAAATTGCTACTCTCGCCGCGGATCTTCGATTCACCAATTACTACATGGACTTAGATGTAGTACTAAGTACTTTGGCCTTTTCCTCGGGAAGTGAGGAGTCTGGCATGGCTACACCTTCTAGTGCAACATCCGCGCAGCTTTTTGTCGACGGTGTGAATATTACTGGGAATAGGCTCTTCGGTCTTCCACCAACGGAGCCAACATATATTTGCAATTGGGACTTCGCAGTAGGCGCAGTCACCGGGGAGTGTACAACGGAATTTCTCAGTAGACTCGCGAGTGGCGTCAGAGCCCTGGCCTTTTCCTTTGATGATGATGAGAACAGTCGGCCTTCAATATTTGAAGTGATCATACACGATGTCACCTTCCTTCGAGCTGCAATCGAGTCTATCCGTATTTGGATACATGTTGAAGAGGCAGCATTTCTTTTCTCGACGGCAGAAATATCGGTCAATTTCAATGACTGGGCAGGATCTCATTATTCAAAGAAGCTCTACGCCTGTGTTCCGGAGCTACGCATTGCTTGCGTAGATGCTGAATCCGCCTCACGGCATCGATCCAGAGCTCAACAACCCGTTGAAACGCACGCCTACTTTCATACTACATTGTCGGTCGCTATGATTGAGCGCAAGCTTGGCTTTGAGAAAGACCGCCAGCTTCAGCAGGAGCATATTAGACATCATGATCAACGAACTCATAGGACTGCGTTCTTGTTGCATCCTCAGCTGCTCGATGATTCAATGCTCATAAACGTAGACCCGCCAGCAATGTGCTTCCCAGTCATGCCTCCTCCAATCTCTCCAAACCACGAGTCTCAGGCGCCATCACTCTTATCTAGAGGATCATCAGTCAAAAATTCCATTAGACGCAAATCGTCATTTCTCTCCTTCTCAAATTCGAGCCATAAAAGCAAAGACAGCGTTCTTCGGATAGATAAATCTCGTAAAGCAGACCAAGCCCTATCAAGTGAGCATCGAGCACGAGATATACTCAAGACCGCCAGTCCTGATTTAAAGACCCCCGCGAGGGACGTCTCTACTTCAACTGGACGACGATCTTCGTTCTATAGTACTTTTGGCGACCATAACAAGGGAATGCCCCCTTCAAGCGTTACCTTTTCAAGCTCTTATATGGCCCCATACTTTCCTCTTGAAGGTGTTGAGCCTGATGCAAGGGATCTTCCTAAGCTTCCAGAAGACTGCGAAAGGGATACCGATTCCTTTAGTCGCAACTTTGGTTTGGATGACATTACATCCAATCAAATTGACGAGAACTCGACTCACACCAGTTTCATGATTGAGCTGTCATCAGGTTTAGCAGGAGTCTGTAACCCAACCGCGGTCAATGCCGTTGCAAGCCTACTTGCAGCAATGCAACCTACGCAACCCGCTGATCTGCTAGATGATCTTCAAATTGACTCTATGAATGAGATATTTGCCTTGCAAAAGCAGAAACATATGACTGGACAGGTTCTTGATATTAACTTGAAAGCCCCGAGCCTCCGCGTTCGATTCCTCAATGCCTCTACGCCCGAGTTTCAGGGGACTTCAAACGACGTCCATGATCAGTACGATCTTTCTCTGTCGAAAATTACACTTTCATCCAGGTCTGTCACAGCATTAAAAGTCGAGGACCAACAAGCTTCAAGTGACTCTTCGACGTTTCATGCAGCACTTCAATCGGCGCAAATTTCTGCCAAGGAGAGATTCAAGGACATGGACGATACTCAAGCGGCAATAAATGGCGTTTTAGAAGAGGTTGTCTGCTGGTCAGTTTCGAGCGAAACCGCCTCGTCGTCAGTAGCATTTAAAGGCATAGAATTCGCCACCGTGAGTAGTAAGATAGAATATCTTGCTTCATTGCTTCATCGAACAGGAGTTCTCGCTCGCGATACAGTGGAAACATTTTCCTCTCTTCAGGACAGACAACGCAATCGCATGCAACTTTTTACATATCTCGTTGCCACCGAAGGCCAACAAGCCACGGATCCACTCTTCCTAACAAGACCATCTTACGTGTTACGCACCGCCCCTAATCACTTACGTAACAGTGATTCTTGGAAAGTTGTAACAAGACTTCATCACATGTACAATAGTCTGAATTCAGCTACCAAGCAGGACCTGACAATGCGGTGTATGCAAAACTCCGAGTCGGTACCCGAAGGTGCCCAAAGCAGGGTCAAATCTGGCTTCGATCACTGGAGAAGCTGGGATCTGAATGATGTTGATGCCTGTCAGATCATGAAAAGAATATACGGGAATGTGAAGGATGATAATCCAAGTTCTCCAGAGAAGGGCCGACCTTCGAAAATAAAAGTTCAAACTGAAATGATTCGTCTGGTACTCGATCCTGGCCCAAAGCAAAACGAGATTACTCTATTGGACATCGTCGCAGGATTCGAAGACAAGGCTGTTGCGCTCGACGCTGAGACTCAATCGCCTTTTCATGCTGATAGTGGCCAAGTTCTGGTTCTACAAATATTCTGCGAGGATGTAGCAGTCAGTCTCAATTGGGAACTATGTGAGCTTGCGGATGATATCCTGAAGCTTTACCGCCAGAGTCTGAAATCTCCACGAGCAGCAAGGCCGCCGTCTCCTACAACACCGCGCTCGAATACTTCATCAAAAGCAAGGCGTGATCTACACGTTATCCTCGCGACCGAGACTAGCTCTATCACAATCGACACGGTGAATATCAAAGCAAGCTCAATATGTGATGGGTTGAAAATGTCCTTTGTTATGATCGATGACAACAATAGCGACACTATGCAGACAATGAATCTTGTTGTAGCAGCTGAGGCCGCCACTTGCAAAATTAGAAGCCACTCTCAAGAATTGACTCTCTTCCAAATACGACTTCCAAGTATATATGCATCTCTCGAGAGGCAGCTGGGTGGTGAAAGACCAGTCAACACTATCAAGCTTGCCGGAAACTGCCGTAATTTGTCCTTCACCATCCGCCAAGATATACTCGTTCTGGTTGAGGTTTTAGATCTCATCATAGGGGACGAGGTCGCACAACTATATCGCTTAAAAGAGGCAGTTCCATTAGGCGATTCCAATAGCAAGAAGGGCGTGAGCCAATCTTCAGCAATAACTA
Organism: Hymenoscyphus repandus; assembly: GCA_001414415.1. Lineage (NCBI taxonomy): Eukaryota > Fungi > Ascomycota > Leotiomycetes > Helotiales > Helotiaceae > Hymenoscyphus > Hymenoscyphus repandus. The sequence continues at coordinate 33,705 of LLCE01000125.1, forward strand.
AAATTAACGTGGCCTTATTCTTAGACGCATATCGAATTAGCATACCTTTACTTCAATCACTTACCTACAACATTTCCGGAATCATAGCAAGGGCTTCTGTAGCAGCACAGATAGGGTCTGATATTATATTTGACTTTGATGTCAAGGAACACTCTCATGATATGCAAACTCTAGTTGGTAATAAGCCAAGAAGCATCTCCTTACTTCTCATGCCCCCTACCAACGGCCGTGTCGTATTCCATGACTCGGACGTAGAGACTACTGTATCGATCTTTGCCTCCGTTGAACCGATCGAATTAGACGCTGCCGCTGTGCACAGCTTGTTGACGGCACTCAATAGACCTGAGATATCTAGTGTTGTTGCTGATGTTCAGGAAGATATGAAAGGTGTGCAAAGACATTTGGAAGAAATATTTGGTGGTCAGCCTAAATTAGCCCAGAAGAAACCAGAGGACACCAAGCCATTCATCTACGATACTCACCTTACGCTTGCTGGGTTCAACATATTTGCCAATGCTCACAACGGCGAGGAAGGCTCCAAGAAAGCCCGACTTGACCTCAACCTCGGTAGTGTTCAATTATTGTTTGCCAATCGACTTGAGCAATTTGGACCTGCGCTTCCCATCCCCGAGTTGCGGGTGAGCTTACGACAAATACTATTTGAGCTTTCTCGTTGGAATAGAGGTAGCATGGAGCCCTGCGGCAATCTTGCCTTTGGAGCTTTCTTGACCGCTACATACAAATTGAACGACAGCGGTAGCGAGGTACGATTGTTTCATCTCAAAAGCGATGCTCTGAGAATAAATCTGTTTGCCGATACCGCCTCCTCCGTTATTGATGTGGTTGGCTATCTTCAGACCAAGATCAAAGACATAGATTTCTCGCGCGAAAAGAAATACCTCCGCAAGCTGCGCAAGTCACGACCTAAGTTAGTCGTTGATGATGATCAACAAGAAGCAGAAGGAAGCATCGCAGGGTCCTCTATTATTTTTTCCTCTAGTTACTCATTGGAGTTGTTGGACATTCAAGTATGCTGGCTCGTTGGTACTTACAGTATCGACAACATCTCACAGCAGGAGAGAGAAGACTTGGTTTTGTCCTTAAAGCGAGTTGATCTATCTACTAGAAAGCAAAATACGGCTCGGTTGACCATTGAAGACCTTCAGTTGCAGATGGTACCAGCATCCCACGACAAGAAGCTACGGTCCTTGAACTCAGCGTTGTTGCCCGAAATCATTTTTAACGTGGGATATGTATCCACCGCGGATGCTCGTCGCTTCGCATTCCAGGCTGCCGGAAAGTCGCTAGATCTTCGTTTAACATCTCAATTCATGATACCTGGAGCTGCCCTTAAAAAATCCATTGTCTCTGCTGTTAACAAGGTTCGGGCAGCGTCAGCAAACTGGTCAACGTTAAGAAATGATCCTGTAGAAAGTGGTCCTATCAGGGAGGATTCTCGACGCCAACCGTTCTTTGGGAAGAAGCGAATGGAATCTCTACTTGTGGACGCAGACTTCGCTGGTGCTGTTGTGTACCTCTCGGGCAAGAAAGCTTCCGATGTGCCAAGAAACGTTCCAGGAATAAGGGTGCCTCAGATCGGTAAGTATGGACAGTTCACACAGACAGATACTAGCAGCAGTACTGTTCTTCGTGCCCCAGGGTTAGCATGGAAGATTGAATATAAGGATGACGGGCTAAACGAGCCTTCGCTGAATGCCGAAATCAAGGTCGATGCTTCTTCAAACATCCTGTATCCCGCCGTCGTTCCGCTCATCATGGAAATATCCTCGACTGTCAAGGATATTGTTAGCGAAGAGGACAGTGACAAGAAAGATGAGCCAGGGAAACCCGCCCCTCAGAAGTTCATAAATACGGATGAAGATAATATCTTAACCGCAGATCCCAGTGCAGTTCTTGGACGTATGAGACTAAATCTAGGCTTCCGTATATGTCGACAAGAATTCAGTCTGAGTTGCCAGCCAATAGCCAGAGTTGCTGCGACGGCCCGATTTGACGATATCTACATCACAGTAAATACTGTCAGATCTAGCGACCACGGTCATTTCTTTGCTGCGTCCGCCATTTTCACCAGGTTGCAAATGTCTGTCCAGCATGTGTATTCACGAGAATCTACAGGGAGCTTCGATGTCGACTCGGTATTTTTGTCCTTGATGAACAGCAAGCATGTCAGTGGTACTAGTGGGGTTTCCGCGATATTAAAAATCAGTCCCATGAAAGTTTTGGTCAACGCGAAACAGCTACAGGATTTCCTCTTGTTCAGGGAAATTTGGGTCCCTCCTGAGGCACGTCAGGGCGCGGAAACACCTGCTCCGATGTCTTCGACACTTCAGTCACAGACTTACTTGGTGCAGAGATATCAACAAGTTGCGGCCACTGGAGCGTTCCCGTGGAACGCGACAGTCTCAATCGCAGAATTGGATGTTCAATTAGATCTTGGCCAGGCAATTGGAAAGTCGGCCTTTATGATATCTAACTTCTGGGTGTCCTCAAAGAAGAATTCTGACTGGGAGCAAAACCTTTGCATTGGATTTGACAAAGTTGGGGTAGACAGTACCGGCAGGATGAATGGGTTTATTGCCTTGCAAGAGTTTAAAGTACGAACAACAATTCAATGGCCCGCCCGCGAGATGGCTCTGAATCAGACGCCGTTAGTCCAAGCATCTTTGCGTTTCAGTAAACTTCGCGTGAAAGCTGCCTTCGACTACCAGGCCTTTTTAGTCGCTGACATTACTTCGCTAGAGTTCCTGATGTACAACGTGCGAAATGGGCCCGAAGCTAAAGGTGATCGTTTGGTGGCTATACTGGATGGCGATGCGGTTCAAGTCTTTTGCACTACCACAACTGCGTCACAGTCATTGGCGTTATATCAAGCATTCCAACGACTTGTTCAAGAAAAGAGATCTAATTATGAGGCATCCCTCACTGAGATCGAGAAGTTCATGAAGCGAAAGTCAGTTTCACATCCCACTTCGCCACCACCAAAGTTATCCGTACCATCCGAAGACGAAAGAACGGCAAAGTCCCCCATCTCGCTTCATACCGATGTCATTGTCACTCTAAAGGCTGTGAACATGGGAGCCTTTCCAAATACTTTCTCGGATCACCAAGTCTTTAAGCTGGAAGCTTTGAACGCCCAGGCACGATTTGCTGTCACCATGGACCAAGGTAAGATACACAGTAGCCTTGGCCTAACTCTTGGTCAGCTTCGTATTGGTCTTGCTGGTGTAAAGAGGCTTGATTCGCCGAAGAGCGTGGACGAAATATCAGTCGAGGACGTTGTGAATAGCGCCACTGGTTCGCGTGGTGGAACCATCTTGAAGGTCCCGAAGGTCGAAGCAACGATGCAGACATGGCAGATTCCTGACTCAAATCATATTGATTACATATTCAAAAGTGCGTTTGAGGGGAAGGTAGAAGTTGGTTGGAATTATTCTCGCATTAGCTATATCCGAGGCATGTATGCTTCCCATTCAAAGGCACTTGCCCAGCGGCTGGGGAAGCCTCTCCCTATTTCAGCGGTAAAGATTACTGGTGTTCCTGATGAGGAAAGTGGCGAAAGGAAAGGAGGCGAAAAGATCACAGCAGAAGTTAACGTGCCGCAATCGAAGTATGACTATACCGCTCTAAGACCGGCCATTATCGAGACGCCGCAGTTGAGAGATATGGGCGAAGCTACACCTCCGTAGGTTCTCCGTACTCACATTTCTGAATGTTACTTACTCAAACAGTTTGGAATGGATTGGTCTTCACCGCGAACGCCTACCCAACCTGACGCACCAAATAGTGATAGTGACTCTTTTGGAGATGGCAAGTGAGGTTGAAGATGCTTACGCGAAGATTCTGGGATCTTCTTAATGAAGCTTTGATGATTTAATATGTATTGTTTATGTATGTGACTGGTTGTACCACAGTGAAGGAGTTGGTAAGCACAAAGGCAATTGCACTAGAGAGGCGTTCGGTTGTGGGCGAACTTCTTAACATGCATTAGAGTACGTACGTGAGCTATTATGCACTGAGTCAAGCCGTAAGTAGCTCTGTAATAGGCCTAGTTATAACAGTCAAGTGTCTCTTAATCATTTGATGGCTGGACCAATGGAAGGCGCAGAACCTCAAATGCTGCTTATAAACTCGATTTCGTGAAATTCTAATGTGGGGTTGAATGATGTGGCAAAATGTTCCCAAGGAAACCACGCTTCAATGCGGCTCATAAATGTGCATATTAAGTGCAATTGGGCTAGAAGTGACAATCAGTATCACTGCTAATCGTTCTGCTAGCTGTGCTAGGCTCCTTGCATGACTTACCGACGGAGTCAAAGCAAGGGCTAGCCCTGATTTGACGAAAGTTGTCGCCTCAGGCAACGTAGAAAATAGAGGGGTGATGAAGTGGCTCTAGCGTCAAAGGAAGCGGGGCAATTCTCCCACATCTAAGATTCTTCCTCCTCTCTTTTCGATACCTGCCGGCAGCTCTCCCCATCTACAAACTCGACCTTTACACCCTCCTCTTCCTTGCGCCCTCTATCTCGTTGGTCGTGGTTCTACCAGGACAGCGTACGATAGAAATCATACTCAGGTGGACGAAGATCCCACTCTCGAGTATCAACACCTCCAACGCTTCGGCATCATCATAGAAAAAATTCTCAATTAATCAGCTTTTCGAAGCCCGACCGCCATCATGGTCAAGTAAGTAGAGTCCTTTGTCTCGCAGTATGATGATAGCTTCATATACTCGACCCAAAACCTGCGACTTTCACAAGTTTTCTTTAAGTCTTGACGATCAACACCCCATTCGGAGATAACTTGAAGAAAGTGTGCTGATACGATGTTGCAAATAGTTTCACTATCGAAGAGGTCCGCGCCTTGATGGACAAGCCTACGAACGTTCGTAACATGTCTGTCATTGCTCACGTTGACCACGGAAAGTCAACCCTCACCGATTCCCTCCTCTCGAAGGCCGGTATTATCTCCGCCGCGAAGGCTGGTGATGCGCGAGCAACAGATACCCGTGCCGATGAGCAAGAACGTGGTATCACCATCAAGTCGACTGCCATCTCTCTGTACGGTCACTTGGAAGATGATGATGATCTGAAGGATATTGTCGGCCAGAAGACGGATGGCCGTGACTTCTTGATCAACTTGATCGATTCACCTGGTCACGTTGATTTCTCCTCCGAAGTCACTGCTGCTCTCCGTGTCACTGATGGTGCCCTTGTTGTTGTCGATACCATTGAAGGTGTGTGCGTGCAGACCGAGACTGTCCTTCGACAGGCTCTTGGTGAGCGTATCAAGCCTGTTGTCATTATCAACAAGGTGGATCGGGCTCTTCTCGAACTCCAAGTCTCCAAGGAGGATCTCTACCAATCCTTCTCAAGAACAATCGAGTCCGTCAACGTCGTTATCTCTACCTACTTCGACAAGACTCTTGGTGACGTCCAAGTTTACCCATACAAGGGCACTGTTGCCTTTGGTTCCGGTCTCCACGGCTGGGCTTTCACCGTCAGACAATTTGCTCAGAGATATGCCAAGAAGTTTGGTGTTGACAGAAATAAGATGATGGAGCGTCTTTGGGTATGTTAATTACCGCAGTCTATTCCTAATACCTTCAATTAGTGCCTTCAATTAACGTGATAATAGGGCGACAATTACTTCAACCCTCACACCAAGAAATGGACAAACAAGGGTACCCATGAGGGCAAACAACTCGAGCGTGCATTCAACCAGTTCATCCTTGACCCAATTTTCAGAATCTTCAACGCTGTCATGAACTTCAAGAAGGATGAGATCCCAACTCTCTTGGAGAAGCTTAACATCAAGCTTTCGGCAGATGACAAAGAGAAGGAGGGCAAGCAATTGCTCAAGATTGTCATGCGGACTTTCCTCCCTGCTGCCGACGCTCTTTTGGAGATGCTGATCCTCCACTTGCCATCTCCAGTCACTGCCCAGAAGTACCGTGCTGAGACCCTGTACGAAGGTCCACCTGATGATGAGGCCTGCATCGGTATCCGAGACTGCGACCCCAAGGCTCCTCTCATGTTGTATGTTTCCAAGATGGTACCAACTTCCGATAAGGGTCGTTTCTACGCTTTCGGTCGTGTGTTCGCTGGTACTGTCCGATCTGGACTTAAGGTCCGCATTCAAGGCCCCAACTACACCCCAGGAAAGAAGGATGATCTTTTCATCAAGGCTATCCAGCGTACCGTTCTCATGATGGGTGGTAAGGTTGACCCTATCGATGATGTCCCAGCCGGTAACATCTTGGGTCTGGTCGGTATTGACCAGTTCTTGTTGAAGTCTGGAACTCTTACCACTAGCGATACTGCCCACAACTTGAAGGTCATGAAGTTCTCCGTCTCCCCTGTCGTCCAGCGATCGGTCGAGGTCAAGAATGCTCAGGATCTCCCCAAGCTCGTCGAAGGTCTTAAGCGTCTCTCAAAGTCTGATCCTTGCGTTTTGACTATGATCAACGAATCTGGTGAGCACGTTGTCGCTGGTGCCGGCGAGTTGCACTTGGAGATTTGCTTGAAGGATCTCGAGGAAGATCACGCCGGTGTTCCTCTTCGTATCTCCGACCCTGTCGTTGCATACCGTGAGACAGTCACTGCTAAGTCCAGCATGACCGCCCTCTCCAAATCGCCCAACAAGCACAACCGTCTTTACATGATTGCGGAACCACTTGACGAGGAAGTTTCCAAGGAGATTGAGGCCGGAAAGATTGGTCCCCGTGATGATTTCAAGGCTCGTGCCCGTATTTTGGCTGACGATTATGGATGGGATGTCACCGATGCCCGTAAGATTTGGTGTTTCGGTCCAGATACCAACGGAGCCAACTTGTTGGTCGATCAAACCAAGGCCGTTCAATACTTGAATGAAATCAAGGATTCCGTTGTTTCTGGTTTCCAGTGGGCGTCAAGGGAAGGTCCAGTTGCTGAAGAGCCAATGAGATCTTGCCGATTCAACATCATGGATGTTACTCTTCACGCTGATGCCATCCACAGAGGTGGTGGACAACTTATCCCAACTGCTCGTCGTGTCTTGTACGCTGCTGCACTTTTGGCCGAGCCTGGTCTCCTTGAGCCCGTCTTCTTGGTCGAGATTCAAGTCCCAGAGAGCGCTATGGGTGGTGTTTACGGTGTCCTTACCCGACGACGTGGTCACGTCTTCAACGAAGAGCAACGTCCAGGAACCCCTCTCTTTACCATCAAGGCTTATCTCCCTGTTATGGAGTCTTTCGGTTTTAACGCAGATCTCCGTTCCCACACCTCTGGTCAAGCATTCCCTCAATCTGTTTTCGATCATTGGCAAATTCTCCCAGGTGGATCACCTATTGATGGTACATCGAAGGTTGGTCAAGTTGTGCAGACAATGCGAAAGCGCAAGGGTATCAAGGAGGTGGTTCCAGGCTATGAGAACGTAAGTTCAAGGCCCGAATTACTAGATATAGAATATTAGCTAACCATGGTTCTAGTACTACGATAAGCTGTAGACGCTTACTATCTGGGTTGATAGATTTTCTCCATAGTATGGCTTTGCACGTCTACCTTTAAGAAAGATTTTCAGCAGCTCTTGCATACACCAGCATCACGATTTTATGAAGACTCCTCATCATCTCACCGCGATCTTTGTGGATCGGTGGCTACTTGAGATTATAAAAGCAAGACTAACTCGACATGAAACATGTCTTCACCCCAACTTGTTTCTCTATTTGCAAGTTCAAGGTGTATGTAGGCTGCGTGGGAATTGAGATACATTTAGAATTTTGATTTTTTTTGCACGCGACGTCTACTTTAAAAATGTGACTGCCGTCCAATTGGCTACTTTGACCATCAGTGATATTGAAAAAGCCTAGCGAAATGATTGTAACTAGCCTGTCACATCTGAAGTTGTTCATCTCCTTTCCATATCAGCACACTATCCCGTGCTCGTAGTCATCATTCCCTTTCTATATACTGTTCAAGCATAATGGAGACTTACCTAATCACCAGATAACCCCACTGTTGTCCCTTTTGTACATGTCAACACGCCCCCAGTTTATATCACTTCTTACACAATCTCACTTCTCTAGCCCTTCAATCTCTTTAATTACCTTGACCACCTCCCCTTTCTCCACATCCTTCCCAGCAAATCTGCCTCCCTCCATCACCGCCCTGAGCACATTTCCTAAATTAACCTTCTTTTCCCCTATTCTCATCTCCTCCACCACACTCCCAACCACCCTCCGTATCTCTTCCTCGCCTACAACCTCCACACCACCCGCATATTCCTCTAACACCTTGATCTGCCCTTCCTCCTTCTCAATTAGATCTTGCCTTTTCGCAGCATCGAAATCAACGATTGACGCTTTAGATGTAGAGATGGACTTTTTAACGAGGGCGAGCATTTGGAGATCGGTTGTTATGGGGGAGGAGGTCTTGGAGGCGTTGAGGGTGGAGGCGAGGAGGGAGCGGAGGACGGTCAGGCGGGGAGTGTCTTTTGCTTGCATTGCGGCTTTGAGATCTTTTCTGGAGGAGGGGTGAGTTATTATAGGCGCGGCAGGGGATATGGGAAGAGGGTGGCAGGTGGAGCGTACCGGATCTTTAAAAGCATTGGTGGTGTAGTGTTTGTCGTTGTTGCATAGTTTCGGCATTGGAAGGCCCAAAGCCGCGTTGCGGGGCAACAAAGCTGTCTGATACTCATCCTGATGGCTCGTATGAGCTTTAGAATGATGGTAGTAGATATGGGAGAGGGTGATAGTGTTTCAATTGCACCGTGAAGTCGTGAAGCTATTGATGGAAGCACTAAATTATTTCATAAAGCCGAGGTTCCGCCGTGTCTGCCGATCCGCGACCATCGCGACGTCAGGTGTCACGTTGGAAAGTGCTTAACTCAACATCAACTCACCCTAAAACACTCTTTCTTTCCGCCGTGCACAAAAAGGAGACTTGCTCGTCTACATACCAGAAACTTGGATCTCGAAGAAAAGTGCCTTTACCTGCTAGGTATGTCCTACTGGTGCCTTGCTTTCTCCTATTGCGATTGCCTGGAGATGTTGCCCGAGAGGAGTGTATCTTGGGACGCGTGGATGCTTTAGGTTCCAGAAAATTTTCTAGGTCTTTTTGTGGTGCGAATGATATCATTTTAAATACTGGTTTGAAAGCTGTTACCTTGAGGTCTGGTGTCGGGCCTGTCGTCATGCCCTCCTGATGGGTTTCGGTGTTGCGTGGTTACTTTCTACGCTCACACGGGCGGAAGCTGCACTGGAGTTATTCCGTTGTATCCTGCTTGAGTTATTATATGTTTTTCATGGAGATCCGTGTTGGTTGAACTTTTCGGCTTTTAAGGTTCTTATGCGTTGTCCACTCGCACTGATGGGAGCTCCGAACCGAGCTCGTCTTGATTGCAACCTAGTCTTTTCAATTTAAGTAAGAACTGTCAAAAGTCTGACTGCTCCCATAAAGCCTCATCAACGATCATAAGAATAAAATCATCAAATCGAGTCCCAATTCAACCTAACAACGATATCATCTTCCTCAAATTGTCAAAGTCACAATACCGCCGCCAAGATGTCCGCTGTCCTGCCTCAAAAAGTCCCCTCCACTTCACCTTTCTACCAAGCTCACGATGTCCTCGATTCGGACACAGAACTAGACCTAGAACCGCCCCGAGGTCGAAAACGCCGGCGGAGTAGTGCAGCGTCGCTGCCGACACAACAGATGAGCACTCTTCGAGGTCGAGGCCGCCGTCGGAGTCTGAGTCCCAATCAGGAAGTGGTTGAGATCATCGATCAAGGACAAGAGGAGCCTATGGGTTCAGAAATCCCTTCAGGAGAATCTCGTAAAGAAGGAAAGGAGCATCAAAGTATTTCGGTGCTCAGAGAAGTTACCACAATTGTGGAGGTCTACCATAAACAACGGGGACTTTCACCGAACATGGAGCTCTCAAGAGCGCTTTCAAAGGCAAAAAATGCGCTCGGAGCTGCAGAGAATGAATCGCGGGAACAATTTGATCGCCAGCATACAACTGATGTGAGCAGCATTCTGGAAGCTCAGACGACCGACAATGAACCATTCTACGCAGCTGAAGCGAGATTGGCGCTTCTGGAAGTGCTTCAAGGACACGAAGATATTCCAGAGCTGAAACCTGCGATCGCAAAGCTTCAAATGGTAGCTACAGCCGCCACGAAGAAGTTCATCGCACGATTTCATCCTGTCATGGACAGACCACATACCAAGAAGCGACGCAGTCAATCGCCTTCGAGAAGCAGAAGCAATGATAAGCCGAGACGGAGACAGAGGACGAGAAGTCGTAGTCGAAGCCATGGTTTGCGGAAGAATAGTCACGTCTAGTCGAGCAGTGTCTGGGTAGTTATGGCCGGAGCCACGGTCCTTTTCAAACTTCGCATTTTCGTTTGTTTTGCTTGCAGGTTGTTGCATTTGCTGCTTTGGGGTTCCAGAATCGGTATGTCTATGGCGTTCAAGGGTGGCAATAAAGCGCTGAAAATGGTTTGTCAGGCCGTCTTGGCTACTCAATATCATAGCGATGGGTTCGTTTGGCTTCGATAGCAGTCTTACAACTCACCAAGGCAAAGTTACAAAGCAACACTAGCGCTGGTATTCAATAGCTTTAGTGCACGCAAACCTCTACTAGCTTATCACGTCCTTAATGTAACTGAGTTTTTTTGGACCACAGAAGTGGCATTGACTGAGGTATCTGTCCTACACAATTGAGACACAATGCGCGAAGCTTGTACAATTACAGTGTTATTATTGTTAATTGATATATAGCGTGAATGCGGTAATTTGATTGTTATTCTTAGTGAGTAATGATAGGTCCATCTGTAGTGATACTCAACTAAATTAGCACCTTCTACACTGATAATAGTACAAAATACCCTCCAATGCCAAATTATATTGGCAATATATAACTTTACCCAATGTGTGGCTACTTGAAATGTATTATAGGACAACAGGATCAAATAAATCCTACCTAGAAAGGGTAGCTTAAGTACATTTATTAGCTCTCTTTGCTATCCTTATACCTATACGTAAGCAATAGTTTGTAGCTTGTACTACTCTTCGTACTTCTATCTAAATTGAAAATCGCCCTTTTCTTTTTCGATAGAGAGTAAAAAAGTTCCTACTAATTAGATAAGAAGACCATTCTCAAAAATAAAATAATATTAAGGAGGAGGTTGGCTTTAAGTCTGATATTCCATAAGACCTTGCGAGTGCGATCATAATTAGGGAAGCAAGGGTATATAAGGTAGGAGGCCACGTATTCAAAACCAATAACTAGTCAATTTTATAATTGGGAATTAATTCGTATCAATATAACACAGCATCACACGCCATGTTCTTCCATGAATTATTCCGGCCACCTCAAAGCCTTTGAAATACCCTACCGCTAGAACTCGACCTGGGCGCTTAAATGGCTTAAATACGACGTAAAGCAAAAGACAAATAGGAGCCCAATTTTGAACGCTGATTCAAGGTGTGACGAGCTGGCAAAAAAGGGTGATATAGCTTGAGTGGAAAATGAATATTGAAGGAGGCACAGAATTACGATATTTCTTCCACTCTGAACAATAGATAAGTTTTTAAAAATTATAGGAACGCTGAGTACGTTTTCGCTTAAAAGCCTTTTTGCGCCCAAAGTGCCCCTTTTCACTTCTCGAGGAAAAGATCACCACTTATAGCACTAGATCAAACATAAATCAATGATGGGTTTCGAAGGTTATCATTTTCTCTGTCTATAAGGATTTTACTGAATTTCTTTTGTCATTAAGTTGTATAGGTTGTAAGAGGGAGGGGTCATGATTTTTCTGATGTTCTATACAAATTCGCCTCTGTTGCTAGGTATCGATTTATCAACTCCGTAGGCTCCGTTGACTCTAATAGCTATCAGAAAGTTTCTCACTCCACTAATTGAATGTCCTCAATGTCAATCTTGTATACCACACATTGTTCGGCTCCCTACTTACTTCCTCCGTATCTCGACATATCATCCCCGGGCGTCCGTCCATCCTTCTCCCCACTTTTGTCCAGTATCTCATACATGACCGTCATACAATGGTCTACTTCGGTCTCTCCCCCGCGCCCAGTACAACCCGCTCCCAGTACATCTATCCCCCAATCCGCACTGAACGTGATGTTGATCAGACGCCCAAAAAAAGCGAAGGTGGTGGGACCATCCTAGAAGCAAGGTAATTCTTCACGAATCTTCTTCCCTCGGAGGCTCTCGCACCACGATTTGATGCTATCTTCCATGTCCCCGTGCACCAGCCTCGGACCATTGGTATCTGTTACAGCGTATTGAAGTTCTGGCTCAGACACCGATTCTGGAAAGGATGGAGGATTGTATTCAACATATATATTGCCAAACCACCTGCTGGCTGAAGCACTCCTCTGTGGGCCTCCGTGTGGTACGAAATAGCAGCTTTACCAACCTGATATGTGCCACCTGTCGTGCCCTTGTTCTGTTCTCTGTAGCAGTGCTGTCCCTTGTTTTTCGTGCTAGCGAGGGACATAAAGTATTTTTTGCAGCCTTCATGGATAATCTCGTGCATGTCTTCTTTCTGTCTCTTTGACCTCTAATACCAAAAATCCCAGGTGGCACGTTGTCCAGGGTTCCCTTATGGATAAAAACCAACGGGATGGTATATTTTCGCTAGATGGCCGGCAGTAACCGAACTGCCCGCGGCTACTGTACAAAATTTGTCGACATTGTTGGAGAAGCCTTCGTAGGTTCTATTACCATTATAAAAGTTATCCACTAGTATCTACTCCTTGGCACAGTCGGAGACGTAGTCACACCTATGATCCATAGCGTCGTACGTTGGCAGCGATGAGGGTGCTTTGTTGGCGTAGTCGTTCACGTTTATACTGGCCATTCTACCACTGATTGATGTGAAGCTCACTAGATCTTTCAAGTCTCCGTCGCCAGGTGTTTCCTCTCCTGGGCCACCGGCCTCGAGAATAGTGCTGTCGCCATCCTCTGAATACATCCTCTTTTTTAAATAAGGTTTCGTCGAGCCAATGCTTTGCATCATTATATTAGACGAGGGAGTTATTGTGCAGGAATCAGCTATTTTGACACTTTCTGCGGTGCCTCTTTCCGTAGCAAATGCTACCATGCTTTCTGGACCATAAACTAAACGGCCTAGATAATCATCTTCTACTATTGGATCAATTACTGTCTTATGGCAATGGAAAGTTCCATGCATCTAAAGAGAACCCATGTTTTTGTATATAGCATGTACCGAATTATGCCTTCTGAGTTTAGTACGGGCTTCATTGAGCGCGATTCCCAGCGATTGCTGTTCGAAAAACGCCAGACATGTAACCACATAGTGAGACCGGAGGCCAATCGAAAGTTGGACGTCCTATGAATAGGTTACAATCTATTATAACTTTTGTATCTGGTCAGTCGAACGCTGTTGATGGTTTTATCGCAGACAATTCGAACAGAGATACCTGGTGCTTGTATATGCCGGTGGATGTTGAATTGCTTGTCAACGGTGGCTTTTACAGTCTTTTCCTATTTGCCATTGGTATTATAGCCCATGTACCTTTTCAGTGATTTCTAGTATGCACCTCGTGGTTCCCGTTGTTTCAAGGGGTTCGCAAAATAGCCTGCCTCCGCTATAGAATTGATGATTTTTTGGTTTTGGTCATCGTGGTAACTTTTGTGCACTCTATGCTCCCAATGATATTTTTTGTAGTTGTAGAGGCCGGCAATGTCCATAAAATTAGGTGATGACCCGGAGTCTTGCCGCTTGGCAATAAAGGCATCGGCTAATTGCCCGTAATACAGCAATGGGGTTGCTTGGGATAAGAGAGGGAGCTATGAACTGATTAGTGCACCACGACATATGGTTTAATGGAAAGAAGTACTAACTGCGGCAACTAGGGCAGCTAGTGTGTTTTTCATTTTGCTATTAGTATTCTGGTAAATGCTTCTATCAAGAGCCAGAAAGCGTCTTGTCAGACAATGATGGAAATTGTTGATAGGAACGGTGATATCCGCGTAAGAAAAGCCATTCATATACTATTTGGAAGCCCCGGCGGTAGTACTGATGACCATTCCGTATGGCTAGAGTAACAGAGAGATATAATATATATAGAGAAACTCTAGCCGTCTAGGACAGCAAGAGAAAAACAACGAACTCAAGACTATCCCTGCTGCTCTCATGGCCTGTTTATGATAGACTTACGTGCCTCACACCAACAGAAATAAACAACAACAAATAACAAGATCAAACGTGAGATTGAAGTGGATACGAATAGAGCTTGAAAATACGTCCAGGGCTCGTCTAGCTCTTAAAGGAGAGCCTCAAGAACTTCGTGTTGGAATGCATTTAAATAGAAAATTTGAAGCTATTATTGTTATGATGATACCCATCTAGTCTTTATAGACATTTTTCATCCGCAGGATGAGCAAATAGTTACTGAACGAAATTGTTACCCGGCCGAGCTCCAAGCTCAAATAATCAAGCCTATAGTGGTCACCGCCATAACATCATACTTGCTCTTTATATTTAAGTAATTGCAGCGGCTGCTATTGATTTTGGTCATGGTGTCTGTTCGCTTCCACAAGGATCAATGCAAAATAATCGGCGAAGTGCCAACAAATGCGAAGTACCTGGTAGAGTCACCGACTAGTTTCAAGGAATAGAATCAAGCTGCGAGTAAGTCAGCCAGCAAGTAAGATTCAATGTACCACTTTACTTACTTAGGAAGGCGACTCGGCTATAAGTGATAGTAGCCGAGCGCTATCCTTTTCATTTGCTAATTCCACAGCCATGCGGGATTGACCTGTTGACACCATATACTCCAGTATCTAAGGTGAAATTTCCTCCGCTTAGCAGGTATTAGTGGTGGAGGTTTATCGCTACCGTCAATGAAACAGTCTCAAAAAACCTGTGAGTGGAGCTCATAACATTCCACGTCCCATTGCACACTCGCTTGGTCGCTTAGCACCTTCCGATTTAGGCGCTTAGAGAGTGCAGTCGGTGCGAACCTTGCTAGTTTTTGTCCTCTTTAAATATGATTCTTGAGATTAGTTTGTGTCACAAATCAGGAAGTTAGCAGCTTGCCAAGGAGAAGTTCTGTGGAAAGAAAATTTATCATTGCATCTGGTGTAGTAATGTTCCCACATGCTATTAAGCTAATCTATAAAAGGTTACCACCACCTAGAATCTGTCAGTAGCTGTGCAAATTGGGTATCAGTCTACTCACCGATCTCAACACTCGTGCCTGTAGCATATTCGGCTTTTGCCAGATACAGATATGCTTCAGCGATATCATCGGGGGTGGCTACAAATCCAACAGGCAGTTTTGTCTCCTCAAAAATCGTCTTCTGTTCTTGATCACTCTTACCAAGCTTACTCCATAGCTCTGTCTTCACCAGTCCAGGTACCACAACATTCACTCTTACTCGGTCTTCTGCAAGGTCACTAGCGAGACCTTGGGCGAGCGTGATGACACCCGCATTGAGGGCTCCACCTGTTGAGGCACCCTTCCCAGGTTTCAGAGCAGCTGTGCCTGAAGTGAGAATCAGAGAGCCTCCGCCGTTGATGAGTTTGTGTTTCTTGACAGCTATGTCTCCGAATTAGCTGACCCTTGTCTAAGTAATACAATGGTATACATACCTTTGGCAATCACGACTGCCCCCCAGAACTTAACTCCAAACAGATGCTTTGCATCGTCAATTTTCAGATCCTCCAAGGCACCGCGAATGATCTTGTCAACGCCCGAGAAGACAATATGGTCAACAGGAGCAAGGTTCTTGAGGACCTCCACGCATGCTTTTTCCTCTCGGACGTTTCCTACAACCCCAGTCGCATTGTTAGAATTCAACCTCTTAACAGCCTCGTTAACATGGCTTTGATTGCTGGATATCACTGTGACAATCGCGCCAGCGTCAAGAAATGCTTGCGCAGCACCGAAGCCAATGCTTTCAAAAAGTCAGTTCGTTTAAACTAGATGGAATTAGTTGATAATATACCCTGAAGTACCTCCTACCACGATAATCTTCTTATTGGTAAGCTTGTCTGCCGACTTAGTCATGATGAATGAAGTAATGAGTTGTATCACAGAGGCAAAGGAAGGAATACAGGCAATGAGATATGTGAAAGGTATCTATACCAAGAAGTAGGCTATCAAATGGCGAGATGTCATCATTTCAGCCGAAGGTCACGGCACTTGGTGTGTGGCAACCAACAAAGCGCTTTGATTTGACAGTCACACAGAGCAAGAGTGGGATGATAGAAGAGGAAACCAACACCCGAGATAGTAGCTATTGTCTTGATGGTTCATGCATGCGCAAAACTAGATTCGTTGTTAATTATTCCCCTTATATCTAAGGCTCGCTTCTATTTTCAGTGATCCGGCGAGTGACGGTAAGATCACATTGAATTGTATTAAAGAGCAAGAGGAGAGCTGACGAAGCTTCCTGATACCTCCAGCCTCAATTGTCGCCTCATTCAAATGTGCAAAATGAGTCTGTGACCTGCCATTGTGCAACATAGTTTGACCATATTCATGCTTTGAGGTTTTGGTGGCTATTATTTCTCCTAGAAGACCAGGATTGCTGTTGCATAAACGATTGTAAAATAAGAAGGATATGTGACTTTACTCAGATGATAGTTTCGCGCCTTCGGCACAGGTCCTTCGTGTGTAGAAAGACGGGGTATTTTCTCCAGGTGAATTCACAGCTTCGCTTTAAGGAGAAGCTACTGGGACAGTTGGAGCTCGAAAAGGAAGATAATTATTTCATCTGATCTTTTTCGAACTCCATTTGTAAACTAAATTCTTCCCATGTTAAAGGACACTTTAAAGATTTACAAGTAATTATAATGATTGTAGTAAGAATGGATGTGCGTAAACTTTTTCTAGCCCACGATTTGCCCTATAAACTAGCGCTTGCTTATATTATGGCCGTCCTTTCATGAGACATGTGGCGGTACGAAAGGGGGACAGCAGGAAGAATATACCATCCTGTAAGAATACTATAGGAAAGGAGGAGCAAAGACCAGATAGCAAGGACCCGCAGCAAAACAGGCTATTCCTTTGATGCAAGCCATGCGTGACGAGGCTTCGACATAAATATAATTTCACCTGCTTCAACCTATTCCTTGGGCATCAATGTGAACCGTAAGACTTGTCATTCGATTAATGTTACTTACGTTGGCGTTTTCACCCTGAGGATGAAGGCGAGGTTAGAGATCTTTGGCCCGATTATTATCCGAGCGCTTCAATCACGTGCGTATCTGCTTCGCGATGTTGGGGGCTGAAATTCTCATCTTCCCCTGATCTCCACACAGCCACTACCACAATCAAAATGCTTATGTTTTCAACACATCACACCCTCAGCTCTGGTTACTAAGAAGATAAACATATCAACAACTGTACAGTAAGCACGGGTCCTTCGAGGCGCTGCAAGCTTAAAATTGGTCTTTCGAGCCGAAGGTCCTGTTCCCCCGCTTTCATCAACGCCTCCTTTGCTCATTTCCTAGATTTTCGAGTTACAAGCGGGTGATGGTAACACGATAGATATCTACAATTCCAGTGAAGCGGATTGCGTGTGCATGATTTGCGGGGAATTGCAAGATTTCATCGTCCAAGTGGTTGCAAACTGTGCGAATCGTCTAATGCTGCTCCATCCTACTTATCCAGGCTGCCACGCCCGACAAGGATTTCCACTTGCTTTGTAGGAGTGTCTTAGGTATGATTAAAGCTGCTCTTCACTTCAGGCACTTGGTCTTGACTTAGATACTAAGTATGACTGCGTCATTGTGACATCTCTCGACCCTTTGGCTTACCGACGCACGAGTTTCATGTTCTTGTGGTCATCGTCGATGTCTTGCTGTAGTCTCTTCCTTTCTTCTTGACTGGACAATTGAGTACACGGGAGTGTATATCGAGATGTTAAAGTATACGGGCAACAGACACGATCATGAAGGGCTACAGATGGTCATTGAATCAAATCAACTGGAAGTAGACCGTCACCGCGATGCACCGCAATTAGTCGTTCCAGTTCCACCTCCCCCCTTACATACGGATCTTAAATCTTACGAATACTTCGACGAGCGGGAGAATTCGGCGGTACCACCTCCCAGCCCGCAGAAAATGAAGAGAAAATTTCTCGGCCTAAGAAAGACAACTTTCTGTCTGACACTTCTGCTTCTCATAATCATAGCTGGCGTCGCTGTAGTAGTAGTCGTCTTTGTGATGAGGAACTCAAAGTAAATCACCTCCCAATGTCCAATGTGTAAAAATTAACAAATTTAGAATGACATCGCAATCAGCACTATCGCCAACCACGCCACCAATTTCAGCAACAAAAAGTACAAGCGAAGGAACAATCACAAGCACAGTCTTAGTTTCTAGCCCTAGCTCAGCAATACCAGTAACAGCACCCCCTGGCTTAACGACAAGCAAAGCAAATACAATACCAACAAATACGGCATCCGGTGATCTTTCGGTTCCCACCAATGCCACTGTTGCTATGAATTGCCCATTAATGTCAGGCCAAACACAGACATCCAAGATATACATCAGCAATCGCCCCTCGGCCACTCGCTACGTACCGACCTGTGGCCTGGACTGCGAGTCTCACAATATTTTCCCCATTATGGCCTATAGTCTTGATGCCTGCGTCCAAGCATGTGTCAACTTTAACGATGTAGCTGTGAAGCAAGAGAATGTTACAACTGTAGCTTGCGTGGCCGTTGTTCTGAGGGCCGATATGGCCATAACTTCTACCCTCGCTGGGAACTGTTTTCTAAAAAGTGCTTGTAAGCCTGTTCTGCCGAGTGCGAATCGGGATTATGATGCGAATGATTTGGTTTATGCTACTTTGTTATGATACCTCTTGCATTGCGAGGAGTTATGGGATGGCGCAGATATTATGGAAAGGGATATCCGGCATTATTGAATGTATTTAGCTGGGAGCATTTGAGCAATGCTCGTGCTTGGTAAAGAAAAGAAACCTCTATGTCCTCATATACCCCCGCCAAACATTTCGATCATCTCTTTTAGTTATCGTCTCTCTTTTCGCCTAATACCCCACCGTCTATTGCTTACTTCCGAGAACTGCGAAACAGAGATCGTATAGAACAAGAATGATTCATAACAGATCTCAACAAAAAGGCAAAAAAAGCTTTAAAGGACTCTTGGCGGTCCTTCTTAGATAGGTCAAGAAGTAGCACAAGATCTCCATTCATCTATGGCAAACACCCTAATCCACATCAAGCAACGTAACCACAACCACAACCACAACCAATCCGATCCCATATTTCTACACTAAGGCTCCGAACCTGCATCCGTAAGCCCTTCCATTGTCAAAAATATCTTCAATTTGTTGCACATCGCAAAATATGCGGAACACATGATCCGCATTAGCCTCCACCCATCAGAGTTTGACACGCATCAAAGCGTCAGGACATGCGATCCATCCCGACATAAATGATAGCCGGTGATGGTTCGGAAGATGTTTGTAGCATATCACAAAATCTGCGGATGCTGCCGTCCGCAGATACTGTAGAGGTAGGAATGATTTGGCATTGGTTATGCTGATCTACATTTGCGGAAGGGGCGATCCGCACACGGTGGTTAAGCTTGTTGTGAATTTGTGAGCATGCATGAATGGTAAATATAATTGTTGGAATGAGGACAGATATAAATGCTTTTCCAAACGAGGCGTGAACCTTATTACATCTCGAAAAACTCATGTAGAACCTCATTGGTCTCATCCGGTTTCTCTAGCATAACCCAATGTCCAGTATCCACCTTCCTCACCTCGAGTTTTCCCACTAATGGCTTCATCTGGTTAGGAAAATCTGCTGAGGCGGTGATTAGATTAGACGTAGTGATCAGCAAAGTAGGTTGCTTGATGCTGTGGTCTTCCTTTGGGATCGCTGCCTCGTCCTCGGCGTTGATGTCGTGGAGCTGAGCGCGGTACCAATTGATCGCCGCGGAGAAACCGCCGTTTGAGGCTGAGAAGTCTTTGACAAATTCGTTTTTGTCCTGGGGAAGATTAATACAGGATTTTGCGAAGGGGGGTGGGAGATCTACTTTTTCAGTCAAATAATCTGGATAGTCAACCAGGATCCCTGCTTCGAACCAAGTCCTTGTCCCCCCTTCTGCACCTATGTATTTTTTCACAACTTCATCATCCTTTGAATGAAACAGCATTTCTACAGATTCGACCTGCCTTGTGAGTTAGTTGCTTTATCTCATAGCGCCATGTTTAAGAACCATATACATTATTGTTCATCAATTCCGGCGCATCTTCCTCATCGAAAAAGAAGAAGTACCCAAAGACAGAGTATCCAAGATTTTGTTGCACCATTTGATTAATGAACTTGACCGTCTGGAAATTAAGTCCATGACCTGGGGATTGATAGCCAATGTCAAGGAATGCAAGCTTAGAGAAGAGAGATGGGTAATAGTTGATTAGTCGGGAAAGGATGAATGAACCCCTAGAGCACAATCAGTATCATATATCAATGTGCCATGGAACTAATACATACCAATCGTGTCCAACACCAATACACGTGTCAATCTTCTCATGCTCTAAAATCTGCTTGACGTCTTGGCTCATGTCTTTCCCTTTGTAAGATTGGTAGTCGAGTGGTTTTGAGGTCTCGCCGTAGCCGAGGAGCTCAGGTGCGATGATGCCATAGCCCTTTTCGGAGAAGTATTTGATCTGATGGCGGTAATGGAAGATGGAAGAAGGGAAGCCATGAAGGAAGAGAATATATGGTTTTTCTAGCTGAGTTGGTGATATCTTCACGTAATTGTACGTAAAAGATCGAGTTGTCTTGAATTGAGAGGTAGGGTAGTCCATTTTGCTTGGAGGAGAAAATGAAATGGTTTATATTGTCCTTTGGATTGAAAGAATGGCACAACATCCCAAGTTTTATAGAAGCCGTCTGAACCATTGTTGGAAGGGCGGTGCTCCTTCACGATTTCAAGGAAGGCACTCCATTGGTTGATTTGCGACACAGAGAAGCCAGCCCACCGGCTTACCGGCTCCCACCCCTGCAAAAGTCTCCAGAAAGTCACCGAATTCATCCCTCTGTCCCAAAAATAATCAACAGGGCAACCTGCAGGTCACAATATCTTGCTTCACAGACGTCATGACTTTACGTTTACGGTGTGCCTAATTAGGAAGCATCTCACGATCATTTGTGGTCGATGGGAGTCTTGCTCTCGTTTTAGGAGTGTGTAGCTGAGGTATTAGCGTCAAGAAATGTTTCCTGCCCAGTCTAGAGAGTAACGATTACTTAGAAACGGAATCCCAGTTCTTTAAATCACAATTAGATAGTTAGAATGCAAATATGAATAAGCGAATTTGAATATTTCAATCAGAGCTCCTATAGATCTTCTGTGATAGAAGGTCAATCATGAAGGATAAACCTCTGATCTTGTCTTATTCCAAAAATAAATGTCCATTCTACAAACATTGATTTAATTCCTATCCAGTTTCGCGAAGTGTATAGAAGAGATAGTTTAAAAGAGCCTCGACAAACAAATAGGGGTAAAATACAGGGGCATACGCTAACCGACATGGCCTGAGCTCAACCCGTTCTTGCTCGTCAACCCCCAGCTGTACAAATCTTGCGGCAGCTCGTAACCAACGGCATTCACGCCGCTCGCGAATATACATTCGTCTCCTAATGTCTGCTCCCTCTTGTGTATACACTCTTTTAGTCATTCCCTAAAATCCAAATTGCAGCGATAGTGTAGAATCTCCCTTCTTTTGCACCTCCTAAACCACAATGTTGGACGAAGAAAAGCACATCAATGTACCCCTCCTCCACGATCCCACGATTGCAAAGACGACGATACCAATGAAAACCATATAATCCGCCTTACGCAACGAGAAGCCTTACGCGCGAAGGCGATCCTATTCTGGATATGCTGAACTCTTCTGTGGTGCATCTTTGGCCTCTTCTGCCTCGAATTCGTGACGGATCAAACAACGCGTGTTGTCGATAATCTACTTTCCACGGTCCGGTTGTGTATAACGAGCTGGGATATACCTACAAAAGTGTCATGAATCCACATGCGAAGGGGGAAGTGGTGCAAGCTATGACAGAGATCTGCGAGCTACTAGCAGAGATGGGATACTATGACTGCGAGACCATCGAACGCGCGCCACATACCAAAGGTATAAACCACATCCTAGCAGAGGAATTAGGATTCTCGAAGAAGGCCGATTGAGATGATGGATGCGCTGCCATATTTGAATGGGGAACGGGAAACTTTGCGGTTGAATAATATGAATATGGAATTCTTGCTGCACGGCACATTGGCCGACTTGCGTGGGGATGATGGGGTTTTGTTGCTTCATTTGAGGATGGGGAGCTGGCTGATTTCAGGGATTTTTATGAGTCCTGATCATGTTGTTCTGATGCTTCTTGGCAATCATGGGGCGATTATGGTGCTTGATATTAGAAGCGTAAGTTTCCCTTCGAGAAAGAGAAGAAAACGAGTGAAAAATGTAGTGATACTTACACAATTGATCAAATCGACGGAAACGTCGATCCAGCAACCCAACATATCACTATAGAATACCAAGCTTGCGATCCCAATCTCCCTGAAAACGAGCCCGGTATTGCAAAACTATACAGAGAGATTCCGCTCTTTACAATGGATGCCTGGTTTCGAGCAACCCCAGGATGAGAAAGGTGATGGGCTAGCTCAATTATATAGAGAGCATGGCTGGCCTAAGAATTTAACCACACTACTTTCTTATCTGCTAGGACGGGATGGAAAGAAGCTATATTTGCAGAGTATATCATCGCCGATACGATTGAGTATGAGCCTAGTCCCCGATAGAAAATTCAGAAGACTATACCTAGTACTTCAGGGGGGAGTGGGGGGGCGCGGAAATCTTTCATGCCTCTCGCCAGTAAGATATGTGTGAGGGATTTCTCAGACAGCATTAGTAAGACCCATACTCTGAGGCTCGCTTGGAGAAGAATCCGGGTCTTGCAGCAAAGATCGGACTAGTAGAGCATTTATCGGAGTTTTGGGGGAGGGGGGAGATTGAGGATCCTTCTGCTGTGGTCTTCCCTAGGAGCCTGCACTATATACCCATTTGCTATACTAATCTACACAATATTAGTATGAAGAATTAGAGTCGGAGAATTGAAGAATGCTTCTGCATCAAGTGAGCCACCAATACGATGGTTCTACTATCTTTTCTTGGACTTGTTTTCAATCATCTTTTTCTACCCTGTTGTCAAATTTCCATGTTTTAAATGCACCCAAATCAGTCAGCTTCATCTCCCCTTACATCTTTTTATTCCAAGTCACCCTCACGCCTCCCACTCCTCTACTCATCATCACTAACTCTCCACACCAGCCTCTCCCCACTAACCTCCTTCCTCCTCAACGTATCCATAGCTTTCTGCGCCCTCTCCAACAACGTCTCCCCCTCAATCAAACGATAAGGGTTCGGCTTCACAATCCGCTGCTCCAGCATTTTCGGCATGATTTCAGACTGCAACCTCTGCTTAAACAGCGGATTCTATCTTCTCATTAGCACACTATTTCCCTTTTCTTTCCCAGATCAGATGCCCACAAATTGGACAAGAGAAGAGGAACAGGGATTGGAATTAAAAAGGGGGGTCAACTCACATCCAAATAAAAATGCGTCCTCACCCCCCTTACCAGAACTCCCTCCCTCCACTCCACATCCCTCCTAACATCCATCTCATAAACCGGCTCATTCCCCTCCCCCTCCCCAGCATCCTTCACCACAACCGGCAAAAGTACCGCAACCCTCGCGCCGTTCCCCACCATCCGCGCAACAGGCTTCATGGACCCGGACTGGCTGCCGATACAATCAAGAACATACCTCACTCCCTCCTTCTCAATCTCCTCAACACATCTAGCTTCGCGGTAATCAAAACACTTTTTCGCCCCATACGACGTCAGCATCTCGTGATGCTTTGCAGAAGCTGTGGTGAGGAGGTTGCTGAATCCGTAATATGAAAAAATCTGTAGCGCGAATTGCCCGACGGAGGATGAGCCGCCCCAGATCAATATAGGCAAATCTGCATTATCTGGAGTGTAATTTTCTGGTTTGGGCCAGGGGAGAGGGATCTCGAGATCCGCGGTGACGGCGTGGAAGACTGTGACGAAATTGTTCGGGAGGGTTACTGCTTCTTCGAATTTCTTGTCCTCCGGAACCTATTTATCAATCAGTATCATCAGCCACTCTCACTTTTATTTTCTTCCTTTCCATTCAAATCAGATATGGGGAAGTAGCGAACCTTTCCGAGAAGCCACTCCGGCGCAACCACAAACTCTTGATGTGCTTTCTCCTTCTGCTCTCTGAATGTAAATCCAAATACCCGATCCCCAACACCTAATCTCTTGACTTCAGGTCCTACCTCCACGACTGTGCCTGCGACGCCATCGCCAAGGACCTGCGGGTGGTTTACAAGCAGGCCGCTGTCGTTTTGGTGGAGGTCGAGGGGTGTGCTTGCTGTGTAGAGGACTTTGACGCGGACTTCGTCGTTAATAGGGGTAGGGGTCTTAACATCATGGACTTCGAGGGGACCGCGGATCGAAGCTGTGACTACGGCTTTGTGTGTTGGTGACATAGCGATGTTGTTGTTGTTGACGAGATACTTGTGATGAAGTTTTTGATAGAAGAGATATGTGATATGTGAGTGGAAACAAAACACAGAAGTGTACTTCAGAAGAACATAAAGTACCAAGCAAGGCAGCTCATCTCCTCTTTATACACCTCCTTCATCTCACACACTCCCTCCCACGCAGCACAAAACACCTTCATGATTACGAATCTAAACCCCCATCTTACATCAAATCCCCTCCTTAAAGCAATTTGATATACGATCATCAGCCATATGAACCACTCAATCGTATAACCAGGACACTCAAGTAGTGGAAATATGGCTTCTTTCTGTTAGTCCCATTTTTTTGACTCGATGTCAGTTTCGGACGTCGGACCTGCTGAGTTAAGCTGCGTTTTGTGGAGACTTATGATCCCTGTAATACGAATGTGCCAATCAGCTGCCTGGCACCGGCTATGGTAGTCGATGGTGTTTGAAGGAAACGACGAGAAGAAAGTCTCTATATTGGTACGGGGGGTCATAATTTGTAGGTAGGAATTGCGGCTGCAAGATGGTAAGCACAATTACAAAGCTACAGCAGCAGAATCCCGCAATGAATATTATATTTGACACCACGAGCATTCGCCCATGATGCCCATGCGTTCTTGTCTCGCAATCTTATTTATCACGCCCATCTCCCGGCCGTTGAAGGCCGTTATATTGCCGTTGAAGGCGTTTCACATGGCTTTGTTTGCCCTTCCAAAAATAAGTGGCCCCTTTTGTAAATAAAACACCTTTCATGGAAACCCTTGCCAAGCGAGATCGTTGAGATCGTCAGCTTTTTCCTTTTGTTAAAAACGCCAAACCTGTTGAAGTTTGCCCCATGAACACCAACGCTATGTGCAGATTGTAGTTAAGACAAATGCTGAATACCGCCGTCATCTTAGAAAGTGAAAGTGGGTCATCATATTTCGTTCGTTGAATGTTGAATCATAAAATCGGGAAGATTAAAAGGAGTACTTAGGCGCTGCCATTAGTGATAGGAGTGTTCTCCGCTCCAGATGGAGTAGACCCATTGACGCCGTTAGCTCCGTTGGACTCAACTACCTCGAAAGGCTTCTCAATATCATCAACCGAGAGACCATCAAAGAGAGGGAAGAGCCCATGAGTTTGATGGAAATCATTATGAACTATTATGGGATTAGCAGGCTTAAAATAATTTCGAAATTTAATACTGACCGATGTTGACCAAGTGCCACGTCTCCATCATACACTCGATAAGCTGTCGACTAGGACTCAAAGCAGGGTAACAATGAGCCCAGTCCATTCCTAAGCGGAAAGCCTCGTCCTTCCAAGCCAAGAAACTGATCGCCTCTACGATAGTAGGTTGGACAATTTCCTTTCCAGGGAAAACACCCCATGTCACCGCGTTGGGTCCTTCGCTTGGAGCATTGGTCCTAAGCTCACCAGCTTTGTTCACGGCATAGTAAGTCAAGTCGGGATCCTGCTCAACTCTCTTGACAAGCTCGTCAATCAATTTTGGAGAGACCAGAAGTTCCAGGTAAGCTTTCTGATAGACGTAACCATTTGTTGGCCCCCAACCGAATATTGGGTCAGATGACTTCACCCCACAAACAGCAGGCTGAGAGTTGATTGTAAAAAGGCCTCGTCTGTTGAGCGCAATCAAATCAGACTTGATGACATCGGCTTCGCTCGAGATCGGTGCTTCACTCCATGGAAGACTATCAACACTTTGTTCGAGATAGTTGACGAAAATATTGGCAATGTCCTGGAAAGACTGTGGTTCGCCCCACAACTTGCGATTTTGCTCATTGGTTCCCTTTAAGCCAATTCCGTAGGCGTCTAGCTCTCCGAAAGCAGGAGATCTTGAGTCGCCCCATCTCCCGTTGGGAAACTCGTCCCAGTCTTGAGTACGGGCGACATAGGACTTGTTCCGGTTCTTCCAGAATATGGGTCGAACATCCTCATCTCTGCGACCAAGACTCAAAGATTGTCTCCATGGCAAAGCCTGTTTTAATGGACGCTCCTCGCTTGGAGTTAACTTCAGCTCGTCCAAGACCATACGGGTAGCTTGAGCCAAGTTCATGGTATAAAAATGTAGGTGGTGAATCAAGCCAGAATCTAAGATCTTGCGACACATTTGTGCTACTAAGCCAGTTCCGATGCTCCGAACAGCCGAATCGTCATTCTTGACAGCTCCCAATTTATCGCTCCATTCTGGTGGGATTGACGCATTCATGTGGTTGCATCTGCGGACAAAGCTTGCGTAGGTGTTAATTGGCATGATGCCGGGGATGATTGGAATAGTTACGCCCCTCGCTCTGACTTTGCCGACCCAATTGAGGAAATTGTCGACATCATAAAACATCTGCGTAACAATAAAGGTGGCACCGGCATCGACTTTTTCTTTCAAGTGGTCCAGTAAAAGCTCCGCATCATCCTGGTCATCGCAGCCTTCCGGATATCCAGCAAC
This sequence comes from Hymenoscyphus repandus, assembly GCA_001414415.1. NCBI lineage: Eukaryota > Fungi > Ascomycota > Leotiomycetes > Helotiales > Helotiaceae > Hymenoscyphus > Hymenoscyphus repandus. Next base: position 60,788 of record LLCE01000125.1, read on the forward strand.
TCCAATATCGAAATGATTGCCATATGTCGAACGAATGTGGTTGACCAAGTTTTTAGCATAATGGAATCCTCCTTCAGTAGCAACCCACTTCTCCTTCTCTCTTGGTGGATCACCCCGCAGCGCAAGGATATTGGTGCATCCGGCCTTATAAGCACTTTTGAGAGCCTCGTCGACCTTCTGCTTTCCCATATCCGTACAAGTCAAATGCATGCAGGTTTCCAGTCCATACTGTGCTTGAGCAACACTGACCATCTCACAAGTGAGTTCGGCCAGATGTCCTCCTGCTCCCCATGTAATGTCAATGAAGCTGGGACCGAGTCCATGCATGCGGTCCATACGATCGTACAAGTTCTGTACACCCTGTGCGGTCTTTGGTGGGAAGAATTCGAAAGAGTATTTGGGTTGTCTGGACTGTTGGGCCTCTGCCAGCATCTCTGAGATGTGCATGGTGGCGGTGGTTTGGGAATATAAGCTTGGAAGACAGTCGGAGACAAAGGTAGAATCTGGAGAGTTATTAGCAGTTGCCAAAGATGAGGCTGCCACCAAAAACTGTCTGTTGAACTTCCCGTACGGACAATTCAACTACATAGCTCAAATACACCGCTTATATGTATCTCGATACACAGTACAGCTATATGCTGCAAGAGGGACGGTTCAAGAAAAACCACTCACCTAGTGTGGAAATAGAGTGGTATAAATTTTACGGCAGCAGGAGCTAGCCAAAATATCTTTTGCGGGCCCAACGATCCGCGGCTTCTCGCTGCATAAAAGGCGACAAGATTGAGGAACGAAGCTGTGTTGTGAATGTGTGCTTGATGTTTGTGAGTGGGAGCAAGTCAGAGCTGGGTTGCGTTGCAGGAGAGTGCCTCTTGTGTGCCTCTTGAGTGCTTGTCGCACCTGGAAAGGAAAGGTCCCGAGTGGGTGTTGACCGCTACTACGTTGGCCGTTTTTCGGCGCTGCACCTAAAATTTCACTGGAGCTACGAATGGACTTGAATATGATGAGATCAGGATGTGATAGCGTGTTGAGGCTAACTCGGGAGCTTAACTAGCGCATAATTATATCTCTCTATATTTTTGTGCCCCTTCCCCTCTACTGGATTAGCTTTTCTTCCTCAATTGCCTCTTGTTCCTGAAGTGCGCTGTTTCTCGGTCTTCCAAACACCCCGCGGGGGCGTTCACGAATCATGCAGTTTCCAGTTTCGCATCAAATGAGGGGCAAGCAACCCCTCCACACAGGTTGCGTGCCCCTGCAGAGGGTAATCAACCACCAATCAACTATATTAACACACGTGACCAATATCGTATTGGATACCGATCCGTGTAACGGCCTCGTCCTACGAACGGTTCCTTGCCGTGGTCCCTTAAAACCCAAGAATTCGCTACATTGATTTGATAGTTCCGGAAACACGGGGTCGGATGTATTAGCAGGGGTATTCCACTCCATATGTTCCGATGCCCGGTTCTTAGAATTGTTCGCGCCTCTGGATATCACCAAACTCGACTAGCGCCAGCTCAAGTATGCTCATGCTCATCATAAAATCGCTCCTAACCATCAACGCCTATGATCCTGTCGCCTCATCCGTTCTTAACCCGCTGTACTCAGTGCCCTGGTTTGCTGTGCTCAGCCTTGCGCAAAGTCCTAATAGCACCACTGTTTCTGTTGCCGCATAATGATTAAGAGCATCGAGGAGAGTCCTCAAGTTCTTGCTAAAATTCACCTCGTACTTTGTCAAATTTTCCTCCATCTTATCAAATGAGCCTACATCGTTGGGTCGTCGATTACGCTCATTTCGCTCATCTCGTTCGGCCCTGTACTTCTCCCACTTCTGTTGACTCATACGCCTCGGCTTTTCCATGCCATTCAAATCAGTGTCAACCTTTTCTAGCTCTCGTGAAAGCCAAGGGGAATAATTTGCAAATAATGTGCAAGTATGCATAAGCTTCGAGTGAATCTTGAACCTTGTTAGCACACAAAAGTGGTCAAACACATCTTTGGGGTCAGTCGTACCTTTAACAGAGTCTTGTTTGTCAACATACACTCCTTTAAGCATGTATCAAGGAAGTCAACATGATCCTGCATTAGCTCGTCCACAGTTCGAATTGAAGACACGCCTCCTTTGCTGTCATCTTTGGCATTCAATTTGGCCATCAGTGCTTGCCAATTAGGCTCGATGACCTCGGCAGTGCAAAAATACAACAGCTGCTGCACGAAGACCAACATTCGAGCGCGGAGAGTGAAAGCTCGTCGTTTCCACATTTCAACCGGCCTATTTGAGCTTTTGTGCGACCAGCTAGTGACTCGGTTGTGTGTCTGCCAGCTTGCAACTAATTGCTGCTCAAGGTAACGAAGAGATAAAAGATATCGGAACAAAGCTTGATATCTCCACACAGTCTTCCGACTGATGACGAGGGACACTGGGAATGGCACGGCATAGTCCAACTGCAGAGAAGTGAATCCTAATGCATTGGCATCGCTACCAGTGGCAGTAGGTTGTGAGGCTGGGGTTTGAAGAGACTCGCCAGCCTCAATCCCAGAAATGTTTACCACTCGTGTGAGGGAGTCAGTCAAACTAATCTCGTTCATCTCCACTTTGATGTCTTCTTTGAAAGGATCTTGCGCCGCAACACTACCAGGCTGTCTTAGAACCAAGTCTAATAATGATTGCAACTTACTTGTATTGACCTTCTTGACCGGCTTTGACAACTCTGAAGTGCCAAGTTCGAGAAAGTAAGTGAAGAAGTCGGACCTGTCAAGAAAGAAGTAGTGCTTTAGTGATCTTAGTCGTGCGGGTAGTGCATGAGTTGTAAGCAGCAGTTCTAGCAAAGACTGATTGGCGTGCGCGTAAGCATCGTTGACATTGTCCAAGAATCTGTTGTCGTCAAATGATCGAGGAACATCAGTGACGGCTTTACTGACATCAACACCACCACATTCTCGGACTACATTCAGATACTTCCCTGCCAACAACACCTTGCTTTTTACACCTTCTAGTTGTGGTGGCACATCTTGTTCTCGGATAGTGTATCGTCTCTCCCAGTACTCGTCTGTGTAATCTTCCTCTAGTCGCTCGCGCTTGATACTTTTCTGTTCTCTAACCAAGAATTCGGCATGGGGATCTTTGATGCTTCCGTGGTGTAGCCACTCATTCAACATCATCATATATGGTCGGCTGGCGTCTCTTAGGAGAGATGTCAGAAGTGCCCGAGCTGCTGGGTCTCCTGACATTGTCTCCAGTCGTTTTGTGATCAATCCCAACACGCTACCTCCTTTACAAATCTTCTTCCCTGGTATATTTCCAGGCTGAAGATCACCACCTTCTCGCAAGCTCTCTAAAATGTTCTCTATGTCATCCAGTCCGTCATCTGAATCTGTCAAATCATCTTCTAATAGAGAGTTCCGCTTCAAAATTTCGTGGGCTAAGGAATAGACCTGGAACATCATGTGGCTTGTAGGGAGGGTATGAAGGTTGAGAACATGCAGTGTAAAAGACGGATTTGTTAGAAATTGAGTCTCCAGTTGGGCAATCAGGATCAAGTAATCGTGCAGTAGTTTTCGAATTGCAGCGCAAAGTGCGTGGTTAACAGCTCCAAATTCTTCTCGACTTTGAACCTCGACAAACGCTTCTATAGCTCCATAATGAGTAGCCATCTTCAACATTGTCGTAGTTAAATCCTGCAAGCTTGGATCCAGTCCAGGCAGTATCTTAAATCCTGGGCCGGTAAGTCGGTCCTTTTCCTCGGACGGATTATAAGTTTTTGCGAATCGAATGTATTGGCCTTCATAACCCATCAACACCATAAGGAGGTCCTCTAGAATGGCTGCCTCCTGGACTTCCATGGTCAGTTCGTGCAGGGGATTTGGCTGTAGAGACTGTGGAGCTAGCATCGCTAGAGGCGGTATTGTTATACGCGAAGCTAATGGCGCAGATGTGTGAGGTACCAAAACAACTTCAGGTAACCATAGTGCTATTTGATCTCATGTTAGTCCATCATATGTTCATTATCCAAGGCATCCTACATTGAGGCCCGTCTGCTTTGATAGAGCGCATCCTAGGATCATTGGAATATGTTCTTGCCAGATCAGGTGGTCTCTGTTTTTCTGGAGCTGGCACTGGTGCAGATCTCCTTTCGGGGCTTCTTGTTCTCATTACTGTCTCCCTCGTGGTGACTTGAACCCTCTCGGTCCTTCTTTCTTCGACTGCTCTGTTTGTACGTTGTGATCCAGAGGCTCCTCTTCGATGCGCCGTACTAGACTCCAATGTTGGCGACCGCTGCCGTCGAGGATCTTGTCTCTCATTTCGACTGCTCTGTGCAGTTGAACCGCGGGGTTGAGCGCTCGCATTATCGTTCGTAGTTTTCCTCTCCGTTCGCGAGGACACCCGTGCGTGGTTTGAGGAAGACATAGCTTCTATATCTGATACTGTGGTTCGAACGAGTCCATGAAAGATGGGAGACTGGCTTGGTTACTGTTAATTGTTGGATAAAACCAAGTCGGGTTGACAAACAAACACTTTCTGGAGACGCGACTTTTGGTTGGGTGGGCGCGATCCATGCAAGGGTTCCTGATCTAACCACAAAGGGACTAGTTAAAAGAGCTTCCGCGTTGCTATGCTTGCCTGCCATCAACCTCCAAAGTTGAGGATCCCAACTTATACATCCCCACAACTTCATTTCAAGTCTTTGACAGGTTCTCCTACTTTGCCTATCTTGAAACTTGTTATCTGCCAGAATCACCATCATAGAAACCTCAACAACGTCCAAAACCGAATACCTACAAGATGTTCATTTCGCGGTCAGAGTATGGTGAGTTTTAAACAGCAAGTGCTCCCAAAATTCAGAGCTATCTGCTAACGGTAATCCAGATCGAGGTATCAAGTAAGTCCTTTGGCAACCCTGGAGCTCCCCGGAGCTTCATGTCCTCTACCGTGACAACATATGAATCTAAACATTACTCTAGCACCTTCTCTCCAGAAGGCCGTCTCTTCCAAGTCGAATACTCCTTAGAAGCTATCAAGCTTGGTTCCACTGCAATTGGTGTAGCGACGGGTGGCGGCGTAGTCCTTGGTGTCGAAAAGCGCGTAACCTCCACCCTCCTTGAGACGTCCTCGGTCGAGAAGATTGTTGAGATAGACCGCCACATCGGATGCGCAATGAGTGGACTTCAGGCCGATGCACGATCGATGGTTGAGCACGCCCGAGTTGAATCCCAGAACCATGCTTTCAATTTCAACGAGCCGCTAAGAGTGGAGAGCTGTACACAAGCTATTTGCGATTTGGCATTGAGGTTTGGAGAGGGTGCAGATGGTGAGGAAAGTATCATGAGCAGACCGTTTGGCGTAGCACTTCTGATTGCGGGATATGATGAGGACGGGCCACAGCTGTACCACGCAGAGCCCAGTGGAACTTTTTACAGGTACGATGCGAAGGCAATTGGTTCAGGTTCAGAGGGTGCCCAGGCTGAGTTGCAGAATGAGTTTCACAAGGTCCATACATTCATTCAATAATTTAAACTTGGAACTAACATATTTCCAGTCCCTAACTATCGAGGAAGCCGAGACGCTCGTTCTCAAGACTTTGAAGCAAGTAATGGAGGAGAAGCTCGACTCGAAGAACGTCCAGCTTGCAAGCGTAACTAAGGAAAAGGGATTCAGAATCTACACGGACGAGGAGATGGCGAAGGTTGTAGAGAGATTACCTGCAAATTGAGCAAGGGGACGATTACGATACCAGATTCAGCAGTAAAATCAAAATATAGAGCATGAGCAAGAGCGCCGACCGAATGCAGGAGTACGGTGAATCACCCAACGTGACTATCTCTGTTGTGTGATACCAATTCCCACACAAATCGCTCAGGTCCTGAAAGCTAGGTAGACTAGTGGATATAAACTTGCCGACTTTCAAATCGGATCGCGTAGCCAAGTTAAACACACTGTTTAATTGCACAGCCATTTGCCACATGAGCGACAGGTCTTCCCTATAACCAATCCTCGGACCCATTTGACACAGTATATTCTCATCATCAATAAATTTCTACTAATCCGAAGATATTGCATCCAAACCTCAGCCGCCTCTTTCTCCCCGCCGTCAACGAGAACGATTCGAAATCGAGCTGTCAACTTCTCGGAAATCTCTATGCACTCCTCCCGGACGCAGAAACGTTCAGTACTGCAGATGGTGTAAGATAAGCTATCCATAAGCACGCAATGGTGCAATATCACTGCTGATTCTACACGGGGGTGTGGTAGCAGGGTTCTCCGTCTTTTTGCTATACAAATGGGTGTGGATGGCGTCTTTGGTTCCTAGAATCGACCAAAATTCTGCATCGCATTGGGCAACGGCATAAGATTGAGAAGGGTCATGGCTAAGCTCAGGAAGGACTTCCCATTGAGCAATGTATTTACCGTTTATTTCTTCCGAGAACTTTTTCCAGGGCACACAAGCTCATGCAATGACTGTGAAAGACCATGAAAGATTTTTAGTGTTGGGGTTTGTTTTTTTGCTGTCAAGAAGGTACTATAGCTTCCTGGCGATATATAAAACAAAATAGGATTAAGATAATGTCACTACTCATGCCCTATCCATTGTTCTTGGGATTTCAAATCATAAATAGTCTTTCATTTGTGTGCGCCCCTTACTGATATTGAGGCTCTAACTAGGCACTTTGCAATACACCTTCCTCCAAAGTGCTGACATTCACGGTGCACCTCTAGCAGTAGACTGACCTAATATGCTTTACCTTTTTCCTCCACGTAGTTAAAACTCAAACCCTTCTGGGATATCATGGACTTAGGAGAGCAACTTCTCCTACAAGCCCATCATATTACAAAAGAAATCCAGCGCAATCTACTTTCACGTCTCCCCACTTTACTGTGACCTATATCCCCAGTGACCGCAGGGATCTACTTCTATCAAAAATAAAACAATCTTCGATCCCATTTCCTAGGTCACACCCTACATTCCACCCATGATTCCGGGTTCCGTCTTACACACCAATAAAGTAAAAGAGACACTAGTATCCCTCTTAAAGATATCGAAGATAGCAAGCCAAACTGTCTTTTCTCTTAACAAGACAATGAGAATTCATAGGGGTATATGATAATTAAACTTATTCCCACCTGGGGTGGGGAATCACTAAGATTAGGAGGGGAATCTACTACTGGGGAGGACATCAGTTGTGTACAATCACAGCAACAACCTAAAAATACCATCTTTGTTCTCTTCATTCTTCTCAAGTGTTTTCCCTCCTTCATCTCGACTTACCGAGGGCAAATGAATATTCCAGAAACCAACCCCTGAGCAAAGTATTCCCACCATCCACCAACCCATCCCTGATCTCCAAATCCTGCTAACCCATCAAACAGACACGGAATATCACAACACCACATCCCCTACATCAATCTCACAGTACAAAAACGCTGACTTCTTAATCACGAACTACTACGCCTCCCAGATCGAGAAAAGAAAGAAAGAACAACTAGCCAGCCCATAAAGATAATATAGATATCACAATTCCCTATTTTAACTTTGCCGGTGGTAAAGTTGAAGTGTAGATCTCAGACTCCAGTTCTCCTAAAGTTTAGTATGGTGTTACTTCTCAGAGAAGAGGGGGGAGGGGTGCGTTACAAACAAACAAACTCACCTAACATCTCATCTAGGACATAAAAAAAACTACACAGATACCCCATCCTATGCTATCCATTTCCGCATACTCAACCCACCCTTTACTATTTCCAATATCCCCAGTGTCCTATCCCACCTCAAACACCCCTCTCCCCAAAATCAGAAATCCTACTACCCATTCTTCTCCGTCTTAACCAGTGCAAAGTCCCCTCCACCTCAAGCAATCACCTAAAATTCCTTCCGTAAATCCCCTAAGATATCTCTTCGCGTGCTACCGTGATCCACAAGTTGAGATAAAAATTTAGGTCTAATTCGGTGACATCATACCAGCGATATCCATCCGCAATCAAGCTATATCACCAAAGTGTGGCATTTAAATGGTATAATAACCTACATACTAATATGAAGTCAAATTCTTACTTGAACTCATATACCTAGGTACCCAATCCGTGCTAAGACTCCAAACACCAATTTTAAACGGTCGTGTACTAAGTTCACAGATCACTCACTATCCTCAGTTATCTCTGCAAGAATCCCCATAGCGGAAATGTAGTCTAGAGCTATGATGATCAACCCTGTAATTCCGACAACCCAAGACCATGAATTGAATATTTATCATTCCCCCCTGTTCCGATGAAAGTATAGTATCGTCTACACAGCATCGTTGTTACGTAGCCTCATGTACGCCAGATCGAAGTTTCTTATTCGAGCACGATGTCCTAATTATAGAACAATCGGACAGTTGCCACAAAAAATGAGCAGATTTATGATTCAACCGTCTAATTATTTTGGTGGTCATTATAAAACTTCCTCTACGAACTTCCTCATTCCTAAATCCTAATTTACCGTTCACATTACCGCTCACGCGCTGGTTCATTGCTGATATGAACCTTCAAGATGATCAATCACATTCGCACTCAATATATTTTGAAATGAGTCGAGTTGTCCGAAATACCGATGTGGGTAATCAAACATGGAACGAAGCTTAGGTAGCCTGACTAATATGTCCCATTTGCTAGGGCACTAATGAATGAATTATGATAGAAACAGCTATCTCGGACGGAGTTGAGCTTTATTTGCCCACTCCAGTAACCTAATCAAGGCAGCTTTGTCTCAGCATGTACCGGAACGGAAACACTTTACAAGATTTGAGCTATCAAAGACAAAATTCAGTCTAGAATATTGCTAAGGATGGTTTGCACCCAGTATCACATATTGTAAAGTTACAGACAGACTAGGTGCGTGTGCTATAGCTTGAAACAAAACTGGAAATAGGGCCATCAAAAAATCTCATTGACTGTAGGTTACCAAAATGTCTCGGGTGAAATTTGTTTTTCGGTTTATTAGCGATCTATGGTTTCAATAAGACAAACATCGAATATGCCATCACTTTCTAAAGAGTAGGTACATTATGTCCGGCCTTTGATTGGCCCCTTTCTAGGAATGACCTGGCAAGCCTGGTTCACAAGCACAAGATTGATATCTGACGAAACTTTCCCAATGACGCTGTTGTGTAGCAGAAGGACACTTATCAAACTGCCGATTGGGAGGTAGTGCATCGAGTTTTGACTGTGGCCCCCATCTCGCTTGTACAGAGATGATAGAATAACATGAGCTCTATTCATAGCACGTTTCATGACCATACAGTTAGAGCATAGCTACTGAACTTTGGAATGATACAAGCAGGATTTGAGAGTTTCGAAAAACTATTTATCCGCTATGAAAGGAGAAGACAATTCTCCGACCAGTTTGGAATTTTGGTCGCGAGGCCAAATGGGATCTGCCACATGAGCCGCATCATGTACAGAGACTCTTTGAAAATGCTTACATGGTCTTAATCAAGCGACGCAATATCAATTCCCAAGAACAAGTTTCAGGTAATCTAAAACATGAATTTTAAGAACGCGAGCCTTCACAAGCTGCACGATGATGGTCTGTTTTCCCGCTTGGTTGGCATCCGACTGTCGACTGCAGTCTGCAGCCTTGCATCTTGGTAGCAGTATGGCATAAATGGCAAACATGGCAGAAGGATTCGAAGGATCGTGAGACCATGAGACCAGAACGTGACGGCAATGCGACAATTCTCGCTTGCATATGACTTGCATCGAGTGTGCGGTCTAAAGGATGTCCTCTTTCGTCTAGAGGTCATTAATTTGGGACCACCATCTGAATAAAACCATTTGCACGCTGCAAATTGGAGGTTCCCAATATGGATAGATGAAACAGATGAAGATAAGGGTAAATTGCGATGTTAGCTAGGGTACAAGCGATGGTGCTGTTACCAGAGGATTTTATCCGTGGTAAGTCTACACATGCCCATGCAGCCGAGTACCGAACTTGTACTCAGTACTAAACAGTAGGAAAAACCGTCCGGTCTGGTAAAGCATAATATTCATTGCAAGAAAGAAACATGCTTCTTCAAATAGAAACACAGAGAAGCAATATTGAGTATGGATTACTTACTAAATGAGCTCCAATAAAGTAACCCTTGGTTGATCGGTTATCATTGGTCAGTATTGAGTACAAAAGCAAGTACTCGGCAGGCATTGATGATGCTCAAGAGTTTGCAAGGCTGCATAGGATTTTGAGCGACGTTCTGCAGAAAGGATCTTGATGCAGATGCGGTTGTCGAGTAAGTGATCCCGTGCGATTGCATGCAGTGATTGATGTACGTACTGTTGCAGTGGTTGGTATCGTGGAGCTGACCCGGCAAGTCGGACTCGTTTCCGCCTTACAAGTTGTTTCAAACTTTGATAACCCCTTCCTCAGCATGCATGGAGGTTTCTTGTAACTGGCAAGCGCAATTCGGTGGCATTGTAGCCTGACTTTGCGTATACCACAATGAGCAGTGTTCAATATCTTAGTCAGGCGAATGAAGCATCGAAACTGAAGTCAATGTGATGCCACCCTCGGTACCTCCGATGGTCGCACCAGGCTCTTGAGCATGGCGCACAAGAGTGCGAGGGAGTCAGTGGCATGATGTGAACAGTGCCTATAACTGTGAAAGGAGGTATAAGAGAGGGACATATGAAAGAGCCTCAAAATTTGGTCGAGGAAGTGGTGGCAGGTGCGTGAGATCTCCAAGGTGCTGGGACCACGTTTGTCCAATTCCCGCCATCTCAGCCAAACACAGACCGATCCAGGGCGGGTCCTGGCGACATTTGCTGCATGCTCGTGCTGATTCCTGAAGCTTGGGAAAGGAAACAGCTGGGTTCCGGGACGGAGCGGCACAGACGAATTCGCTATCGCAGTATTGCTGCTGCTGCTGGCCTGCTGGACTTGCATCACCGATAGTTTAAAGACTATGTAGCCCTACTCGCAAACTACTCGATACGAACTAGCTCCGTTCGTAAGGTTGGCAGTATATTAGAGTAACATAGAAGTGTGTACGTGAGTTGTTGCGAATTAATCATTCTTTGCACACCTGGGAAATTGAAAATGGGTTTCGATGGTTGACGGTTGTTGATCGTCAGCATGAGCTGGTCCAAACTCTCCATCAAGCATTAGATGATGCAGTGCAACATTGAGGCTTTTTGGCGTCGTGATTTCTGCTGGGATGGGGCCAAAAATAACCCCAACTCTATCTGATGGCAAACTCTCCTGGGAAAGCTGCATATTGGCAACCTTAAGCCAATCAAAACCTAGTACCTGATGCTGGTTCGCAATATCAACCACGCTGATCTAGGGATCTTGGATGTTCGGCCAGCAATGTCTTGTCAGGGGACAGTGGTGGGTGCAATCACCACCATCATTTGTTGCGATGACAGCGGAATGCTTTGGCCGCATGGTGGCACGGCTTTCGAAGAGGCGGTTGAGAGATCAGATTGTCCAATGAGTGGTCCAGGAATGAGGCAGGTTCCGTCCCGAATTGCCTCCGTGTGCGAAGCATTCGGACAGCAAGTAACCGCAATAACTAATGTGTAATTGCTGATCCTGATCACTAAACTATCTAGAATCGTCAACATCCGAGTATCCCAAAGCAGGAGGGAGGAAATGAAAGAACCAGACTTCGTCCAGATGGCCAATTGTGCATCTGTCGATTCAACAAGCATCTAGCCATTCAGAGACTCCTAGACTTTGGAGAGCGGTAATTGGTGATGTCGTGAAGCAATGATGCCAATGAAGCAATGAAGCATAAACATCTGAAGAGCCGCCGCAAATCAAAATGCCTGCCAGCCTCGTGGCTCGAGCCCGTCACATCGAGCAAAGGCATTGCGCACACTTAGAGCCCATCTCCGGGGGTATCGTAAAGGGGCCCTGGCTGCTTGTCGTGTTCTGATTCGTTGTCCCCAGCACAGACTTCTACGTATTGCTGAACGAAATGTGCAATTTTCGACGTGGAATGGACCTTTTTTCACTTCCTCCCCTCCATTGTCACTTGCCGGCGTAAATGGGTTTCCTTTCTTGCGAACCACGGGATGAAGTCCCATGCAGGCCTGTTAACATATTGAGCTGAAAAAGAAGCACCATCACCGGGCTTGTCGTCCAACAGAAATAGATCATCACCATCCCCGCCTCCAATAGTTGCTTTTTCCAGGTACTTTGTACCACTTCGTCATTTCGGCCACCCATCCAGCGCGTCGGTATCGTGTGCGTTCAAGTTGAATTGACTGCAGAGTCGGAGGGTGGAAAATTGCAAATACTGGACGTTGCCATCGCCATCCACACAACATGTATTGTTGATCTACCAGCCCCGATTCGTGACGCCATTGTCGACTCTCTCAACCATTCAGATTCCTTACAAGACCTCTGGCGCATCTTCGAGTTCTCGGAATTCTCGCAATCCGGCGGCGAATCTCGAGATTCTCCGTTGTAATCCAATATTGCGGCAGGTAGCATTGACTTTGATGGTACGTCCTGGCTGCTCCTTTTGTCTTCTGCTTCCAGGAACTTTTGTATTCGGAAAACAAGAATTATCGCAACGAGCTTGTATTGAAAGTGCGATCTGCAGGATCACAATCGTCAAATGACGATTGAGGTTGGCGGGTTTCGATGCGGTGTGGTGTTTTGAGAGCAGGATGCAGAGATGCAGAGTTCCTAGACAGAAATGCAGTGAAGTGGAGTCAGTCGGAACCTCAAAGTGGAAGCGTCCAGAGCAGCTTGTGACCACCACCTCAAAGACCCCAAAGCAGATTCGATGCAGAGCAAAGCAGACAGAAATTATGCAAGGATACCGAATTCGGTTTTCTTCCAATTCTTGGTTGATGTGATGTTTCTGCGTCCAAATGTTTTTGGTATGAAGTAGGTTTGGGGTCGCATAATCGTCGTGCTGTGTCTAGGTACTTGTATGTACTAGGTACGGTACGTGGTGTTGTCGAGGAACCACTTCAACCATGCCGGTACTGTACTATTGCTAGACAATGTCAAGGCTTTTAGCTCCGAACCACCAGTCTAGACAATGCACTTGCTCTCAATCCGGCAGTGCATCAACCCCATTAAGAAGGATTACGGATCCTTGTTCCATTATTGACACTATTCGATTTAAGCCTTGACCTTCCTTGGTGCAAAATGGAAAGCTGCTGCGATTCACAAGAAGCTGTCTGCTATAGGAATCGGAAGCAAAAGAATTGATCAATTGCCCCCACATCTGAAGGACTTTTGTACATTTTCTCAAGCTCAATGAAGATACGGAAATGATAAATCCCCGAAGTAGCCCTGCATAATAGGCTGACGGTAGTGGCGGTACTCTTACAGCTCGACAGGGAAAAGACCTTGAGACACATTCACCATAGAGCCAACCGTAGTCCGTTCTATGGTCTTCATCTACATCGTTTATCGAGTCTCACCTCTCCTCCTCACTCGGACTCGGGAAGTTTGGGAATTGGGGTTCGACGAATGTCTACGGAGCACTCACCGGAACTATCCACTCCTTGTCAGTGCCAACCCTCAATTCTGAACCAATTACTACAGCATCAACTCAAAACACATAGCGGCTGTCAGAAGCCTTGACTCTTGGATCCTTCAAATTCGCAAGCCACATGCAGATCTGCACCTGCAAGCACCTGGCCGTCTGGGGAACCACGAGTCCTTTACCTACTACAGTCACTGCACTATACTGCACTCTACTGTATCGTCAGCCTCTCTCTACCACCGGCACGAATAAGCTTGGAAGTGCCTACCGAGTCTGCTAGTGACTTAGGTACCCGTTCTCACCGTCTTCCACCAAGTTACGAATCATCCTCCTCCTAAGCCAAACCCGGTACAAGCCGCTCATTGGGTCCAGGAAAAAGGACCAGCGGTCTTTTTACTACGACCCGAAGTCACTCCCTAGTGTGCTCTGCTAGTAGAACCTCTTCATACCCTTGAATATCATCATCACACCCCTTCCTTCAGCCCTGTCTGCATTTGCATCTCGTCCAACCTAGTACCTACTTACAGCATCTCCCAGCATACTCCGTACGCATACCGCCGTTCATACACCTCACCGACCCAGGTACAACAGACATCCCCAAGCAAGCACCGGAGCGTGGGATATCCTTTGCTTGCCGCTGGCCGGTCGTGTATCCACTCCTTGTCTTTCTTGTCGTGTTTCTGTTGGCCTTGTACAATTAGCGTTGATCGGGCGTCTCTCTGCATCACCTCCCCATCAATCCTCTCTATCTCAACGGCTGGCTTAGAAGATCCCGCCGGCATACGGGAACCATTAATAGACGCCCCTCACTGGTGATCACCAATCTTTATCCTCGACATCCTCTTTTGCCGGAACTTCTTTGCAATCTACCGTATCATCACGTCTTATATCACGTATATATATATCAGTAGTGTCTCAGGACTTGAGACATCAGTTAGCCTTTTATCTTCTCCATCTTTCAGTAGCCCCTTACGGAGCATTCAACGGCTGTCATCGTACGATTCTCTTCAAGACTTCCGTCCCTTCCCCAAGCCTAGATCTTTGCGTACTACACCTCCCGTTCTCTCGACATATCTCACGTGTGTTCCGTATACCAAGGGACCGGGAACTTAACAGTTTATCGTCCAGAATGGAAGCATCTCCAGAGCTCATCGATCAGGATCAGGATAGCGACACTTCTAAGAAGCCCGATGGACAACCTTCTGTGAAGAAACCTGGATCCAAGGCTCAGGGTCGAAAGAGAACCAAAACAGGATGTCTCAGTAAGTCAAGACTCACAATAGATTTCTTCCTCTCTTGAAAATCCACTGACGGCCACTCCTCTTACTTCAGCTTGTCGAAAGCGCCGCATAAAGTGTGGTGAGGAACGCCCGACTTGCCATAATTGCACCAAGTCGAAGAGAATGTGTGAGGGATACAACCAAAGAGTGGTGTTCAAGGACCCTCTTAACTCGTACCGACCAACTCCTTCCGCTTCTCATGCTGCTAAAGCCCGGATTGTCCGGCCACAAGGACAACCCAAGCCTCCTAATCTTGCACCCAATGTCAATAACTCCAAATCGCAGCTCAAATCAGTGACCGCTACTCCCTCGTTGACTGTGGCAACGGGGATTTCTTCAGTCGGCAATGGAAGTACGTTCGCCTTCCAGGATGGTGTGACCCAGGACAATTATCCTCACGCTCGACGACCATCAATGGGACTCGACTCTACATCGGATACTGTGGACCGCTCGCATGTCCCCGAACCAATTTACAACCAGGTGCAAGTACAGCACCGAGATTTCAATGATCGTAGATCTCCCATCAAACAGGAGCAAGTAGAGGAAGATTTTCGTATGTCGGTTCAGCGGAGTCCTCAAAACTGGTCAGCTGGATCAAGCAGTGTGTCCTCCTTTGCAGCACAGGAGCTTTTCCAAGATTCTAACCAACAATTTCCAGTATCGTCGTCAGCAACATTCTATCAGTCATATCCTACCCCACAAGATTGGACACCTCCAGAGAGAGCTGCCTTAATCTCGAACAACGCCACAAATCAGAGAAATGCGAATGCACAGGCAAGAAATAATCAACAACGAATTTATTCCAGCGAATTTAGACAGACTAGCACTATCCACCAGAATAACCAAAGCGTAAGCTATGAAAATTCTTTATACCCACAATTGACAGGACCGAGAGGCCGGATATCGTCGCTTATTCCGAAGCACATACCCCAGGAAGAGGAAGAAGAAGAGGAAGAAGATGACCCTTTCGACGTTTCCGATGAAGACACTCCTATGGAAGAGTACGATGAATTTGCCTGGCAAGAAGACCCATATAGTAACCACATTCAAAAGAATGACCTCGGCATCCAAGTCGTAAGTGCACTTCTCGGGCCTGGTCAACGATTCCAGGATCTTCATCCACGATCAATTACTTCTTTCATCGATCGTCCAGATATGCTAGCTACCCATACTCCGTCAATTCAATCGTCTCCGCTGAACGATCCGATGACCGCTAGGATCTTCTGCCACTTTGTCAACGTCACCGGGCCTTGTATATCGATGTTTGAACGACACCCTGCCAATCCTTCACTGATCTTTCAGGGCCAACCAGTACCATCATCTCAACATCATATATGGACTTGTAAGTCGTGTCTCCTAATTCAGATTAGCTCAAATGAGCTAGTCTCTGTACCCTTGCATGTGGTCTACTTGGATCCATGATCATCTTTTCGTCCAAGGTCTAACGTTGAGTCCCCATAGATACATTTCCAACCCTAGCTCTTCAGAATCCGGCATTACTACATGCGATGCTTGCAATTGCCAGTCTGCATATTGCCAAACTTCAGAATGGGCCTGTCACTGCTTCTCTAAAGCATTATGCAATTAGTCTTCGGCGAGTCGGCAAGTTGATCAATCTCCCAACAAGACGAAAACAACCAGCAACACTTGCTGCTGCTCAACTGCTTGCTTTCTACGAGTGTTGGTGCGCAGATCACCAGAAGTGGAGCAATCACGTCCTTGGTGCACGACAGCTAGTTCGTGAGATTGACTTTGCTGGAATGACAAGGCAGATTAAGCACATGAAGTACCAAAAGCGCCAAGAGCAACAGCGTATGATGCAGTATCAAGCTCAAAACGGTGACCCCAACAATTATAACGATGACAGAAATCGATATCAAGCATACACTGATGATGTCGATGAGGGCATTGTGGGTATGTTGATGGGTACCCAGCTTCGATATGACAAGTTCGGGCAGGTCTTAGAGGATCAACCTGAAGACGAGGAAAAACCACTGTCAGAGAAGGATATTGAACAATACGAGTTACAAAGAGATCTTTTCTGGTGGTACTGCAAACAAGACGCGTATCAAAGTGTGCTTGGTGGAGGACGTCTCTTGTAAGTCTTCTGTGTGAAGTGTGCAATTGAATCAAACTGACTTTCAAAAGCATGGAATACAACTTGTGGAGCCACTGTCCACCAAGAGCACCAATTGGCCGTCTTAATGCAACGTAAGGTACATCCTACGATTAATACATAACGCTAACATATCACAGGTATGGTACTTATGATCATTTGATACTACTCTTTGGTCGTCTTGCCAGCTTTGCCTCCAAGGATCTCAAGAGAAAACGACTAGCCATGAAAGCCAATGGTGGCTGGAGACCTCCTGAGGCAATGCAAAACCGACAACAAGGACAAGAGCCACAAAATCGCCAAACTCCTCCGGGTGGCCCACCTCCAATGCCAGGATTCTATGGCATGGTTCCAGATGTCCAGGATGCCGAGTTCCCGATGGGTTTCGCGCCTCAAAACAAATCCGGCTCGACCTCTCCACATTCTAGCAGGAGCGAGGAAATTGACCTCGCAACCCAGCTCGCGGAAGCAGAAGAGGAATGGGCAGACATTCGCAATGCTTTCGGCATTCTAGAGCATCATTTTGGCGAGGACTTCCAAGCTCTTGGACCCGAGTTTTCCACCCCGATAGAAACGCCATTTGGCCCGGCGCTCCAGTATCGTACCTACGGCATTGCTGGTATCTGGATGAACTTCTACATGGCCTTGATTGTCTGCCACCGCGCGCACCCTTGTATGCCACCTGCTGCTATGATGGCAGCCGGCATCGCCGCCAGACAGACCGCTGGATACGCAAATTATATTGCCAGAATTGCTCTAGGCATAGCACCTGAAGCTGGGATCATGCAACTAGTCAATCCTGGTGTGGGCGCGGCGCTCATCGAGAGCACAACGCCTCTATTCATCGCCGGTATCCAGGTACGCAGTTCCTTCCTCTATTTGATCCTATCCATTCCTCCATCTAACAACCCATAGTTCCAAAGCCTCCCTCAACGCACCGCAATAATTATCCACCTCCACCACGTCGCACGCCTCACAGGCTGGCAAACCGCCCTCGCCATCGCCAACGGCTGCGAGACCTCATGGCTCAAAGCTGCCGAGTTTGGCAATGGACCACCACATACGCGCTTTGATATTGACACCCTCGTGTCCTCGCCGACGTCATCGACGGATGTGAAGTTGGATATTTGGGACACTGGGCGAAGGATCGATAAGGCGTTTGTGGGGAGGACGCAGAGTGAAAGGGTGGGAATGTTGAGGGAGGGTGGAAGGGTGCATTATGCGTTGGGGGTGTTAGGTGTGGAGAGTGATTTCGAGGGGTTGGGAATGGGGCAGGATGATGAGTGGAGGAATGAGGAGTAGGAGTTCGCTGTCTTGAGGTGAAGAGATGAAAGATTTGGGTATTCTACTACCTACTCTAGCTCATGATACCAAACTCCCTTTAGGCGAATCTAATGGTACTCTCTTAGCCCATAGCCCTCTCAGAATTGTATCTCTTGCTGTATCCTATCTCTGTATACAGTACTGTGAACCTTCCCAATTGGGGTTTTGTTGCACATCACACTCGAACCACTTTACACGCTTCATGTCCACCCATTGCGTCGCTCACCTCGTCACCCACCATCTACAATTAATCACCTTTCCATCCTAATCGAAACTTCGTTTCATATCTCACTTAAACCACTTTAAACGCTACATATTCGCCCATCGCGTCCCCTTTGCCACTCATCTTGGTACCTCACTAGCATCTCTGGTCCGGGAGGCAAGACTGAAACCTTTGTAAGTGCTGGTACTGCTTAGCGTTGTGAAGTTCTCTCTTGTAAGTCTAGTCCTGACTGCGAAACGGAATAGGAGAGAGGATGGGGATAGTTGTGTTGGTGATGTATGGGGCTTGATGATGTATAGGGTTTGTTGTTGTGGAGTATAAGGTTGATGAGGCTGATTCATACTGAGCGTAATTTGATATATTTCTCTGACATGGTAATAATACAGATTCCTCAATCCAACTTACAAGTAGTGTTTCACTCAAAAAACCCGACCAAGAAGCAATATAAAGTAAGAAGTCGTACATCGACGGTCTGATCAGAGTAATTAGACGAGAGGGATGCGATACAGGGTGCCAACTTCAAGATGTATCGATGCTGGACAGGATGGTGTTCTTATGTATATTGTCAAGTATATGTCATTAGGATTGTCCAGAGCCAACCTTACTGGTGCGGGTCTGTGATACTGAATGTGAATCTGGACGTTAGTCAAGAGTGTAATAATTGGCCAGGCGCAGGACACAGAGCGAAAAATTTAGGCATGACTGCCCTATCGACATTAGAATCAGTGGTGAGCCGGCGAGCTTGAACTACCTGATCTTTTGGTAGTAAGAGTAGGGATAAAGGGGGAAGTGGAGAGAGCTGCGAGGTTAGAGATGCTGAAAGAGGTGTGATGACCGGTGTTTGAGTGGGAGACGTAGGGCTACGGTTTTGAGATAAGCTGTAGTGCTATCAAGGGAGAGTTCTTGAGCATGCGTGTATAGATCGGAGACAAACACTGCTGGAAGAGATGGTGTGATGTACTCTCTTATGCACGGGCCAGTTGTTGGGGTTCATCGTTGAGTATATCCAGTCTATTTCTAACTTCCCGACATCCGTGTTTGGTGATCCGGCAATTCCGATAAGTTCTGAGCCGAAATCCTTTGATAGCTTTCCTTCTTCCATGAGATGAATCTATTACTAAGGATTGTTTGATTCAAAGCCGTCCCATTGTTCTGGGAATATCAACTTGTATCTGGAGGGAAACCAGAGTCTGTTAAAGAGGCAAAGCTTCACAAATCCGCAAGATTTTCTTTGTTTGTGAAAACGCAAAACCAGGGTGATTATGAAGTTATATGAACCTACACAAAGATAAGGCCAACGTGATTTTATATCAGCGCTCGACTGCTATAGATTTGGACGTACTATGTGTACTAAAGTAAACTTCCTTCCCTAGGCCCTTACACGTAATTACAACTGATAAACCTCACCCATGCTGGAATTTCCTTCGCGGAAAACCTCCTGGTGCGATGACACTTTAAGAGGGGAGGTATTTACCGGGTTCTTGCCCTAATATTCTGCACTTCCTCGCTGCTATGAGCACAAAGAGCGCTAAGCGTGACGAATTGGTTTTTATACATGTCATAACCTGCAGCAATTTCATGTTGTATATCCTCCATCGTGTCTTGGATAATGCAAAGCGCATCCATCCATAGCCATCTGAATCGAAAGGCTCGAGTAGTGTGTATGGCATCTTAAATCGTTTTTGGGGATGCTTGAACAGAGACACTAGTAGAGGCCTACTCCTTCGACTGTGATTCCAAGAACAATGACGAAGTAGTGCCTCATAGATAGATTAGTGTTACATTCTCGAGTTTCCTAGGGAAATTACGAGTGAAAACAGGTCGTACTAGCTTTCCATTGGCCATAATAGGTACATCGAAGAGCCTTCGAGGTAACATTGAGGACCTCCCAATCCTATCTTATGATGGGTCCTACATTAACTGATCTAGTCTCTTGCAAGGGTGTTTGTAGGTTGAGAGGCGGTGGAAGTGTAGTTGGAAATTCCGTTGACTTTTCCAACGATGACGGATGTACTTCTAGCTTGCTACGTAGAGGAGAAGCAGTGCTGTTCTTCGTTCCGACTATCACATCAAATACATTCACAGGCTTGAAATAATGCAGGCCAGATTTATCAAGATGTTAATGTAACGAAAAACGTGACTCGAGGTTATTGTTGACCGTCACTCATACAGGTGCTCCACAGTTTACCCCGAGAATTTCATTCTCTGCCACGAGCTCTTCATGTGTTGTTCTAATCCTAGAGTGAATTATCCCCCACAAAAGCGTATGCATGTTGTAACCATCTAAGTACAACAGTTTTAATTGCAAACTGTTTCCTTGGTGGTCGAAATACTGTTCAATTTCTTCTCAATTGTTAGGCTCCCCATATTGACTTCAGCTATCGTTGTATCGACTGACAATTCAAGCTTATTATCAATGTCTTGATCCTGGTACAGTGGACTTATGGTGACGTGAGATGAGGCTCGAAAATGTCGGACTATGTCGCAGGCCTCGATGGCCGTGACAAGTCTGGGGAGTCTATCGTGAACGAACCTATTAAACAATTGCCGTAATTAGAGCTGGAAGCAATGACGAAACTGCTTGGCATGCCTTTCAATCGTCTGCGGACAGAAACACAGTTTTCGACGACATGAGGTAGAATATAGGCGTATGCCGTAGTTGCAGTCGGCGGCAATGGCATAGCTTCCACGAGCGCCTCGCAATCATTTTCGCATTGAACCGAAAATGATCGACACAATGTGGTTGATTGAAATATAATATTGATCATGAGAAAGTTTTAAATTGAGAAACTGCTTGGTAGCAACATTTGGCGGGACTGGATTTTGCATGGCTGCATGCGTCGGCTTTATGTTGACTTGAGATCTATGGCTGAGTAATGCTCGCGAGGAACGACACATTACGACCACTTAAGGAAACATCCCTAATGGTGAGACACCTGGGTACCTGCAGCTTAGAGACGTTCCCACTCACATGACTGTATTTATGAGAAGATACCTGCCTCGAAGGAGAAGGAACGTTTGATGCTTGAAGTCATCTTTGATCTTCTATAGATCGTTCTCACTTCCCCGTCCTCCTTTACGGTGAGCTCTTCACGGGAAAGTATGTGACAAAGCCCATAATTTGCTAGAGTAAAGCATTTCCCATCTACCAAACAGGTGCTAAAGCCGAGCCTTATCTCTATACTCATGAATTCATCAGCTTCATACACACCTCACTCCCTATCGCCTAATTTCCCCTCGAAAGCACTCACTTAGCCTTCAATCCCAGATCACGATAAAATGCCTCTGTACTTGGCTTCCGACCCAAGAAATCCTCAAGAGTCTTCATCTCCTCTTGTGATCCACCTTTCTCCAGGACCATGTGCCTGTATCGGCGTCCTTCTGTAGGATTCATCGGATCCTTCTTGAACACTGAGTAGAACATATCTGTACTGTACACTTGAGATGAAAGATATCCGTAGTAGCCAGCATCATAACCACCGATCAGATGGCCAAAAGTGGCTTGCCCATTACCCCAGTCACTAGGCTGTCCAAGAGACTCGGGACCCTTCATACCCGCAATCTGGAAGCGGAGGTCATTGTAAAGCTTAGCAAGCTCGAATCCTTCAGCCTCGGCATGGGATTTAGGGGTGTGAACTGTCATGTCAAAGATACCGAAGTGAAGCTGTCGGAGGTTGAATAAAGCATCGTTGACATGCTTGACGCTAATCTGCTTTTCAATCAAGTCGTCGGGGATTTTCTCTTGGGTGAGATAATGTTTACTCAATGATTTGAGCTGGGATGGAGTCCAGCACCAATTTTCCAACATCTGACTAGGTGCTTCAACAAAATCGCGGACAACTGATGTACCGTGGAAACGAGAGTATTTAGTTCGGCCAGCAAGATCGTGAATTCCATGGCCGAGTTCGTGGAACAGCGTTACCACCTCGTCGTGTTTGAGAAGAGAAGGTTTCGTGGCTGTAGGTTTGGAGAAGTTGCAGACTAGGGCAGTCGCAGGGTAACGACGAGTTCCGTTTGGATAAAGATAACCAGGCTGGATAGAGAAATTGGCAGCGTGACCATACTTTCCAGGACGAGGATGTAAATCGAGGTAGAGATATCCTACGAATCCATCGCCTTCGCCTTCATCATCCCAAACGCTGAAGATCTTGACATCCTCATGCCATGCAATGTCATCTCCCTTTGAAGTTTCTGCGACATGTTAGCAGTGGTCAAATACAATAATACTTGAGCATATACCTGAGATTTTGGCCCGCTCCTCCCCCACAATCTCAACGAACACAAAGCCAAACAGCTCTTCAAAGATAGTAAGCATTCCTTGCACCGTACTTTGCAGAGGGAAGTAATCCGCAATCTGCTGTTCGTCAATCGAAAACTCCTTCTCAACCATCATTCTCTGGTAAAATCTAGAGTCCCAAAGATAGTAGTTTCCATCATTGCTGGCTTCCATTCCTCTCGACTTCAAGTCTTCGGTCTTGATTTCCATCAGGTGGTCGATTTCCTTCTTCCCACCTGCAGTCAATTGGCTTCTCAAATCGCCCAAGAATTCGTTGACGGTCTCAGGGGTCTTGGCCATCTTGTCTTCCAATCTGAAAGAAGCATGATCTTTGTATCCAAGAAGTCTAGCAGCTTCGTCGCGGAGAATGATGGCCTCGCGGAATAGAGGAGCGTTCTGGTTGCACTGGAAATAATTAGCGAAGCGTCCTTCTTTATACAAATTCTTAGCTTACCTTGTTCTCATTCTCAATGAAGACCTTCTTCCTCGTCTCTGAATTCTTCGCAAACTTCAAGGTGGGGAACAAGTCTGGATACTTGAAGCTCAACTTAATTTTCCCCTCATTCTCTGCAGTTCCCTTCTCCAACGTCGCCAAAACATCCTCTGGCACACCATCCAGCTCTTCTGGCGTAAACCAAATCCCACCATTTTCCTCATTGAGATTCTTCTGAAACTCAATCTGAATCATGCTCAACCTCTTCTTGATCTCCTTAAACCGATCCCGCTGTGGTCCAGCCGGTATGCCCAAACCATTTCGAATATAACTCTTCCTCTCCTTCTCCAATAACCGCTGGCTCTCCGGATCCAACTCCTCCTTCCTCTCATATGCCGCATCCACAAGCTTAAAGATATCCTCTCGCATACTAGCCTCGATATTGAATTCATCCATGATCTCCTCCGCCTTACTACTAGCATCTCGTAGCGCAGCATCCGTCGATACAGCTTGGTAGAACCCGATTACGCGTCCGATCAACCCCGCAGCATTCTCATCCTGGGCCATAGGTAGGACGACATTGGCGAACGTGGCAGTCTCAGGCGTGACTTCCTTCGAGATCTTATCGAGCAAGGAACGTGTACGATCACACAGACTCTTCGAATCCTCCAGCAAGCTCTTCGGGGTAGCAGTGAAGAGTGGAGGTGCCTGTGGAGGCTTCTGGTACTTTTGGGGCGCCATAGTCGTTGTCAAGAGAGGGCGATAGGGTGATGGGGATGTAGGATAGACGTAAGGACGGACTTGTTGGAAGAGTGAATTCAACCTTGGTCCAAGTCTAGTGGAAGCCAGGATTGCTGATATAGCAGTGAAGAGAAGGAGCGACAGAAGAAAAGCACGCAGGCGGAAGGGGGAGAGGATAGCCAGGATGCGGGGCAGATGGGGCGTTTGCTACGCGCCCGAGGGAAACGTGAATATGGGAGGAGGGGCACTGTGATGCGGTGGGCCTGTTGTATGGAATTGAATGTTGGTAGCGATGAATGATGCGAGCTTGAAGAGTCACAGGTCGAATGTGATTTGTGTCATTGAAACAACGGAGGGGAAGGCAACGGGCGTCGAATCAAGCATGTATGCAGGGATGATCGGAGTCGAAATCTAGGGTCCGAATCCAGGTACGAAAATGCAGTACATATTTTGATATTGACTTCAATTATCTTGCGTCTGCTGTGTACCACTAAAATTCCGATCCCATGCTCTTGGGATCCCGAATAAGCATCCTCCCGAATTCTAGTCACCATCAAACATACCAGTCCTTCAGCTCGCAAACATCCCCCTCTATCAAACTTCCAAAATGGCATCAACAAAAATAAACACTTACCACTGCCTGTGCAGCACGCTTCTCCTCGCGACAACACATACGCTATCCACACTTCCCAAACGCTCATCCTCTGAAAGTACTGGTCTGGACAACGCCCTGATACTCCCCCTCCCTGCCTCACCACCAAAACTTGAAGAATTACCAGAAAACAGCAACATACCGTCTGATCTACCATCCGAGGGATACACTATCTTGCTAGGGCTGAACCGTGATAGTAGACCTACGTTGATTCGTAGAGATGATGGGTTCGAGAAACGGTATCATTTCAAGTGTGGAAGATGTAGAGTTGTCACTGGGTATGAGATTTTGAGTGAGAGGAACGAGATGGATGTTGATGGGGAAGGTGGAGCGAGCGCAGAGTATAGAGGACGTGTGATGTACGTTCTCCCTGGTGGGATAATGAGTACAGAAATTATGAAGAAGGGCAGCAAGATTGGAGAAGATGATGTGGAAGTCAGAAGTTCTCGGATGGCTGTCTTTGAATAGAGACACGTCAAGGGGTTTTTTGGGAAATTAGCATTTTGAGCAAAGGCATCACGGAAGATACCAAAGTCAATACTGAAGATGCATATTCAAGATGCAATTACTGTTCCATACTGATGTACTATGCAGTAATCTAGTAATGAAGCGAACATTCCGAAAATATCCACCACGCCTTGTCCTTGCTAGAAAACATATTTCATACAGACATTATAACGCCGCCCAACCCTGTGTAATAATCACAGCCCCTATCCATGCCGTGAAGTGTATGTAGAAATTTCATACTATCAAGTATGCTGTAGTCGTGACACCAGTCTCAAGCTTGCTCAGATTTTAGTTTGCAAGAATTGTTCGTACGAGGTCTGCATGATCAAGTTAGCTAGATGCCCTTTCAATTGCTTCACACCGTTCCTGATTTCGTATTTGTGCTAAATAAGCGATTGCCAACATACCAGTGTAATTGATCTCGCCCGAGCTAGTATCAACCGCCTTCAACAGCTCGTCGACCTCCTCATCACTCATCTTCTCGCCCAAGTTCGTCAAGATATATCTAAGCTGTCCAACACCAATGAATCCAGTCATGTCCTTATCGAAAACCTGGAAGCCACGGCAGTATTCTTCTGGCTCGCCCGGGTCGCGGAAACCGCCTGGTCTGTTGAGAATCTTGGAGAAGGTCTCAAAGTCGACTATTGGCAGAATTAGAAACTGCTTCGAGTACTGTTCGATGCAGAGAGGTGAGGGGACGTACAGTCTGAACCAACATTCTTCTCCAAATCCCGAATCTCAGAGAGTGTTGGGTTCTGTCCACATGCGCGCAGTAAATCTCCTAAGCTATCCAGCGCAACACGCGAATTTCCCCGCTTGTCGAAAAGAGCAAAAGCTTCTTTGTAATTTGTAGAGGCCTGCGCATCGTAGGTAGAATTGTTAGCAGCTGTACTCGCCATTTTGACGTGTTCTTGAGCCCGTGTGCGTATTTAATCGCTGTAAACGTCAAAGAAAAGATGTGATGGTGATAGAATTAAGGTTGATGCAGAGCGCTCAGAACACTGTATTCCTTGCCAGAGTAACCAAAAGGGGATTGAATGTGTTGTGTCTGTTTGTGAATGGATGGTTCGTGGTGGGAAATGCAGTGGTACCGCAGCAATCGCCAGCGTAAATAGAGGAGGTCGAAACTCAAAAAGGCCAAAGGAAGGGATGCAGAAGTAGAAGCAACAACTGATCACGCTGGTTCGCGGCTTCCTTCAGCCATTTGTTTGTGGCGAATTCCCGCCCGATTTCAGTCCCATTTAGCTTTGGCGCCCGAAGGTTCAAGGCCGGCGCATATGACATAAACAGAGTGAGGGGACGAAAGAAAGGGATGCGTACCATGATGATTTCTTCGCAAGACAAAAGATTGATGTTTGGACGTGAGGTAAACAGAGAGAGAGGATGATGGATTTATTTGGTTCATGCAGAGGGTGAAGGAGATTGTTCGTTTACTGGTCCGTGCCTTTATGCGTGGCTTGAGCCGATTCGGGCTTTTGTGGTGGTTGCGAAGGCAACGCGGTAGGCGGTGAAGACTTATTCTAAGCTCCTGGTCAATGACTGGATAAGAATAATTGACAACGCAAGAAAAGCGGTTGAAAGAATCAAATAGCTACATACGATAAAGATTCTTAGTTCTCGGAGCAGTATAAATTTTCAATTAGTTTAATTGAGAAGGTGGAGTTTGTGAAAAGAATACAATGACCTAGACAATATTTCGAAGCTGTTTGCCGTTGCCACGTACTAGTAGCCCTCATTTCCTACTTTTTTGTCGCCAAAAGAATGACACTTCCCCATTCATTCTCGATCTCAAAGTCCCTCCAATCATTCTCCTTCTCTGTCCATTCAGGCTCAACCTCTAGCATCTTCTCAAACATCGTATCAACAATATCACCCTCTCCACCATCCTTCTTAGGCTTCTGATGAGGATGCGCAGCAGCCCAATTATGATAAGCACTGAATGTCCTCGCATACCCTTCCATTTCGCCAAGCTTAAGCCTCCTGTGCATTAGAAGCTCACCTACGCCAGTACGTGGCCCATTTGTTCCAGGTTCATACTCGATTCTCTCGATATCCTCCCAATCATTCTCTGGAGGCACAATAGCCCGTAATTTGTCCCTTAAGATGTTTCTCCCTGGCTGTTCCCAGTATGGTCCCATTGTATGTTCACCGTAGCAGTACTCATCAAGAAGCTTGGTCGCCTTTGGATATTCCACAAAGTAGTTGTCTTTATATCCCCAGAATGCCAACGTTCCACCTTTGCGCATTTTCTTGGATAGCTCCGGCCAAACTTTAGAGTAGTCGAACCAATGTGCTGCCTGACCTGCTACAACCATGTCTAGTGACCCGTCTTCAATGAAAGAAAGATCTTCAGCAGATGCTTCGCGAAAGGAAACATTTGAGAAAGACGACGGCGTTGATGATATTGCCTGCTTAACCATAGACGGTGACGGGTCGGTACCAATTACATGGGTGAACGAGGGAGCGAGTTCTCGAGAGATCAAGCCATGGCCACTTCCTAGGTCAAGCAGAAGTGATGAAGCACCTTTGTGATAATTAAGGACAGTTTTGAAGACTTGTGGTGGGTAGGCCGGCCGGAACGCAGCATAGGACACTGCGTTGAAGCCTGCTTTGCTGTGTCTTGTCAGTGACTGTATCTTTGGAGGCATAGAGGAACTTACGCAAAAGTTGTCATTGCTATAGAAGCGTACTTTGTAGGGTCTGAAGTATTGTTTTAGGTGAGGATTGAGGTCGTGGCCAGGGTGTTTGCTTGATCAACAAGTTAGTCCCTAGATTAGCAAGTATCAATGAATTGGTATAGCAACAGGAAGGAGAATTCCAACTCGATTTATATAATTCACAAAATCGATCAGCAAAATAAGATATGGTCAGCTGAATGCCAACATCGGAAATAATTGAACCGTTTCATCGTCATATTTTCACAATCAAAAGCCAAGAATCTGCGATGTCGGAATTTCAGCTCAAGATGCCGAGGTTGACGCCCAGACCTGGGTCGACCCTGAATTGCAATTACCCTGATGACGCGATGCTCGCAGAAACATAACAATTTCAAAGCACCTTCCTTTATCAATCGCTTGCCACAACTATAAGAACTGACCACAGCGTAAGCGGATCCAACTATTACATGCTGAAAGGAAAAGTAGCAAAGATGGCATCAGAAGCAGCAGCAACTACTTTCTTCTCCTCCCCGCATTTCGCGGTTGTAGGAGCTTCCTCAGACCCCACAAAGTTTGGCCATAAAAGTATATCCTCTACTTTTCCGTGGTGACCAGAACACTGCTAATAACTCACAGTATTCACATGGTATACACACCATGACCTTTCTGTCACACCCATCAATCCTTCTTCATCAGAAATCAAAGCCTACCAAAAATGGCCTGCTCTCGACATCCAATCCTACCCAACTCTTCCAAACCTCTCCGCTCTCCCAAACCCAAAACAGACTTCAGTGTCAATTATTACTCCACCTAAAGTCACCAGGAAAGTTTTAGAAGAGGCGAAGAAGCTAGGGATTCCTGCCGTCTGGCTACAGCCGGGCACATTTGACGATGAGATCCTGAACTTCGCATTCAAGGAGTTCAAAGCAGGAGTAGGAGGTGACGGCGGTGATGGTTCCGAAGGCTGGTGCGTGCTTGTTGATGGAGAAAAGGCCGCGAAGGCAGCTGGGAAGCAGTTCAAACTTTGAGTGAAGTTTGATGGAATCCAACACTTTAAGTGCATTTGCGCAACAGGGGTTGTCATTGGAGCCTGGCGTTTAACATGACGGCAATTCATATCTGAAACTTTGCTTTGAATTGTTTCTGTTGCAAAGCCACCAAGTTCCTAATTTATATTCAAGGTTCTCCGCCGGCAAAGTTTTTTGGCTTTCATCCCATGATCTGGGAGACCCGATGCAAGGGTGACGATTGGAGTCCATCGTTCATCATGACAGGCGCCCAATGTAACTTTCTCCTAGTACCCTTTCGTTGCAGGGCAATGAAGTCCCTCCCCCAGCATTTTAATTATGTGTCTAGCAGAACAATGGTGGGTGGTCAACTTAACTGCCTGCGTAATTTTAACCACGCTTCAGGGTGTTTATCCGAGGTATGCTCTCTCATTCGTTGCTTCGAGCATCTTTTACAATCGCCGTAGGTGGTACACACCTTGATCTTTACGTCAAGAGCGGCTCGTGTTGTTTTACGTTACTTGGCATTCCCTACTCATAGAATAGAGCAAATTGTGCTAGCAAACATTTATATCCGTCAAACCTCGAATCTTGCAAGGTTTTCTTTGATAAAGTAACATCTGAAATTGGTAAATCTACTTACTTTCACACAATTTGCAATAGTATACTTGTCCTCACAATTTAAACACAACACATTTTAAACACAAACTTCACTTGATTTTAAAATTCATAAGACATTTCCTTGTACTTTAGCATCAACTTCAATATGAGCAGCCCCCTGCCTCCCAAAACAACAACTAAATTGAAAGTCCTAACGTCAAATCCTCCTGCTAAGCCTTACCGCCTTTCATTTCTTTCATTAATCTTCAGCCTCCACAATAAGCTTGCAATATCACGGCAATGTGGCCAGTGAGTACTTACGACGCAGGGCTTAGCCTTTTCAGTGTGAACACAGCATTCGAAATTAGCTCCAAAGTTGATCTTATAAGACTCGAGGTTTCAATCCAAAGTAAAGAATCATCAACCACACAGTCACTCTTCCACATACAAAACTAATATTAGCTCACTTTTCTGCCCTTCGCGCTCAAGACTCAAACAACCAACTAAAAAATGCTCTACTCGATCATCTTTGGCCTCGCTGCCACTGCCAGCTTCGCAAATGGTGCTCCCACCAACACTCCAGACACCGCACCAGTGGTCACTATAGACATCTTCCCAGAAGTCATGGTAAACCCGGAAGATTTCACATACTCCTCAACTCACGTCCCACTCAACAACACTGCCACCACACCCCGTAAGCCAAACCCTCTCCTCATCCCTATCTCTCTACAAATCTAACACTAACACTCCTCAGGCGGTGCCACCGCCATCTCTGCCATCTACTCCAACTACGACATCAAAACCAACTGCGAATTCTCAGGCTTCGATCCCAGTGTTCCGGGCGCAACCCCAGCTCTCATCACACTCGTCGCCCCGGAATGGGGTTCTGCCGACCCAGCACCGCGTGATCCTCTCTATGATATTATCCCATCACACATCATCACCAGTATCACCTGCAAACCGAAGGAGAACCAGGAGGATAGCGTGCTGAGTCTTGTGTTCAAATCTAAAGATGGTACTGTGGCGGATCATCAGTGGGAGGTTGAGGTTGGTCATCCTTTGGATCTTGAGGAGGAAGAGGAGTTCATTGCGATCAGTTTCAGTTCTAATAGAAAGGATGCTAAGGATATTTGTACGGTTAATGGCGGGCAAGAGTGGGTTGTAGTGGAGGGAGGAGTGTCGTTCAAGACGCCGGTGAAACTCAGTGACATTTCTTGTACTGGGGTAGAAACCATTGATTAGGTATGTCTTGGAGGTTGATGGTTGCTGGCCTTATTGAGCTTGTGCAGATTGAGAGAAGTGTGCTATCTTTGGCACCTTTTGCATTAAAGGGATTCAAATTGATGTTGGAAAAGGTATTGCATAGAAATCTATTTACGTTCTAGAGGAGTTATCTTATGGGTAAATTATTGAGAATTTGACATCCTTGAAGACTTAGAAAGTCACAAAATAGCCTTCGGATTGTCAAAAATGTCTCCGTTCTCTGGAATACTCTGTGTGCAGGTTTTTTAAGTCAGATATGGATGCTCTAGTCACAGCTGCGCTGGCTACTAGGACATCAAGCGATGCGAGGAATGAAGTTATGGTATTCGTTCATCCAGTGTTATTCTTGTTCTAACTTTCAAAATTATACTCTCTCTTAATTTCGAGTCATTGAGAAGGTCCGTAAGTAGTTGCAATGATTGTAACAGAATAATGATACTAAGAGTTATGAGTCAAAAAATATGATGGCAACATTCGTTTTTAAATTTCGGATAATGGCTTTAAGGAGTAATTTTAAAATAAAGTTCCAACGTGCTTACTTGATTAGATGTTTTCGGCATCTGGATTCTAGTACGATGTATCACACATGTAGCCCTTTCAATCAACAAAAGCCTTCCTGGCTCAAGTACAAGCTTGGTCTCAGGATTGCCTTCCCAAATCTCCAACCCATTAATCTCCTCCGTATCTTCAGCGAACTCTACACTATCGACCATAAAGCTCAGCATTGACCTCATCTCCGTAGTCATGGAGTACGCACACGACCGAGTCGACAAGCGGGACAATCCCACTATACGCGTGTAAGCACAGGTGATATATCATGGGGGCTCTACTTATTTAACAGAACAATTGCGGTACAAAGAGTATAAATCTCTTGGTACCTCGCCCTTTATAGATATTTCTTCACTAACAGTATATTCACAAACTCCTATAGTCGTGGTTATTTATCACATCCTATCAGAATAGTCCTATACATTAATGATGTTCAAGCTATTATAAAGGCCTATTTCACCCAAAAAGAACACATTCACTTCGATAATGTCCTTAGTACTAGCGTGTTATAGCAACACTACTATCACCATAATCCTCTTTGTTAATTATAATATCCTTTTAATCAAGGGATACTTCGAACATCCGAAACATTTCTTACAAATTAGATTTTGGTACACTATTATAGCCTTTAAGCTATCTTGGGATAAAGTCTTACTAATCGGGAAAATCGGTATTTCGCATATAGACTCGGGTAAAAATGGACGAGATTCCCAGCTCCCGATAACCACGTCTGTACTACAACGAACTCTTACAAGAAATGCATCAACGTTACTTATATACTGTAGAGAGGTCCAAATAATCCGGGAGTAAAACCTTAACTGGGTCCTGTGCATAGGTCTGGTGATATTTTTGTGAGAAAGGTATACAGAAGCTCCGACGGGGTCACCGGCACCGACGTCATATGGCCAGAATGATATAGGTATATTATATATAGGGCCTCTAGCTCTTTGGATTGACTTCAATAATCTTTAATCCTGCTCTTATGACCCTATTTGTGACATTCTCACGCACCTCATATCAACAGATCCCAAGGTTGTAGCTTAAATAGTAGGTTGTTGCGCAACAGGTAAAAGGGTAGTTTTTGGTGGGGTCTCAAAACTTGGTTATTAGCAGTTGACTAGTACTGTTCATTCAAATTTGCTCCGACGGGCAATAAATTCCTCCAAATCGACACGAGTAAGGCAACCTAAATCATGAGCCAACTTCTTGGATCAATATTCGACTAACAGCTACCCTATTTTCAACGCCCGGTAAGTCAAATTCTCTAAGGCACCCTCAGTCATAATCTTGAGGCCAACACCAGTGAGTTGTATAAAATTGCAACGAACCTGTTGTTTGTTAAACTCTCTTGTTTTATCTTGTTTTCTTACTGATTACCATTCCTTACATGATTCAGTTCACATAAATATCATAACGATATATTTGACTACTCAGCCTGTCTCTCCATATTTTCCCAGCACCTAGGATACGACTGGACTTGTTTCAAACTAGAGATGCGGTCACTCATTCTTCTGGAACTTCAAGCAAGCCGATGAGAATTCTTTTAATATTCAAGCCTTTGGCAAAGACCTTATTTCAACAGCGAAAATGTCCGGCAAAAATCGACAAAAGAGCAAGGCAAATTGCCCAAGAGTTAGCAAGTGTCAAAAGACCGGTCAAAAAACTTCAATGGTTCAGCACTCACATCTCCTGCTCTACCAACGTCTAACACATTACGAGCGACAAGCCCAGAAAGCAGTCCACACCCAGCGGAAAGTCAGGGAGTCGAAGCGAGCCTTTATGACGATCTTGAACCAACACAACGTTTGAATGCCTCTCCAAAATGAACCATTTCAAGAAGCATCTCGAGACAGCAAACTTCAATTGATTTCAGATTGGGAATTCATGTTTGTATCTGAACAGTGACGAAGATGCGAAGTGAGAGCCAATTATTTTCATATATGACCCAAATGAGATGGAAGCGCGGCTCCACCCTAAGCCATAGCTTCCAATTACACAGGAACAGCACCAAATGGCAAAGGATAGGATTATCGAGGATGGGATACTATTGGAAGAGATGACCAAACCAACATTTGATCATTTGTTTAAGCATAATAAACAGAAAAGGTACAAGTTATGTACTGGCATCCTGATATTCCGTATACGACTTACAATCTCGGTGAAGGACATCCCATTGTCTACGATACAATAGCCGGACTGAATCAAAGACTCGGATCGTCGGCCTTGATCGATGGATAGATTTCACAACAAAGTTCCTACCTGCATCCATTGTCCCGACTTTAAGTTGAATAGTACTCGAGTCAAAGACATGGAACCTGCATGATGGGAATTGGTAATCTTCGAGGTTACAGATTTTTTGATGAGCAAATCGCAAGGAATAGGACTATCACAGTAGATTATTCATACGAGAAACTGCTAGAAATCTATCTTATTGAGCTCGCGGTCGGCAACGGGCGACATCCGGATACCCCATGTTTCAGAGACCTGGCCAAAAACTGCAAGGCCCTAGAATTTCCCGTTGGCAGTCGCCATTTGGGAGCTTAGTTTTTGAGACGCCACAGAAATGATCAGACAAATCCAGCACTAGAACCCTGGTGCAACATTCCAGCACAAGATACCAATGGGGGTAAAATGGAGCAGCAGCACAGAAAGTAGCACAAAAGCTAGCTCTACTCGTTTTTCTCAAAAAGATTTGGTTTTGCCGAGGTCGACTCATCGCTCTGCTATGAGACAATAGATCCGAAAGGCTTTGAAGCAGCACGAAAGGTGCAGCAGCTCTTTGTGGATACCGAGAATCCATCTCGACCCTGGTAACACAACGCTGGTGATGGCCGCTACAGTTACCTCTGGGATGTTTCTAGGTACAGACTTCCTAATCATTGACGAGAGTCTCAATTTGCTACTGCATCTTCAGCCCAATGATGTCAGTCGCATTCTAGGAGATCGAGCGAAATATTGTGTTTCTAAGTCTATAGGAAACAGAATCCTGCTCATCCCCACCTCGAAAAACGGTGCGCAATCAATCCGACAGAATATTCATTACATGTCAGATGAGGAAGAAATTAAGATTGTGGAGAAAGTGAGAGCAAAAAATATCACAACAAAGCGAGGGACGACACAATGGAATTAGACGACAATAATCTGACCGACCAAGCGCGTCCAAAAGAGAGCCTAGGGACGACTCAATGCTTCTTCTTAAGCAAAGTGTCGCATGTTCCAGGAAAGCTACATGATGCAGCTGTCGAGAAGAATAAAGTTATCAGAGCTCTGAGAAACTAAAGCAGAATCAAGGAAGCAGATAGTATTGAACAGGATAGGCCAAGCTCACTTCATTGCCAACCTACAAAATTCGAGCAGAGGATTCTAGATAAAAGCGACATCTCTAATATCAAAGCGGAGTTGAAAAGCAGAACCTTCGGGGAGATTTATTAACAGCGCCTGTTATTGATTGCTGAGATAAATTAGGACAATTAGGACATAGGGGTAAAGACTGGTGGGGACGTAAAGTGGAACGAGGATGGATTTCAAGTAAAGCTTCCTAAACGAAACATGTGCTGAATGACCAATGAAAAATGATACCTCGAAATTGTATATCCTTTCCGTTGTTTGTGACACGATTGAAATCTGCCTATGCTGTAGCATTTGGTCCACCGAATACCTTGAACATCTTTTATCCTTGGTAAACTAAGTTTGCACTCACCATTTCTGGTTATTGAGTGTTCTTAGTGGACTCCTACCTTAGCCTATGATATGGTCTGAGTAAAATCCTCCTCCTGTTGACCCTGATTTCGAGGTCTGACACTACCATTTTTTCCCATTAACGGCCCAAAGACATACACTCAGTCTATCAAGCCACATCATGATAATATAGGAGAACACAGACATGCTGATCCATTCTCGCCCAACAAGCACTCTTTTCCTCCCTCATAGCCTCACATAACAACACAACACCCATCATTATCATCCCTACTCATCTGCTGTTGCTGTTGCTGCTGCTGTCTCGGTCCTTGCTGCTGATACTGTCTCTGTTGATGATGTTGCTGTCGTGGCGGTTCTCGCTGTCTATTCTGTCCCTGGACTCTCCCACCTCCACCACCACCTTGATTTTGTGATCTGATGACGTGAAAAGCACCGTCATTCCCACCCCCAATAACGATGGTCAAGTGTGTGTGATTCGGTGAGATTCGTGCCATGTGGGAGCCGTTGAGGATCCCGATGATGGTGTGAGAGCTGAGGGTTTCGCGGGTATGGTTTGTGACGAATGCTATTGGGCCGTGGTGGGTATCTGTGTTTTTTGGGAACTTTAGCATAGTAGATTTAATGGAACTCTACAAAGGTCGTTGGTTGATACACGTGAGAGAAAGAAATCGGACTTACATATGTGCATCCGGCCGGGGCTATGTGCTCCATGATATTGTTGGTGGCTCATTCTGACTACTTTGACAAACTTAATACAAAAAACTGCTCTAGATAGAAAATAATACTTCTTGGCCTCCCCCTCCGCGAGAGGGAGACACCTAGTCTTTATATCCCCCACAATCCAGAGCGTCGCCCGGAAAAGTGAGCCAATATCCTAGAGACCAGTTGAGGGCTGAAGCAGAGCCTCAAGCTTGTAAGGGTAATTCCAGACCCCAACCAATCAGGCTACAGCGTCCCTGCATATGCAAGTGATATCAATATACGAGCGACTTGGATAATTGGCCAGCTCGAGTAAGCTTCCTGTCACACAAGGTGATCCTGATGGTCCAATTCAGAGGAGACCCATGATAAGACTTTGCTCCGTTCGTAGAACTCTGCGTGAGTTTGGCGTGAGCAAAGCTTGAGAGGTTGATCGTGAACGAGGACGGGGACGGGGCATATGGTTTCTGTCATACTTAGTGAAGAGTTTGAAACTTAACGATACGGAAAATTGAAACCGAAAATATTAGACAGTGTGTAATGAAGGTATTGTATCAACCCTTGCAAATGGGCGAAAGCACTTCGCTTACCGCGGACTCCGCGGATCCAACGCTTTTCCAACCACTAGCAACCGCAAACATAATGGAGGACCAAAATGACAAAGGGGAAACTGGTTGATAGCAAGATACTCTCACTTGAGGCTGTTCGATTTCCTCTGAACGTAGGGCAGGAGGACGACGACCATAGTACACATCTTCATCGCTTCGTTGGGGGCCAAAAACTTGTACTCTTTTCACTCAATTGCATGCTTGCAATACTTTGGGCATATAGTATATTCCCAAGAGGATAGTCGGAGCAGGGACTGTGCGATATCAGGAGCGAGGTGTGATGTGAATTGAGATATGGAAAGTTGAAGGCAGGAGGTCGACACGAAAAATGCGTTGCCAAGCATTTGCGGCTGATCGGGAGAAATTAGCCGAGATTTCACCATGGGGTCACTTGTTTCCTCGACATTCGGCGGCTGCACCTCGCTGAATGTCAATAAGAACAAATAGACGTGGGAAAAAAGGTATACTGAGTGGGATTAAATGGTTTAGTCACGACGAGTGATTCAAATTTTTCTTTAGTTGATGTTACCACGTTGCTCTTGTGACCGGCCGCTCTCTATTCTCATCTACTCAGCCCTAACCCATATATGCAAGACTTAAGCACAATATTGTACACCGCAAATTTATCAGAGAAAACTCTACTAGGTATATAATAACTAACCTGGCCAACCAAAACATGCCGCAGAAAACCCCATATGCAAAGACTCAAAGAGATGATATATAAAGCAACGTTAGTATCTATTGTTTGTTATCCGGTCCGAGGATATCATGCACACTTCCGGACGGTGAGTGTGAAGGGGTATAGTCTGAGGTTCCATGTGTGTATCTGAAGCCATCTGAAATAATGCTACTCTCATCGCTAACGTCGTTATCTTCGTAGGCTGGTAATTCTTCGCCATCGCCAATTTGGCTACTCATCTCATAGTCTTGTAACATCGGGAGGGATGAA
Source organism: Hymenoscyphus repandus (assembly GCA_001414415.1). Taxonomy (NCBI): domain Eukaryota; kingdom Fungi; phylum Ascomycota; class Leotiomycetes; order Helotiales; family Helotiaceae; genus Hymenoscyphus; species Hymenoscyphus repandus. Next base: position 97,843 of record LLCE01000125.1, read on the forward strand.
CTACGTGTGGTAATTGGTTGCAATGGCTGTGAGCGAGATTGCTCGGCATGGACTATGTCATCAACGACGCTGGCAGCATTGTTGAATTGTGTGAGCTCCTCAGTCATAGTTGTTGACATTCCGTCTTCAGCATCGCCCAATAGATTATCTTTTTCTTCAAAATCCTCGTCATCTGAGTCAGATCGACGATTTGATATCAGGGCAATGAGCCCTGAAACTCCGTGATGTCTAGCCGCGCGTCGGTAAGCACGTCGGCGATGTCGCTCTTCGCGGCGTGATTTGCGATTGACACTTCTTTTGGAAGTACATGCTCGTCGATGAATGGCTAATGCTAGGAAAGCTACGAGGAATCCGATAATCGAGAACTTCACAAATTGAACCACCCTTCCGTGACCATGAGGAGGACCGTTGCCGAAACTTGTGTGGTGAGGTTGAGGGCCATGGTGCTCTCTTGGTGGACCGCGGTGGAAGTCTGGAGGAGGTGGAGGATCACCATGCTTAGGTTCGTGCTCTGGAGAATCTGGTGGAGGTGGAGGGCCGTCGAACTCCGGAGGGAATTCAGGATCTTGCTCAGGAGGCGGCGGAGGTCCTGGTGGATGGTGTGGGTGTTGGTATGGTGGGGGCCCTGGTGGGTGATGAGGTGATACATGGTAAGGTGGGTGAGGTCGATCATCGTCTGGTTCGTGGTGTGGAGGTCCATGGCTGGGAAAATCAAATGATTCCACGAGAGGATTTCGGTGATGGCGGAATTCGTGATGCGATGGAGGAGGTGGGTAAACGCAGACGGGGAGAGGGCGGTCGTGAAAGTGTGACCCATGATGTGTGGAGTTGCTCTCGAAATGATCCTTTCCACGGTGGCCATCCTTTCTGCCGTGGAATCTACTTTTCAACCCATCGTGCCTTCGTGGGCCATGATACCATTCCTCTCCATCATGCCCACTGATCTTTCCGTATAAATCGTGAGCGACTTTCCCTGCTTTATCGCTGACTGACTTGGCAATACATTTCAAGCTATCACACTTTTGAATGTCCCCTTTAGAGTGGTGCTGAGCGATTTTACGCTCCTTTTCTGCAATAAGGTGCTTTAGTTCCCAAAGCTGGGCCCGCATCCAGCGAAGCTCGTCAATCTCGCCTGATACGTCGATGTGATGTGGCCTAGCTGGCTCGCCCACTGGCTGAAAGACCTTAGGATCTGGATTCGCGAGCTCCTTGTCTGGGATTGAGAGATCGGTCTCGATTTTAAGAACCTCAGTGGAGCCAGTCTGTCGGAAGAGAGCAGAAAAACCAACGTTCTCCATTGATTTACCATCTATCGTCTCCACGACAAGCTTCATTAGCTGATAATCCCGCTGCCCATTGACCTTGACACAGTGGAAAGCCCAGCTAGCTAGGATTATGGCTTCTCGTTCAGTCTTGATAGATCCCTTGCCAGTCATAGTATCTCCCTCGGGTGTCTGAGGTAGAACATTGCCATCGATTGTAACATTTCCGTAGCCACACGGCTCTTTCGAGCTGAGAACGTCCAATCTCAGTCCTAAGACTTGGCTTGCCCAGTTGTCAGGTGATCTCGAATCAGCGGGAATGTCGATACTAATCAAGGAAAATGAATCTTAAGGATGTATTAGTTAATTATATGTTGATAAAGTGAAGTAGAGCCATACCAGAAACGGGTACATCAACAACATTATTAAATTCTTCGACCTTCAGAGAAGAAGGAATAGATGCTGCCAACGCTGGTGCAAGCAAACAAGCAGTTCCGAAAAAGCCGCGCATGTTGAGTTCTTCCTGATTCGACCACACGAATAATTCGGCACAGAAAACAAACTTAAAACAGCTTTACTAAAGCCTAGCCATGTAAGTATTGGATGTACGAAGAAATCACAAACAATGAGAAGAAACTCGAAAGAGAGCGGGTGCCTGGGGCTATGAGGATGATAAGGAGGACGACTATCCACCATGCATGTAGTCCACTCCACGACCACGCAACCATGGGCTGGCGCTGAGGCCGGATGATGCGGCCCATCGCGCGTGTGGCTAGAGCAGTCATTATTGCGACCAGATAAAGGGAATCTACGGATCCGCTTGAAAAGCTTCGCACAGAATGAACGCGAGGATTCGTGTGTTAGCGGGGCATTTTCTCGCTTGGTGACGACGACTCTTAACAAAGCTGGTAGAAGGCCAATCAGAAGACAATATAAGAGCCTTGAAAAACGCACGGACCGACGAATTACTCTCTCTTTTCTCCATCGTTCACCCGCAACAACGAAAGTCCGGAAGCGGCTCAACCCCGTCGAAACGAGTCAGCTTGCATAGACGGCCATTCCGCTTAGATTTGAATAAAAGGGCGATCAAATCGCACTCCCAAAATACTTTCCACGGACGTTTCTTGTCTCAAGAAACAAAAGCGCAGCATCCCGACCGCAGGAGCATCCATGAGAGGATACCAAGGAACTCCTCATTTGCTGTAAAGGAGCTCCGGTCTCGACTCTGACAATCGGACGAACTATTCATGGTTGTCATTATTTGAATCTGAAAGCTGATACAGGAGAGACCCTTTCAACAGTCCTTTTCTCAGCAGAGATAGACCAAGAGAACAGGGAAAGGGTGGTTTCCCCTTAATGACCAGGAAATTCCGGCTTATATGCGAATGCAAAGCACACATACAATGTCCCCGACATTTTACAACAGACGGCACTTCCCAAGGAGTAACTCTCAGTTATCAGAGTGAGAGCAATATAATTTGTCCAATGAACAACAGAATGTCGCTAAGAAACTCGACACAAACTTCACGGAGTTATATATTGGAATGCAAGGAGTCTTGCGAGACATTTATATAAACATATAAAATACTCTGATTTATTGAAGTGCACTGTACTGTGGTTCAATAGCAACGCGACCAAAACTTGGAACTCGTAGATTTGCAGAGCGGCTTTTCAAAACTACCGTCCACGAAGTCCGTTCACGAAGTGGGAACATATAGAACTTTCCTATCGAAGTGAATTCTGTATTTTGCATCTCCGTGCTTATAAAGATGATATCCTCAGATCTTAAATCGCTTCACCAGAATGAATATACCTTCAAAGCTAAGCAAATTAAGCTGGTCACGTGTTTGACATAGTCCAGGTGGTACGGCAACCGTCAGTACTCTTTGTGTAATATCATTCATCTTCAAAAGGCATCGCGACATCCATGACCAACAACATAAATCAAGTTCCACCATGGTAAGTTACTTTCCGCGGATTATCTTGTATGGTGCTTGATACTCACAACTCGTGCGCCATGTCAAATAGCCATTACTAATTTGTTTTAATAGCTCCCTTTAGGCCTTCTCACTGCCGCGCAGGGCCATCCCATGCTGGTAGAGCTCAAGAATGGCGAGACACTCAACGGACATTTGGTTACATGCGATACGTGGATGAATCTTACATTGAAGGAAGTGGTACAAACGAGTCCGGTACGAATTGCAAATCCTCTCTGCATATATGTGCTTTGCGCCGACTTGGGATTTGGCTGATTTGGAGCTTAGGAAGGAGACAAATTCTTCAGATTACCGGAGGTTTATGTTAAGGGAAATAACGTATGTTTCTCTGCGCGAGTAGACTCTGACACCCGAAACACATAAGATGGCATGTTTCTGACATAGAGTGCAGATCAAATACTTGAGAGTTCCCGATGAGATCATTGACCTGGTCAAGGAGCAGCAACAAGGGCAACAAAATACAGGATACCGAGGAGGACGCGGCGGAGCAAGAGGCGATCATGGTAGAGGTGGTGATAGAGGACGTGGTGGCCGAGGCCCAGGGCGGGGTGGTCGTGGTGGAAGAGGGAGGGGTTCATGAAAAGCCCTGACGAGAATTGGAGTTGAGATGTAGTAGCCGTCGATGGCACCCAGAGTATTATTCCGACCTTGGAACTCCCTACAATTTTCGATCAGCCAAGTAATCACAGACCTGATCAGAAAGCTATAGACATAGCATTGATCAGAAAGGTTGCCATATCGGCCGAGAGTGGTTTATAGCAGATCGGAGGATCTACCTGCAAATGCCAGCACAGATACCATAAAGAAGACCAAACAATGAAGAAATCAACTTGCAGCACAAGAGCTCCATCCACATGCATAGATACAAGCTGCACAAAGTCTTACCTGGTAGAGTGGATTATATTGACTAAGGTAAGTGCACGTGATCGAGTTGTCAGTTCGTGTTATCTTGACCGCAGTTCATAAATTTCGCGATTCCTGCGTATTCGTCTTCAATGCCACCACTTCGCATACCAATCGACGGGCTATGGCGCTGCCTCTGTCCATCTTTCGAGATTTACGGCGCGTCGTATATTGGGGCCCAGCAAATGATTCCTAAAATAGCCAGAAAATGCAGTAACGTCAATCGCCAGAAACCCCGAACTCGAGCCTTCCACAACCAATTTCAATCGCAAACGACCACCGTCAATACCCAAGCTTCTCAGCCTGACTCTGGTCTCAATGTCAGGCGCCACGTTAGTTCTTCACCAGCTCACAGGCCGGCAAATGATCCTTACGATGGCATCACACTGACGCATCTTCACGAGAAGCTGCGGATGATCAAGAGTAAAGAAGGTTCATACCAATCCACATTGGATCTGGTAGAATATTTGATACTACAAAGGGGCCAAAAGCCGGCACTGATCCATTACGACGCTCTGATATGTGCCAATGCAGACGCTGAGAATGGTAGCGTGGCTAATTTGCGATGCTTGCTGAAGGAGATGAAGGAAGAAGGGATACAAGGCAATTTGGCATCTTATCATGCTATTCTTCAGGTTCGCTCCTTCTGTTAGTAATGATGATCACAGCAGCTAACAATCCCACTAGGTCCTCGCTGTTCATCCCGACTATATTCTCCGAAGCGAAATCATGAAAGAGATGAGGGAGCGCTGGCTGGGGCTCTCCCCAGACGGATATCATAGCCTTGTTGTAGGGCTTCTTCGCGACCGACAATACGAAATGGCGACGGACAAGTTGGAGCAAATGCAAGCAGATCAAATACCAATTCAACCGTGGCTTTACGATATCTTCACGTACAATCTGTGCGCAGCCGGAGAGCTTGATCAAGCATATCGATTGCTCATTTATCGGTTCGAAAATGATCGAAAGGAGATATCCCCCAATACCTGGTACTACCTAATGGATACATTTAGTAGGGCTTATCATGTGAATGAGTTTCTTGCAATGGACCGAATGCTGGCTAATATGTCGCATAGTATGAAGGAGCCAAACTTATATGGTCTCAACGAGTCCAGACTTCTTTTTTGAATCCGTCCGATGGTATTTGTACCAATGTTCTCAATCTCGCGGCGCGGTATTGCGATCCAGGTCTTGCCACAGCCGCTAGCCGTATTCTCTCTTCGCGCCATACAGTTCTAACACCTTTCCACTACGAATCAATTCTTGAAGCTTATGTCGGCGCTGGGGATCTCAAGACCTCTTTTAGACTTCTGAATATAATGGCTGAGGCTGGTTGCGAGCCAGATTCGGGGACTACCCGTGCAATTTATCGCGCCATCACTGGCTTTTCTTCTCATACTCCGTCGAAAGCTTGGAGATGGTTGAAAGAGCATTTTGAAATTGGTCACCCGGTTCATATTGCAGCCGCTAATGTCATCATTGAAGCTGCACTAGCTAGCGATAGCTTTGAGAGTGGCTTAGATATGTACAAAGAATTGAATATTATCTGTGCCAAAGGGCCTAACACGGAGACATTCAATATCCTGATGCAGGGGGCCGAGAGACGGAAAATAAAACAAAAAGCAATGTTCCTTGCCTCTGAAATGATAGCTCATGGGGTCAAAGCGGATCATCTCACATACGATCGGCTCATCATGATATGTCTTAACGAGGACAACTATGAAGACGCTTTTAACTATCTAGACGAGATGGCCGAGGTCGGGAAGGACAGGTTTGAACAGGGTCGGAAGGGCTGGTGGATGCGAAAGGGGACTTTGGCCACGATGGTGAAGAAGTGTGTTGATGCTGACGATAACCGTTGGATACATATCCTGGAAGAGGCTGTAAGGAGACAGGTGGTTTCGCCATTCTGGGCAGAAGTATTTACCCGAGGGCTCCAAAATGGAGGGAACAATCTTGTGAGGAGATTGAAGCCTAACTGGCGTGGCAATTCGGAAAATGAAATCAAGCAAATTAAGGCTTCGTATGCTTCCTAGAAAACTCAAAATCGAACACCATACCTTCACCACACTCTCCCTTGACGAAGACCCACTTCAATAGTTCAATTATAGGCTGTAATTTCAGCGATGGAATCCTCGTCGGCCCTCTGCAAAGAAATGGCCGGTTTCACGCTCGCTGAAGACCAACCATTCTGATACTCGACCATTTCTAGAACAAGGTCATCAGTTGCGGCATCATCCCATCAGATCAGCCACGAACCCCGTCAGCACTATAGTAGCTCTTAGCTCCTGGACCCAAAGACTACATACCTAGTCGTGACATAGATTGATAGGTTTTGTATGCTAAGCACACGTTAGCAGCATAATGTCGATGGATTTCTTCTTTAATTGTTGAAGTAGGGGGTTCCAGACGAGATGAATGTAAGTGGTAAATAAATTACCTTTCTGCGACCAGAATTTGATATCTACTCCGTCTCTTGTCAATTAATACTCATCAGAAACAAGATGATAAAATCGGAGTTGGGGTTGACTCAATGTATTCACAGACGATGTTATCCAAGAGCAGAAATGTCTGCCGCAGACCTCGAGCCTTAAGCTTAAATATAGTTTAAACTAAATGTGAATTGCCTAAAATACCATAGATATCTATCTATCTCTATATATTAAACCCTAACCATAATTAGCTCTTAGATATAAGAACATATTTATTGTTAATTGGAGTTACAGTATCCTAATCATATAGCGGGAACTAATGTTTGTCAATTGTCGTATTTTACGTAAGTATACGGGTGAATAGTAGATGGGATCGAGCTAAAGTCTCTTCTAAATACACAAAACTTGGGTATACTTTACTAAATTTACTAGAAATTCGAGGTATTCGAGAACGTGGATTAGGGATAAACTTGCTATTGTATCAACGTCAAGTGTGCATATTCATATCTAAACTAACCCTCCTGTGTAGGAACTTCCATATGTTGCAAAGATACTATCTTACAAAATCCTAGCATACATTGAAGTGAAATGCTCGCCTATTCATGTCATAAAGAAAGGAAATATCATCCAGACCCCAAAAACTGGAAACGCCATTCAAACTAATGCCGTCTCTGAAGTGATCACATTGAACAGAAGGTCTGGTAAAGCATAGAGCTCGCCTGCAATGTAAACCATTAGTATAAAAGATTTTGAGTTACGAAGAAAGAGAGAATCTTACGGGGATATTGGTAAAGATGCAGCCTTTTCTGCTTTTAACCCAATAATCCTCCCCGGTGATTGATCTGCAGCCATAGCGCCCCATAAAACTTGTCCGGCATATGGTTGCATGAATACAACACTACAGTCCGCGTCCACTGGACCAGTGTCCTAGCACACCGACTATACTATATCAGCACGAAGTCATTAATTCTGAGCAACTCTGTTGCTTAATGGCACAATATATGTAGTTACTACAGAAAAAACCCGCTTCAAAAGCTGTCAGTATAGGTTATGGGAAGCTCACGTTTCCAATACCGCCTCCGGAAGCAGCAGCATTCTTGAAATTGAGCTCGTTGTAGTCTATTCATTTGTCGCTCATAGTAGGAGCCCTTACTCCGTATCCTAGGTTGAACTTGGGGATCGGTTCACCGTTTCTTTCGTCAGTAATGGCACACAGGTTTTTATAGCTGTATTCTGTGATTTCCTCGGTGCATTGAAGATCTTTGCACGGCTTGACTTCTTGAAATTGGAGTGAGTACACGGTCGACAGAAGACTGGCGAGCATCTTTGCCTTGAGAAGATAGTATGCTATGTCGGCGAGTTGCTTATTAGCGGCGAGTAGAAATAGGACGAGGTTTTTCTGGTCAAGGTGCTCACGATGACCAAGAGAACGTAAAACAAGGTCCCGAAGAATGAGATAGTGTGACGAAGAGGTGAACGAGATGAGTAGATGATGGATGAAATACGAGAGGGAAATGGATGTGCTATATAGATGGTAAGAAATGAATTTACATCATGGAACCATACTACACGACCATACCTAGAATGAGGTGTAAATGGATTGTAAGACATAACTCCCCCCCCCCCCCCCCCCCAACAACAACCCTGCGACTTATCCCACTTCAACTTATAGAAGGAGTATTAAACCCCCAAGCCACGAAATCGTGAGAATTCCCAAGTTCATCTCAAAATTTTACTAAGCCTTTGTTGCTTCGGATTGCTTGATGAATAACACGTTGAGATTAAGGAAATCAAGATCATAAGTAGCCGAGAAAATACACGCATAATGGAAATACCAAGTCTGCATATTAGTACTTAAATATTCTTATACGTTTCAAACCTCCACAACGAACATCAACTCGAAAAACGAAGATTAATAGAACCTGGCGATCGACTTAGACCCCCCAATGCGGAGAAGTGCTCGAAATATGCCTCAATCGGGTGCGATTCTATACAATGGTAATAGGCTAGCGTTTCAGGATGGAAGCGCGGCACAAAGTTAACTAGAGAAGCCAGTAATATAAAGATCAGCTCCGTGTCTATGGGTATATATGACATGCTTGAGGAGGTAAGATGCCAATGAGGGCTTGAGGCGGCTGCCGTGGGTCTTTCGAGGCCTATATCAAATATCCGCAGGTTAAGAAAGGATATGTCTCTTTAATAAAGCAACATCAGGTGTAATTGCTTGACTCGAATCAAAGAACAGGAAATTTACGTTCGAATAACTTTAGAGGTAAGATTTGCTAATGAACGCAATAGCGGATGAAGGGTCGGAAAGGGACAAATAATAACCTCAATTTCATCTGTTTAAGAATTAATAGCGACGGAAAGAAGAAACAGTTATATTACTGCTGACCACATCTAAGTTATCAAAAGAAATGTTAGTAGCTGCATACTACAAGGTTATGGAACCACTATTTGACATTCCAGGAATTCCGTAAAATCGAAATAGGAATATTTGCAAAGGAGTCTGGTTGCCATTCGAGTCAAGTTTACCTTCAACAACAACTGAAACTTGCGCTACGAGTGTTGAAGAATACCTCAGAAACGACGTATCAAACTCAAATTTAATTTACTTCCTCCAGTGGCCCAATGGGCTACTATTAACCTCAAAGAACGTGACCTTAAAGTGTTAAAATAGCTTGTAACGAGGCAGCACATTTTTAATCATCTTTACGCGTGTTGCTTTGTTCACTACATCGTTGAACGACTAGAAATCATCCAGACTCAGGCGATCATTCGAACATACAGCTTCCCCAATCTTTCTCATCTTCACGTCTTTCAGGAAGCCAATACTGGCTTCTCAGTCCTATTTGGCGCTGAAGTTGCCTTACTCGCCATATCCCGTAGCGATAATACGATACCGTGTCACAAGGAGTGGTGACCTTTGCATACTAGACTTCAGCTGCTAAAACGAGGGACAGCAGTTCAGCTGATAGCATATTTTAACGAAATAGGAATGTTTCAAACACGGAAAGTACAAGAACTTGTTTTAAAGAGTCCGACAGATTTAGAAATCCAGGAAATGTGAAAGATATGGATTAATTTTGCCCGATACCAAACTCTCCATGCCGACTGGTTCTGGCAAAGATAGGTGTGCAGAGGAAACTAGATTCGCCTACTTGGATGTTACGGATTATCCTGAGGAGTATGGGAACTTGATAGCAACTTTAAAATAACGCTAGTGAGTTTCGATTTCCTGAGAGTTTATTTAGCCGTATTGAGTAATAGGCTACAGCAAACATTGTAAGAGAAGGTCTGGTGGACAAAGGGAGCAAAACAACAAGAACCACAATAACAATAACATTACGATATCAAAGCTCATTTTGGTTCTTCATTACCCTATGTGTACGCACTTTGTCTCGACATTCAAGTAATGACCAGCAGCGTGCCATCCCACCGTTCATCTCCATTTTATTTCAGGCTACATCTACTACATCGAAAGTTCTTTTTCGAGTACGTCTATTACTATAACGGATACGCCAATCGTTGATAGAAAGGCAGATGTAAGAAATCACTGCTCTTAACGTACTAATACGACTACGCGGGATGCGGGATGCGGAGAGATGATTATACTCGGGGATAGAATTTGTCAAGTTTAGAGAATTAGGAGAGTTTTCGACAAGGTTTGAGGTAGTTTAGAAGGATAAAGTGAGACTCCCTCTTTAAATCAACTGAAATCTTCCTACCCTATGTTTATGTAGTGTTTTCCTCGAGTGCTTGCTCACACCGGAGGCACTGGGCCGCTCAATTCATATAAGCTATCATTATCCCTTCGGTCAGCATATGATGCTCTCTTCATTCTAAGTGGTAAGCTCCTTAGGTGGTCTATTTCTGACGACGTTTCTTCACGCTTACCGCACAGCCTGCATGGTCCTTTTATTTCCCTGTGCCTCATCCTGTTGTTTGTCGCTCTATTCACAAATCGATGGAGGACTATGAGGATGAAGTCAGTCAACTGTACTTCCAATTTCGTGACGGCATCCACCGAAGTGCCCGATGCATCTCGAAATGGCTGATTCTCCAAGACCTGTTAGCGTTGCATATCTCGGATGCTATATGAAGATGGTGCCTCTTGTCCTATATCCGCCAATTGTGGCATTTCCCTCGTTTTCTACAGGTGTGAAACAACGATGACTTCTTGACAATGTGTATCAGCATGTTTAAATGCTGCGTTGGGCTGTCTCTTTTCTTCCTAAAGATGTAATATGCTGGCGGATGGCTCGTGTTCGTTAGTTGTGATGTAGTGCGGGCGCAAAGTGTGGTTGGACAATCGAGGCCGCAGCAAATCGAGTAATGAGCTGACGCCTTGCACAAACCAAAATATTGAAAGATGCAAGCACAAGCCTATTCCGCGATTCTCTTCTTCAATCCCGACTGCTGCAACAATTATACACAAAGACAAACAGCTAATATTTCGGTCGCTGCAAAACACTCAGATTGTGACTTCCTTGGCGCTATCTCACCTTTGAATTTTTGAACACGCGACTTGGGACATCACAGGATCCAATTATTCTACTTTGTGAATCCTCAGCTGGAACTTCTAGCCCCGTTTAAACGGACCAAATCTACAGTGAGTACCCTATCAACATGAAATCGGCTTTGTTATTTAGAAGTCCAGAGAACAATTATGATCAATGATAGAAGTTTTGGTTACGGGATCGCCAGGAGTCTGCTTGCTAAAGCTACTAACAAAAGGTTTTACACGCGAGCCTGAATGCTGACTTTGATTATACAGAACATGCAAGCGAATCTTATTAGGCCATAAATCATCAGACCTCTATAGATACCACCCTCTCCGTGATTCATCCCTCTTCAAGACCTCCAATTCCAACTCCTCTCCGAGTCCCTACCTCTACTAGTATCTACCTCAACTGGCGCTAAAGCTCTTAATTCATACCGTCCGTCCTCCACCCTCCGTCCCCCTGTCGTCCTCAATCGGCTCTCCAACTTATTCATCGCTGCATTGTTAAACCACATCTTCCACAACTTGTGGCCGAACGCCCCTTGTCTACTCCTATGCGTCCAGAAGTTTCTCGTGCGCGTCCTTGGCTTTGGTCGTCCATGGTAGCATCGTCCATTGTGACCTCTCTTCCGCTTTGTAAACATATCACAGTTTCCGCAGTACTTCAGACTAGCCGGCATCCAAGAGCGTAGACGATTATGCAGTCTTGAGCGACGCGTCCAGCATTCACAATGGTCGTTGCGCCAGTTTGTCTTACATCTGGGAATGGAGGGAGGTGGTTTGCAAAGACCGTTCTCGGCTTGGAACTTGCGGAAGGTGAAGGAACGGTCGTGGCATTTATGGCGGTGATGATAGAATGGGAAGTTTGGAGAGGTTTCTTTCGGGTCTTTGGAATTGTGGGTACAAAGGGGTTCTTGTTCGAAGGTGGAGAGTTTGTGAAGTTGTTTTGTGAGGGAGGAGTAATAGAGGGATTTGCTGAGAGACTGTTAATGGGATGCTTTTGGAGAACCAGAGAGGTAGTACCAGGTGAGGCGGAGACATATAAGATCGTTTGGACGACATACTTCCATGACAAGACCTTGAATCTCGGCTGGGAAGGAAGAGAATTGGGGGAAGGTGGACATCGTTGCCAGTGCCATCTTACCCAACACGGTCTATGGTATGGTTTCCGGAGAGCAAAAGTGAAAGATAAAGGTACGGATATGTCGAGTAGCTGAACCAGCCAAAGGCAAATTCTATACAAATATCAAGTGGCAAATGCTTTTCCAAATCGTTGATGCTTCTCAAAACTCATTCTCAACTCCAGAAATCCATCCATTAAGTACAATCGCCCTCCCCGCCCAGCCACTCACGTATGCCCAATTTATGACGCGACATTTCCCAAATTTAGCACCGCGAAATATGTCTTTGACACGCTATCACGAGACTTGCTAGGCAGAGCCTGATGTTGCCTTGGGAAAGGGGGGCGAAGTGGAGGTAATATGTGCACGTGCCAAGTTAAATTTAGGCAACAGTCACGTGTAGAGTTAGCTTAGTAATTTGATTGGTCGCTGCGCGGAACATGGGGTTTTGAAATCGCATGAACTTTTGCATGGTGTTTGACATAGGGATTATCCCACCATTTCATTTTCGAGTTGTGCTAACAGAAACTCATATTTTCATAGTCCAAGCATTCTAAAAAGGGTCAAAAGGGTTACTTGACATTGGAAACAAGAAGTAATCCTTATAGGGAATCCACCGAGAAATTCTAATACTGATATCATAGTTTACTCTATGTCCAGCTGGGGGCTCGTAGGTAGCTCGTTTGGAGTGCGTCTGTACCGTTGCACTATATTGGTTGTTTGGGCAAATTAATATGCAAAGCGGTCTGAAAGGGTATGGCAAAATTAGCGGGGTTAGAAATTAAGGTTGCAAGGGCGGACAGGATTGTCTTCCAGGAATTTAATCAAATTATGTGACACTAGTGACTCGATTTTGGTCATCTTGACCATAATCTCGAAACCTATTCAGATTAGCATAATCATGAAACCGCGTCTTAATATGTGCACAATCCGATGTCAGTCTGTTGCGCTAATTGGATACATGGAAGTGCAACCATTACAGCAGCTAAACACAACAACATTCGCAAAACCAACCATTCTTAACTCATACCAACTCCATTATATGTGGCGATTAGTGCTGGAAAGTAATACGATTTGAAGTAAACAAACAGAATCGCGAGGTTTGGAATGGATGTTGGTCTAGATGCCGTTGCCCCTCCCCAGCCAGCCTCTTGCAGCCATACTAAGTTATTTCACGATTCCCTCACTAAAAGCCCTCTACTACAACATAAGTATACAATATCTCGTTCCTTCTATGAAAAGTCCTTCTTTCCCTCGTTAATACAGTGAGTCGACACGCCAAGTTATATCTCCTTTTGCCATTGTACTTGTACATTTGTGCTTTCCTTCATTGATTTGGGATAGCAGTCATGCACGGCTTATATATATCAGTCACCCTAAGTCAACTATTCCTTTCACTTGAAAGTAAATCAATTTCTACTGCGATAAACTACTACAGTAGTAAGGATAAGATTTCTTACACTGAAGTACTGCAATTGAACATGACAACTTGCATTTAAGACTGTATCTAGTGTACACAACTGTCCTGCCAAAATGAGAAATTACTTCAATTTCATTTACTCATGTTTGAGAACTCAGAGCACGGTCGGTAAATGTAGACAGCCACCTGCAACTGGTCAGCTCAAATTAACTTTTCGTTCGCATGTCCTTGTAAAAGAATCTTCCACCTCGAGGTACACCGTCTTTTGGTGATATCTCATAATCCGGTATGACTCCAATCTAGGTAATCGTCAACAAGTCTTTCTCAGACAGCATCTAAGTTGAACTCGTCTTACCTCAATATACCCCAATCGAGGGTAAACAAGTTCTGCCGGACTCCCAACCTCAGTATCCAGCAACTACACAAAACATCAATCCCTATACCAAAACATCCCACGCATAAAGAACTTACCAAAAGTCCCTTCCCCTCCCTCCGCGCAACCTCCTCTAACATCCCCATCATAGCCTTCGCAACCCCCATCTTCCTCCAACTCGGTGCCACCAGTAACTTCTCCACACTTCCCCTGAACGGACCGGTCTGCACATACGGCGCACTTAGCATCACAACACCAGCAACCTCCTCATCACCAGTGGTTTGGTTTTGGGCGAGTTGCAGAATGATCCAGCGAGTTCCAGTCTGGACTTCTTTGCTTCTGTCTTCCCACCAGGAAGCCATGAGGGCAGTGTTGAGGGGCGGGAGGAAGGTTGCGATGGTGTAGGGTTCTGTGGTTATACATGCTGCGTGGACGGCTGCGATGGAGGGGATGAGGTGGGCGTGGAGGATGGGGTCGAAGACGGTTGGAGGATCCATTTGGGAAGTGGACCTTATTTGGTGTTTTGGAGACGATGGATGTGTTGAGTTGGTGATATGTGTGATCAATTCCTCGGTAAAATGATCAGTGACTTATAGGTTTTTCATCTCACTCATGCCAACGACGCCCTTCACTCGATTATTGCTGGCCCCCAACTCTTACTTCGTTTGGCAGCATCGAGTCGCAGCTACCCCGAAAAGCTGCTACAGTACACGACTCCGACTCCGAACACCGAACGTGGGAAGTGGACCGGAGAGGATGTGTCCTCAGCAGCAAATTGATGGAATGCGAAAGCTCCGTTTAATGCAGTCAAAATACATAGGTAAGATGCGAAGATGATTGTTTCAAAGCAGTCTGGTCAATCTATTCTAGATGGGTACATTGTGAGTCTCTTCAAAGTAAACTCTATTGAGAGCGTAGAGCAAGATCTAAGTCGACACCGAATATTGCGCTTTAGTCCTCTTAAAGATTGGAGGTAATATGGAATAATGGGTTCAATTCTTCTAATAATCTGATCAGCTAGATCAGATGATTCAGATCTATCAGAACTGACAAACTCTCGTGACTTGAAATATATTCATTGAAGCTGCTTAAGGAAAGGTGTGCCTAGAAATTCGAAGCCTGGTCCTACTTCTTACCGGCATTAAAAGAGACGATTATTGAGGTTCATTCGAGCAATAATTTTAGCAGGGATTACAAGCCGTCCAAAACCACATGTCGCAATGGTAATAGGAAGCCACATACTAAACCAAGAGATGCTTCCAATATCGTGTTTATGAGGTCACACAACGAGGTTACTAATCAACAGTAATATATCCTCGTTTATGCAACCTCACAACGTCAGATTTAAGCTCACCGGCAGTTTGCGCCACCATCCGATCTGGCGCCACCTGTTCTTGAACTACCCCGGATAATCGGGAATTTCTTAGCGCATCTTATGTATGCTATGGGTGTACAAGGTACAGACTTCGTATCCAGTATTTGGTGCAGCTCGTATTCATCTATAAGAAGGCAAGTTGTAGATTTTCCTGACACGAGACATGAACAGCTAATAGGACTATATCTGGTTAGTAAAGGCAAACCTTGGAGGTATAAGTATGGAAAGAAGTGCCTCTGCTTTGTGATTCATAACATATCCACGACCTACTATTCATCCGTACCTAGAAATCCCCAAGCAAACGATCTACTACCAGGCAAACCTTCAATATGCTTTCATCCGTCACCACAACCTTCACTCTCATGGTTAGCCTGGCGGCCACGGCTCCGACATCATCGCCTGTATTTCCCCCTCGATCAACGTCAGAATCGTTCCGCTTGGTTGCAAACGTGACTTCAGGGGATCTCTCGCCATCGATAAACGACTATGTCTTGACATCCTATCACATCGGCGCTGGGCAAGCTTACGCTGTCCTCACTCCCAACACATCGCCAACCACGGGTCGCATCTTCTACCAAAACGGAACAGCCGAAGATATACGGTACCGACGATCCAATGTTCTCAGTGACGGAGGCGAGCCTCTCTTCCCGTTCGGCATTGTTCTCAATGGAGATGAAAGCGTTTCCGTAAATGCAGGGACTGGCACGTCAGGCGTGAATCTTGCTCTCTTCCCAGAACCGATTTCAGCACTAAGTGCAGTTGGAAAGGAGGGCTTTTACGCTTGCAAAAGGACACTGCCATATGGACCTGCAGTACAAGTCTTTGCTAAAGTATACGAGGAAGTCACGCCGGAAGGTTGCGCCGGTTTAAAGTTATTAGCGCAATGCAGTGAGAGTAGTGGTGCAGAGCACCCATATGGTGCTATCAGTGGGTGTTATGCCGACGTTGCAGGAATTGATTGGAGTATATATAGTGCTTAAGGTCGTGATGAGACGCACCAGATTAGAGTTAGAGAGAGAATCAAGATAAGAGTCTAATCCCTCAGGTCGCGAGTTTTGTATTGTTGTTTTTAGGCAGCCTTTCCTCCATAGGGCTTAGAACGTGATGCAATCAAAGTAGCTAATGGTTTGTCGATTTAAGTGCTCAGACGAATGATCGTAGCGTTCTTCCTTCTCTTCAAGCTGCTAAAAGTCCGACTGTTCCGAATATTGTCGGGCGGAGACACTTTCATCACTATCGTCTTCGTTCAGAGACTCTTTGATATTGACAGCTTCTCCAGACTCCCTTTCGAGCTTTTCAAAAAAAATCCTAGCTTTCGTCCATTCCTCTTCTCTCTTGGTCCTCCCAGTTTTATGGCCACTCTCTCTTTGATGAAATAAAGGTAGTTGATCTCTATCATTATGATCATCGCCACCTTCGTATGGACGTGTTGGGAGACTCAAGTCGCCGATATAAAGTGCAAGCATACCACGTAGACGAAGCATTGAAGCATCCTTATCAAATGGAGGAATTTCTAATTTCTCGTCCATGCGCGAGGCCAACGACTCCGAGGCATTAAGTGCAATGAGACGGACGTTGTCCTTTTTGGTCCAAAGTTCTTCTGCTCGGTGATATTTAATCTCTCTTCGCCTTGATTGTGGTGAATGAGGCCCATCATACATCTGCGTGTAAATTTCCTGGTCGCTTTCCTCGTCATCAGAGAAAGGTGAAGAGTAGTCCTCCATAAGAGCCACTTTTCCCCAAGCTTTCCGTTGCTCCAACTGAATACCGTAAATTTCACATGCTACCATCGCCGGCCAGAAATCCAACGGATTCGTGAATTTATGAAACATTTTTTTGTAGGGATATTGTAAGATCAAGGTCTCGTAGTAGGATTTCGCACGTTCAAAACCCAATGCAGAACCCCATTCTGTTTTAGAAGTATCTTTGTTCCACCGGAGTGCGAGATATTCCCAGTACTCATCATCGTTGTAATCCTGTCTATGTCTAAGTCCCGATATCTCGTGGATATTACCCGGTTTCTCCTCACTTCGAACCAAAAGTTCGGCCCCGATAGCCCAGTATCCTGTCGATTTGATATCTACAGGCTGCCCGCCAAATTCTGTCCGCAGAAGCAGAGAGTATGCCCGAGTTGCGCGTGGTATGTCTCGTTCCAATAGACATCGGTGGACAATCGTTGTCAAAACGCCGAGATGCTGCATTCGAAGCCTGTGACCAAGTGACCGTTGTCCCGACTTCGTCACTTCTGGCTTCACAAACACTTTTGCTTGTGACTGTGCAACTCCAGGCGCAACATGTCCTTTGACCGATCGGTCCTGACACTCTTCATCCTGGTCTGCTGAATAGATGGAGGATTGGAAAAACCCAGTCTCTTTTGGTAGTCCTTGGTGCGGCCATGACAGCCGGCCTTTCTGAGAAGGAAGTTCTTCATCTAATGATAATCCCGCAAGTCGGTATTGCGCGATTTCGTTCGGCGTCAAGCTGAGTGGATTTGTGGATGCCGCGACTGATAAGTCATCACGGGCTTCGTGCGAGTTACATTGGTCAACTTCGGAGGATTCTGAACCTGCGCGAGCGCGTTTTCGTTTCCTACCAGAGGCACCAGCACGAGAGGTCCGAGATAATGTTGCAGTAGAGAGAGGAAGATTGAAAGATGACATATTTTGTGTAGAAGATAATCAATGCAGGCTGGAATGCAGCCTTGTATGTAATTGCTCCTCGTTTTTTGTTTTGCCACCTCTCAGTCAACCAGGAGCTGAGCCGTTAATTTTCTAGTTCCGAGGTTTACCCGGATGCGATGCTTAGTAATGAGATGTCGGCTAAGTGCCTCAAGTCCCCTTTTGGGATCAAAGTTCTTTTACTCTCCCAAGTACCCTATACCTCATTCAATTTCCAATATTCCCCATGATTCACTCTAGCTGACATCAGTAATCTCTGCACTCTTACTGATTGTTTGTTATTTTAATCACAAAATTCTTAATTGGAAATATGAAAGTACGGTAGATTTAAAAGCACACAAAACTCAAAAAATGAAACAAAATGCACTTTGCCATGCTTGATATAGATACCATCTCGTTGTATTGTCATGCTATACCACTTAATATATAGTGCTACCAAAGAACTAGTTGGGACCTCCTTTGAAAAAGGAGTTAGCAACGATGAATGGACAGCTACTCATCCCGAAGTTTCTCATGGATAGCGAGGTTTGTTCTGCGGAACAATGGCGAACTTTTACAGATAGGCACATAGTTCTCCTACAACAAGAAACCCAGTCAAAGCGCTCTTGAATCTTCTGTTATGGTAGGCCTATGACCCTTTGCTTGTTTACTTCTGTTGATTGGCCGAGAAGCTCCGCTGGCCAGATGCTTAGGCTGCTTGATTTGTATATTATTGAACTTCCCTTACCAGAATAGCCTAGTCAACCACAACAGACATAATACTAAGAGTATTGTTTTACTGTGTAATATATGATTAGCTAGATAAGTAATTCTTATTCTCTCCCAGGAGGTAATTTTACACTTCAGTCTCGGTACTTGACACGTTTTTTGTTACCAGAGAAGATCCATACTTTAGCAAAGTTACATAGACAAATTTTCTCTGCAAAGCTAATCACATACTTCTGTTTCTTCTAGGCCTCAATAAGGCCTAACAGACGTTCAATTTCGATAACAGAAAGAGCAAAGTGCCCTAAGACGCCCGAGTGCATGCGAGATCTTAGGCATGTCATATTTTGAGATCTGGAAAAAATAGCCTTCGTATCTGTAAATTGAAGTGGGGGCATATATAAGAGACTATCAACAGGCTTCACGCCAAGATACCTTTAATTAATAATGAAAATAATTTCAATACTGGGCTAGCCGAGCCTTCTAATAGCACGACTTCATACTGGCGGAGTCATGCCAATTATGACTCATGTAAGAGCTGCATAACACTAGATCAAATCACGTTCGTACACTGCAAGTAACAGTCCCAGAAAAGAGCCAGGTTGTAAACAATCCGCGGCCTCAGGCATCAGCTCACTTAAATCATCCATTTGATAACCTTGTCCTTGTTAGAGTACTTGTAGTTTCTTATTAAGTACACGAATCTACCACTCTCAGATCTTAACATACATGATCTCTTTCACAAGGTTCAAAATGATGATGGTGGTGATGCATGGTCAGACTCAAAGCTGTGAATGTGACACTGAATATGACGTTCAAGGTAGATCTCGGGAGCTGAAAGCATTTGTATTGGTTTGGTGCCGGGGTAGAGCTCCAATGAGCATTGACTATCGAATTGAGTTTAACAGGATGAAGTTGGTATAAGTAAACTCAAAAGAGGTCTCAAATATAGATATGTGGTGAGTACTAACACCATAATCATATCGCAAGAGACACTATTGCTTCCTTATCCCACACTTGTGGAAATAATGTTTTTGTTGCATATCGAATACCTAATTATCAAAAATATTTTATAATTTGGTGAGTCTGTGCTTTCGTTGAGAACAATATGTAAGTTTGAAAGAAGCTCTGATGGCTAAGGTGACTTTTGTTGCGCTTCGCAAGAGTATCTGGCCATCTCTTCGCAACTTTCTTCAAATCTGTTGAAATATGTGTGCAAATCAACACTTTGGTGGTACTAGATGAATTGGTAAATAACGTACAGGATCAGAAAGGGTAAAAGTGCAAAACGAAAGCTTAAGACTCGAGGGCTGTCATGTGCGTAACCCCGGCGATAATTCAACAAATCAAATAGATCTCCATAATGGACTAAGAGAATCGCTGTAAGGATATTATAACACGAGGACAATACAAATAGCTTCGAGAAAATAACTTTACATTGTAAAGCAAAAATTTCTAGATCTGAGAGGACTGAAGTTGTCCAACAGCCCCTCGAAGAATCATTTTAGGTTGTTAGTCATCCGTCACCGACATACGCCACAATCTTCTTCGGGTGAGATGTAGCGCTCCGAGATGCTAGGGCTTCTCGTCTAAACTGCCTAACCCCAGATCATCCATGGATGAATGACTGATTGATAAACTCGGTGGTTCCTTATCAATCTTCATATGTTCTCGAATGAAAAAATCCTTCAGGACGAAGCATAATATAAATTCTTTATCTGCGATTGATACCAGTGTCGGCAACTTGGGAGTACGACAGGAATGAGATCAACTTCATCTCCTCGAAACCTTTCATCCACAACAACCATTAGTCTTTTTTCATTTATCAAATATACTTGAGGCCTAAAGCTCTCCATCGACCAACCAGAATTTGATCTTCATTCGAGATACAATCTTCATCGTCTGAGAAATTCATGGACCATGTCCCAACTCGCCACCGCCCTTCGTCAGCTCACAAAGTCAGCAACGCATGTAAACTCCTTATTGTATAAAGTCCAGCTAGAACACGCGACGAAGAAATATATTGTTAGAGGGGAGTTACCTGACGGTAAGGAGAGTGCAGTTGCACTTGGAGCGCCAGACGATAAGTTGCTGAAGGATGACCTGAAGGACACACTCGAGCATATTGGTGAAGGCGTAGAAGCGGGAGAGAAGCAGAATGAGGCGATGCAGACGAGGAAAGTGGATGGTGGAAAGGTGAAGGAGGGAGAGCTGGAGGAGGGAGAAAAGCAGGACAGCAGAGTGTAAAGACGACCGCGCAGAGATTATACGCAGGGCGAAGATTATGATGCGAAGAGTTCAAGAAGCTAGGCACCTGGAGTTGAACTTGGGTCTTTTGATGTTCGGTTATTGTGGCTGTTTTAGTGCTCTGTAGTTTTATCAGATACCCATTCCACTCGCGCGAATGAAGCAGCGATTAAAAGCGCTTTTTATGTCAGAGATTTTTAAAACAACGCATATAGTGAAAATTACGCCCTATCACGGTCCGCAGGCGCAGGTAGTAAGAGATAAAAAAAATTCGTTTTGGTTTGGTAGTAGGGGTTCAGAGAGCACAGTTAAGATTAGTGGGGTAAGGGTATTCTTCGGCAATATGGCTGAATGTATGCCTTAATTTTCAAAGTTTCTGCCTTGTCGCGTTTGTTTGTTGACTTCCGCAGATCGTGTTAGAAGCCAGCAACCAAACCCTCGATCAGGTACTAACCACAGGAAACGACTTAACACGCCAAAATGAGGGTCGTGGAAGTCATTATAGACGTACGCTCCTCTGACCAAATACTACAGACAAGTGCTAACTCAAACATCAGGGTTTCAAGTCGTACGCCGTGCGAACGGTGATTAAGGGATGGTAAACAATAGAACCAATGAGCCACAATTAAGTAAGTGCTGATTATATGCTAGGGATGAGAGCTTCAACTCGATCACAGGCCTTAATGGCAGTGGAAAATCCAATATTCTCGATGCGATATGCTTCGTTCTTGGTATCACGAATATGACAACAGTCCGCGCGCAAAACCTACAGGTCAGTTCTCTCTCCGTGTCTTTGATGCGCACAAACCTAACATTGATGCTAGGATCTCATTTACAAACGTGGGCAAGCAGGTGTAACGAAAGCTAGCGTTACTATCGTCTTCGATAATCGCGACAAATCTAAATCTCCCATTGGATTCGAGGATCATGCGACGATCAATGTGACGAGGCAGATTGTGCTCGGAGGAACAAGCAAATATCTGATTAATGGCCACAGAGCTCAGCAGCAAACCGTACAGAACCTCTTCCAGTCGGTTCAGCTAAATATCAACAATCCGAACTTCCTCATTATGCAAGGTCGGATTACGAAGGTGTTAAACATGAAGGCAGTCGAGATTCTGGCTATGATCGAGGAAGCTGCTGGAACGCGCATGTTTGAGGATAGGCGCGACAAAGCATTCAAGACTATGGCCAAGAAGGAGATGAAGGTACAAGAGATCACGGAACTTCTGCGAGACGAAATTGAACCGAAACTGGAGAAGCTGCGGACCGAAAAACGAGCGTTTCTAGATTACCAACAAACACAAAATGACCTGGAGCGACTGACGAGAGTAGTGGTGGCGCACGACTATGTCAAGTATCAAGAAAAGCTGAAGCACTCGGCAGGTGACCTCGAAGCAAAGAAGCAGCGTGCAAAAGATCTCGAAGATAATGCGATTCGGTTGAAAAATGAGATAGAGAATCTAGCCGAGGATGTCAAAAGAGTCAAAGCACAACGAGACAAGGAGCTAAAGAAGGGTGGCAAGGCACAGGCTCTCGAGGATGAGGTGAAAAAGCACTCCAACGAATTGGTACGACTTTCGACGGTTATGGATCTGAAGAAGTCAAGCATGGCTGAGGAGGAAGAGCGCAAAGCGGCCATCCAAAAGACAGTCTCGGAGTTGGAGGCATCCCTGAAGCAGAAAACGAAGGTCTATGAGAAATTCCAGGCGCAATACGATAAAGCAAAGATGTCGTTGGAAAAGCAGACCATCGAAGCAGAGACCAAAGAGGAGCTGTTACAGACATTGCTTACTGGAGTCGCATCAAAAGAAGGACAGGAAAGCGGATATCAGGGACAACTCCAAGAAGCCCGAAATCGAGCAAGCGCAGCATCGACGGAACAGGAGCAAGCTAAACTCAAGACGTTGCATCTGGAAAAGCGCATTAAAGAAGAAGAACCGCGGGCCAAGAAAGCAAAGGAGCAAAATGCCGGCCTACTCAAAGACCTCGAAGGATTAAGAGCAGAAGCCTCAAAGCTAGGGAAAGAGCTAGCCAAATTGGGATTTGAACCTGGGATGGAGGATGATATGTACAGACAGGAGTCCACTCTCCAGCAGACTATTCGCAAGCTCCGCGAGCAGTCCGATGGACTGAGACGAAAAGTCGCGAACATAGACTTCAATTACGCTGATCCTACCCCAAATTTTGACCGATCTAGAGTGAAGGGCTTGGTTGCTCAGCTATTTACCCTGGACAAAGACCGCACAGAAGCTGGAACGGCTCTCGAAATTTGTGCCGGAGGTCGGTTGTACAATGTTGTGGTTGACACAGAAGTCACGGGCACCCAATTGCTTCAAAATGGCAAACTCAGAAAACGAGTGACCATCATTCCTCTGAACAAAATCGCAGCGTTCAGAGCGTCTGCAGAAAAGATTGGCGCAGCTCAGAGAATTTCCCCCGGAAAAGTCGATCTAGCTCTGTCGCTGATTGGTTACGATGATGAAGTTTCAACAGCCATGGACTTCGTCTTTGGCAACACATTGATTTGTGTTGATGCGGCAACTGCTAAGCGGGTGACATTTGATCCTGCTGTTCGGATGAAGAGTATCACGCTAGAAGGCGACTCTTATGATCCTTCGGGTACCCTCTCGGGTGGCAGTTCGCCAAATTCAAGCGGTGTCCTAGTTACATTACAGAAGCTGAACGAAATGACTAGAGAATTAGACGCACACAGTAGTAATCTTGCAGACTTGCAAGCGACAATGGCCAAAGAAAAGAAAAAGCTCGATCAAGCGAAAAATATCAAGCACGAATTGGAACTGAAATCACATGAAGTCACACTCACTGAAGAGCAAATTGGAAGCAATTCATCTTCTTCCATTATTCAGGAGGTTGAAAACATGAAGGCTTCTATTACACAATTGAGGGCTGACCTTTTAGAGGCTAAGAAGCGCCAGGATGAGGCAAACAAGGATGTAAAACGCATCGAAAAGGACATGAAAGACTTCGACAATAACAAGGATGGAAAGTTGGTTGAGCTTCAAAAGACCTTGGATTCTTTACGGAAAACACTCAGCAAAGATTCTGACTCAGTGAAGGTATTACAGAAAGAGCTTCAAGGAGCACAATTAGACTCGGAGCAGATTGGTGCAGATCTTTCTGCCACCCAGGAACAACTTCAAGATGTCATTGTCACACTAAAAACACAGAGTGAAGAGCTTACAAATCTTGTAGCAGAGCACAAGGCTGTAAAGGTTGGTTTTACGCCTTCTATACTTGATATACGAAACACTTACCCCAACTAGGATTCCAACGATATTGCGCGAGCACATCTGGACGACGAGCGAGCTAAACTGACTGGGTTTGATGATGAGCTTCACTCACTAGAACAAGCTTCAAGGTCCAAATCGTCTCGTATCACGGAAGAGGGCCTAGAAATGCAGAAGTTGGCGCATCAAATCGAGAAGTTCCACAAGGAGCAGCAAGGAGCTACTCAGACGTTGACTCACATGGAGAAAGAGCACGAGTGGATTGCTACCGAGAAGGACAATTTTGGTCGAACCGGAACGCCTTATGACTTCAAAGGCCAGAACATCGCCGAGAACAAATCAACTCTCAGAAACCTGACGGAGCGATCTCAAGGAATGAAGAAGAAGATCAACCCCAAGGTCATGAACATGATTGACAGCGTCGAGAAAAAAGAAGTATCACTCAAGAACATGATGAAGACAGTAATTAAAGACAAGAAGAAGATTGAGGAGACTATTGTCAGCTTAGACGAGTATAAGAAGAAAGCTCTGCAAGAGACTTGGGAGAAGGTCAACAGCGACTTTGGTCAGATCTTCGCCGAACTTCTACCTGGCAGCTTCTGTAGGCTCGATGCACCAGAAGGGAAGACAATCAACGACGGTCTAGAAGTCAAGGTAATTCCTCTCCACTTCTCCCCTACATACAAAATTCTACTAACATATATAACCCAAGGTCTGCCTGGGCAAAGTATGGAAACAATCTCTCACCGAACTCTCCGGCGGTCAACGCTCACTAGTAGCCCTCTCACTCATCATGGCGCTCCTCCAATTCAAACCCGCGCCGATGTACATCCTCGACGAAGTCGACGCCGCGCTCGACCTCTCGCATACCCAGAATATCGGTCGCCTCATTAAGACGAGGTTTAAGGGCAGTCAGTTTATTGTGGTTAGTTTGAAGGATGGGATGTTCCAGAATGCGAATCGGATATTTAGGACGAGGTTTAGTGAGGGGACTAGTGTTGTGCAGGCGTTGACTGCTGCAGATTTCAAGTGATCGTTCTCGGGCGTTTAAATCTTAGGTTTTGTGATGAGGGACTCGGGGCTTTGTGGATGGCGATCCTTGTATAGCATATCTGGTTGTGGAGTTTGGTATTGGGTTTGAGTGTGAATAATCTGGACCGTCCACATCGGAAGACCGGGGATGAGGGTATTTACCATAATGATTGTATGAATTGCCATTTGCATGAGCGTCGAATTGATGAGTATTCACGTCTAGATATACTCTAATGATGTGTCCTTAGTTTTGAATCCAGGATGGCTTTGTACATTCGACACAGTTCTTGTAGTGGTTTCTAGGTCTAGTAAATTATCCACAATAATACGTGAAAATTGCAGTCTGATTTGTAAAGTAATTATCTCGGAAATACTGTTGTGTGGTCTGTAAGAGGGTTCTCTGTGATCTTCTTTACTGCGCTCTAAGAATGAATTCGCTGCTTTCACAGCTATTTTGAAGAATAATGACACAACTTGCTTCAAGTCATGAGAGAATTAGTAAGAGCATATGTGACCCTGGGGCAGGTCGAACTTGCCAGTAGGACTCCGCTACTGTACTTTGCGAGGACTAAAGTAGGCACTATGTTCTTGGCTGGCTTCTACATAGTTGGCCCTTTGAGCATGTTAATAGTTACGGTAATATCTGTATAAGAAGGGCCATTTATATACTATTCGAAAGCTCCAATGGGGTACCGATGGTAACTCTGTATAGCTAGAGTAACAGAGATATATAATATATATGGAGAGGTTCTGGTCGTCTAGGACGGTAGAACAAGGAATTCAAGACTCTTTCTCCTGCTATTGAGGCTCTATTCATGATATTCTTATGTACCTGACACCAACAGAGCAAGAGATAAAGCCCTTTATTCTTGTCATTTATCATGAATTACAAACATTGCCTTGGTATTCCCTAACTCGCCTAAAACAAAAATTATCCCGTTCTATCACAATCAAAGCCACAGAGTTATTTCCAATACTTCCTTCAAATCATCAGCGTCTACACTATATAATGAGTGTCCAATCCTCTTACAACATCCCCAATCAAGTAATCGACTCCGCTGTTCTTCAACATAAATCTGACCTCAAAGCACCCAAAGTCGGGCTACTCTTCAATATGCAAGAGCTAGCTGAACGAAAAACAGCTATCACTACCACGATAAACGATCTCGAGAATCTGCTTAATCCTAAATGGATCCAGTGGCTAATGCAGAAGTCAGAGCATAAATCCGACATAGAATGTGAGAGAAGAGTAAGAGTTCTTCGGGGGAAATAGAAGGGTTAGATTCTGCGTTCGATGAGGTTATGGATGCCGTGGGGATGCTAGGAGAAGAGACTGTTGGGGTCCATGCTGGTCCGAATTATTCTGCTCTGGATTACTTTTCTTCTACTGATTCTTCCGCGACCACCTCCTCATGAATCAATTATTCATCAAACCCACCTCCGTGCTCGCAGTATCTCACGACTGTCCTACTCATGTCGTGTGTATTGTGCAATATGCTGAGAAAGATGGCGAGAAGTCGGAGCTGAGATTCAGTTCCACGATACTGTGACTATGTGTCGGTTTTTTAGGTTTTTGGCAAGGGGGTTTCGGCCGCGAAAGGCTGGGAATGAATGATGGTTGGGGGGTTCGAGGATTGATGGTTTAGATGTGTTTATTGAGAGAAAGGGAAGGAGGGTGGTGAATGTAGGATTTGTTTGATCTGTGCGAGGATATGGAGTTGGTGGTTTCGCTGGGTGTAGTTCTCTTTCAGGTATATGGGAGCTGGCGTTGTGGTTCATGGAAGGTGTTGGTAAGGTGTTGGTTGAGTTGTGAGATTGGGCCACTCCCTTAGTATTTCTTGGTGTCCGTCTGATGCTGATCATCTCCAGGGCAAAATCGGTTGATTTTCTTCCGGCGTGATCTGAACTGGACTTAATAATACTTAACAGACGTTATTTGATCCGGTACGTACCCTGTTTCATTAGATATCGTTCTCGCTATCTTGCAGTTTCTCCGAGATCACAGTATCATAAGCTTACTTGCAGCAATAAGTAGCTTTTAAGCGAAATTTAGAAGTTTAGGAGTATTGTTAGTTGATTTGCGTATAGCGGTGCTTGAAGTAGAGATTATAACGAGTAAAAGCTTGATGAAAAAGCTAGTTGTATATTCTCTTCTCGCATATCTGTTGATCTACTGAAATCATCCTTCTACGTACCAAAAGATTCACTAGATTCATATAGAGCTCCTAGTACTAGTAGGACTTAAGGTGCGATTCGTGGTATATTAAC
>LLCE01000126.1:0-125248 GCA_001414415.1 Hymenoscyphus repandus
AGAGCTTTGACAGAGGTAAGCTCTGGTACGAAGCTAAGGTTGCCCTAGGAACGGCGACGGCCTGAGGCCTAGCATATAATCGGGTCTTGACCCGCTACAGTATACCGTGGCCCTTTTAAGGGCACCTTTTTCTGGGTAGTTGTTATCGTATTGAAAATTATATATAGTTAATCAGGTGTTACAGGTCGGTTAAGCTCCATCGCACTAAAACATATATTAATAATAGGTTTGTTAACAAGGCTGTGCTAATTTTAAGAAAGAGGAAGTGTAGTTAGGTTTAATTTATTCCTCTTCGCCTGCCTTTGATCGACTCGCCAGTAGTTTGAGCTATAAAATACTTGTCTCTCGCTATGGGACCTTCCACTACCACTACCACTCTTCATCACTACTCATCTCCATGCTCTCGATATTTCGTTATAGCATCACCTAGACAGGAATAGTGCGAAAACGTTGGTATTAAAATTAAAGAGAAAGAGCGAGATAGTAAGTGGACACTTTCTCTAAATGATATATGATGCTGAGTCGTGGCAAACCTTTAGATGTATGCAGGGATGCGCTAACCCTATTTGAGCACAGATACATCGGTATTAATAGACATTTACACGGGAATTATCGCCCCAAAAGAAACATTTATTTTAACCCTCAACTGACAATTATCACCTGTGCAGATCTCCTCCTAACTCAGAAATAGACTGGGCCTGCCCGTTGTGTAAATTTCCTCCTAGCCCAGATAAAGGCTGAGTCTGGCTGGTGTGCACACCTCCTCCTCCTAGCTCAAACAGAGGCTGAAGCTTGCCGTTCTGGATCTGATAAATATTCTTGGTTTCGTGGCTATGCAACTCGACTGGCCCATAACCGCCATCCAAATGACCCTCGTGAGGTGACCAAACTCCATTTATGTTCGATGCTGTGCTTATAGCATTCGATATGCCTCCCAAAGGCATTTCTTTCTTCTTGTTGTGTTGCCGAAGGTAGAGAAAGCTGCACAATGATATGATCCCGAGACTACAAAGAGCAATGCCGGCGCCAATGCCAACCTTTGTGCTCTGAGCTAGGCCATTAGATGAGTTTGTGATATTCGAAGACGATGCGGAGTTGGTTGCTACTGCTGGGTTCGTCGTGGCTGTGCTGGCTGGCTCCCCACTAATGGGCATCAAGACGCTCTTCCAACTAGCCGCCCAGTCGTTGGAGGATGCTGAAATAGACACATCCTGGTCGCGGATGGTTTGAAGAGTGCTCTGTGACCCTATGTTTGGACCCGGAGCTTGTGCAAGCCACCATACGCCCTGGTTCTTGTTGACATTCCAATTCGCCCCCACAAACGCTGCTTGGAGAAAGGCACGGCCTAATGAGTACCTGCCGTTGGATTGCGCATTACAAGGGAAATATGGGACTGCCGACATGACTAGAGGCTCTTCAAGAACCAGGTCCAGTAGCCTGAAAGGCACATTGACTGTGATGTTCTGCGTATTGCTCTGGTCTTTGCGGAAGACAAAACTAAGAATAGATGGAGAAGAGACAATCTGAGCGTATCGTGGTTCGTTGGTGTTCCAAGTGTAAAGGCCGAGGTCGTCATTATATGTCACAGGAAGCCAAGCAGCAATGGCATCGCAACTGCTTTTTGGCAAATCCAGGTACGGAGCTTCCGGAAGTAATGAAACTGATAAAGCAGGGCCAATCGAAGAGTTGCCAGTGGCGAGGAGATTACTTATTGTCGATTTATTGAAAGGTGAAGAGCCGTCGATTACGTTGATAGCGATATCGAGCAGATCAATGAGTCCTTTCTTTCCGTCGTCATCGGGCTCAATTCCTGCAAATGCTCCTTGTTGTGTCGATATATTACCACAAATTCGAGTCTGCTCGTAACCCCCGAAGTAGAGAGAACCTTTGATCTTTGATTTTACAGACCCAATATGCAATCCGAAAGAGTTTGAAGGCGTCAAATTTGCAGCATGCAGATAGCCTGGTATTAGACTTCCATTGATGATAGGCTGGTCAGACTGCGTAAACCCTTGGGTCACAGTGCCCAAGTAACCCAGGCCCAATGTTCCCACTTGTAATGCGTTGATAGAGCCGCTTGGATAGATGGCAGCGATATCGTCATAGACGGCGACTGTTACGTTTGGCACAGTGATCGTGTTCCCGAGACCATCCGATGTCCCAATATTCATCTGATCTAATGCCCCAATTCCCTGCGTTCCTTCAACTTGAAGGCCACCATGAGTGAAATCAATCGCTGCAGCGAAATGTATAATTGATTCCAGAGCGGTCGTTGAACTCTCGACCGCATAGAGGCCCCCCGCCGAGGCAAAACATGCGTTTGGAGACAGAGTGACGTTAGAACAAATCCTCGGCGTTAAAAGATGTGAGCGAAAGGTTCCTCCTGGATAGAGGGCAACTTGTTGCGCGGGCGTCCCAACGGAAACTTGCACCGCTTGCCATGGGCCATCCGGTCCAAAGCTCTTGTTAGACCAAGTCATGGCAAATGGCAGTGTGGGATCTGCTGCAACGACACGAGCGACAAGTGTCCCTAGCACAAGCAAAAAACTCGACCGTATCATCACCGCTGTATAGACAGAGAATTAAGTAGGAATCCTGCTGGCTAATACAACGCAGAACAGAGAACGCAGAACGCAGAACGAAGAAACAAGCAAATTAGGGAGATTTAAACTTGGAAAGAAAAAAGAGATATGGAAATATGAAACGTGAGAGACATTACCGAGACAAGCAACTAGTTGGAATTGTTGTCTGCTAGGGTACGAGTGTTACATTCAATTTAAGCGTTGACGGGGGTTTGATTGAGTAGCCAATGAACAATACGAATTCAGATAAATACTATTCGATTGGAAGGGATTTATGTGGCTTGCTCCTCGATTGGAAGAAATATTGAGTTTGGTATGCAGTTGGTGTTTTGGGACAAGGGAAGTTGTCATCCTGAGTCGAAACACCAACTGCATGGTCAGTTGGTGATGCGTCACGCCAGTACAGGCAAGGACACCCGAACGCCGCCTCATGGTATTAAAAGCCCTTCCTACCCCAACTGTCATCTTGGAACGTTTATATTCAACACTCGATATGCGTGTCTCTATCTTCACTCTCTCGTGTCTACTAGGCTCGCTTCACACCACGGTGGCAACAACACATCGTCTCTCCTCGCATCAAGATCTACCCAAACGCCCGATATCATTTTTACCACCCTCACAGAATCCCATTTTGACTTATCTACCAACACCTGGCGAATTCCTCCCTATCCGCGGCATAGTCAAAGTATCCTCCTATGGCTTCCACAAGCCAATCCCCGTCGCCTTTTCTTACGCATCACAATTCTGCATGCCCTTAATCCACGAAGTCCCATATATAATTCCAGACCTCTCCCAAAGAATACTCTCCGAACACCTCAACGAAATCTCATTTCCCTTCTCATCATATCCGCAGACGCCTCCGCTCCCAATTTACCTCGTAGCAAACATCACGGAACTGATTTACCGCTCAAAGTTTGTACTCAGCTTATCACTCAAGTTATCACCACTTGAATCTGGTGTAAAAGGGGTAGGAATACCGGGGTGGCGGGCGATTATAGGGGTTTTGGAAAATAGCGCACAGGAAGTGCATAAAGGTGCGAGGAAGAGAGACGGCACCGGTATGGGGAGCGTGCTGGCACTTGAAGCAGCGATAGAGAGGGTCCATGTGCTTGCTGAATGGAAATTTTGGAAGATAGTTGATGGGCGGGCTCTGATATGCGAGAGCTGATGAGTTATGTTTTATTGATATACATGAGATGTATTGTATCAAAAGCTCATCTACTATCGATATCTGTGTTGTTAAGTATGCAGCCTACGTAGCCAAGATCCCAAATCAGGACTCACACCACCTCATCATAAACTCCACTTGTGGTGACCTCACCATATTAACTTTCTCACCCACAAAACTACCGCGCTCATGAGCTAGCAATCCCCTAACTCCAGTGAATAAGGCGACAGAAGTCAAAGGATGTACTATGAATCTTTGCACAGCATAATCAACGTCATATTGAAGACAACCTTGAGAGAGGATCTCAACCACTCAGGCCACTATATTGGCAACCCTTCACCCTATTCTTTCCACCCTACTAATTTTAGATTCCGGTGCTTTGCATCGAACAAATCAACCAAACATAACATATTGGTGGGCCTCCAGTACATGCAGGAAAGATTCGAGGTTGATAAACGTATATGTAAGTGGCGAAAGCGCTCTAGAGAATACCCAGAATAACTATTGGGTTGAGTAAGTGACTGGTATTTAGTGTTAGGCCGTTTTCGTTGATAGTTTTGTGCGCCACGACTCGTAATATTTAAGCTGCGCGCCAGCCATTTTCCATGCTGGCTTGCCAGAGATTAATATGGGTACACCAGACCTGGACCAGATCCTCAGTGGATGTGTTTCTGACAAGTTCATCTGATTCGCAACTATGTGCGTGACATGCTGCTTCCCATATTCCCACCTGTAGGGAGCGAAGTCCAAGGTAATAATCTAACTCTGTAAGTTGATAGGGGAGGTGGTATGGGCGGTCGTAATCAAGAGCGTCACGCATGAGGAAGTTGAAGAGGGCTTTTTCACAGCCCGCGAGCTTCCATTGGATTTTGCGACGTTTTCCCTCACTTGTAGCAATCCACAGGTGAGTTGATTTGGACAGAGGGATACAAATTTCTTGATAACGGACTGAAGGCGCATAGTTCACAAGAACATTGAGATATGCATCTACTCGGAGGATAGAGAAAGTGGCCCTATGCCCGTAATTATTTTTTATAGATATGGTAATACCTTATACCATATTTGCTCTTAGCAGGCATCAGAGCTGAGCTCAAGGCAGCCTAGAAGGTAGTGCAGAAGGCAGGCAAGCTAGGAGGTTTAGGATACTGTATAGATATACATTCTATTGTTGATGAAAAGTAAAATAAGGAACTCAAGACTCTTCCTCCTGCTCTTGTAGCCCTATTGATGATATTCTTACGTGCCTCAAACCAACAATTATCATTAGCTCCTCCATTTGAAATGAAACGGCTATTAGTACTACCTACCTGTGTACTTGTTCTTGCGCTAGGCAAAACCAAAACGGGGATTATTCGAGGTCCTGATACACAGAATGACCATTTAAAATACTCAGACGGTGACAAGTCAAGATAAGAATCCCGTTGAAGTGGATTGTTCATGCGAACATTACATCTACGGACTGCCTTTCTGTTAGCTATGAATTCTATAAAATCTCCATCGCTTGACTTGCCGAGTAAGCTATATACACAACACATAGCAATACAACTTGCAACTTATGCAAGGAGACCGGCTGAATAGCACTTCCAGATGCGAAATTTAGTTCTTGTATATTGTTATTGATTGGTTATGAGCTTACACAAGGGATACTCGTATCAACAGACCTGCACTAGCCACTTCGAAGACAAGTGAAACAAGCACGATCATGGCTCCTAATAAAACATGTGAAATATTCCCCAGATCTAATGTCGGGGCATGTAAGATTGGCCAATATGTGTAGATCACCGCAAAATAAACTTGAATTAACCTCTTGACATCTGGCAGATCTGTATTGAGGTACCTATGCAAGTCTTTAATTTGATCTTCCTGCGATACTCTCGAGGAAGCCGGTGATTGTGAAGTAAGAGATGCAAGTGAGAATGGGGTTTACCATTTCGATCCACATATTGATTGCTGGGGTAAACTGTTCTACAGTCGGTCAACTTGAGGGCTATTTTTCATACTAGTAGGTAGGAATAATACATTTTCAGGATCCACAGGTCACTGTGCAAGTTCACTGGCATTCATACCATCAGGAAATAGAATGTTGATGCCGAGCTCGAGGAAGGGTATAGTGATAGAGGCCAAGCGCCTTGAATAAGCTAGAACTGTTGACAGTTCTCATTGATTGTTAAGAGCACATTCATTTCATTCATGTTGCTCGTGTCATTCATTCCGTTTGCCAAGAGGCGATCATTCACATTCATCGACTCGCTTCCCCTTATAGTGCCATCGCGAAACTCAGTATTGGAGGTGATATTAGTATTTTCATCTTCGATATTGCCATTGCTATCACTATTATTGTCGGTGCTAACTCTCAAATTCGTGTTGCTTTCCCAGCCAACGGGTAGACTAGGTCCAACTGGGCTGCACTTCTTGGAATTGCGAGTGTAGGATAGGCCAGGCACGCTGTCGTCACATTTGAGTTTCAGTTCATGACAAGACGTACCGAACTATCGATAAGATGAGCACCATCAAAAAGGTTGATTTGGCTGATGTAATTAAAGCTCATTTCCTCGTTGTCAAACCAACCATTTCACCTTGTATACCTTCCTTCCCTCCTACACACTTCATTCCTCATATCCGTCCCTTTACAAGACTTAATCTGAGATTTACATAGGCCACTGTAAAACTCGGCCCATCTGTAGTGTTATAACTACCAATGCGAGTCTTTGCCCAATTAATCGTCCACTTCACCAATTAAAATATATCACGATTTAGACTATGGTATTAAGCAATTAAATAGGTATCTAATTGCTTATTTCTATGAAAGATACCAGCTCTTCCTTATATATTTACTTGCCTTTGCCTTCCTTCCAGCACGAAATCTAGCGCCCCCACGGCCCCTTTTTGGCTTTGGAGGCATTAAAGCCTGTCTATAAATTTGCTCTTGATTACTAACTACATGATCTTCCTCTAGCTCATCTCTTATAGCAGGCCCTACTCTTTCACGATGCCTACACTTCCGTCCTGCCCTGTGCTCTGCCGAAATTGGTCCCCGATTATTCATAAGTTACACTGGTTTTATAAGGCTCAGCTTAGTGGCCTTTTTCAGCTCCATTGGTGTATAAGTGGAGATCGACGCTAGAAGTTAAGCGTCGTTTTCAAGCATATTAAGCTAACGGTGTTAAAAGCGTCCACCTATATTCTCTACCACATTAATCTTATTACTGTTAGACGAGGGAGTCTTACGACTTAGGACCGATCACTTACTTTAATCTCGGAGTTCTAACAAATTGATGAGGTGTCGGTAGTCTAACCCGGAACCAAATCCGAGTGTTTATTATTCCAGCGGCACGGGAAGAAAATAGGGGAGCACAAGCGGCAGGCAGAGGAGCGGAAGCAGGAAGAAACAAAAACAAAAAACGAGTTGTAGCAATATGTCGATGGGACAGGTAGGAAGGCTGACGTCCCAGCTAGCCGCGACGAACCCTACACTCTCAAATCCAACGCGGGCAAAGGACTAGGCTTCGTCGCCAGTGCTAAGATCTCCAAAGATACACATATACTGCTGGAAGTGCCCCTTATTAAAACTCTATATTCCACTGGAGACATCGATGTCACAGAGACTGTTGCCTTACGAGATTGAAAACCTCACGAGACCAGCAGCGGGCCTTCTTCGCGCTACAGAATATACAAGGACGTAAGTGTACCCCCGTACTGGGTATCGTTATGACGACTACTCGCTACCAAAGTAGCGATCGCAAGGGATACAGCCGTGGGCCACCCTTGATAGTGTTCTTGCTAGCAACAGAGGAGTAAGGAGACTCTACGAGTAAAGAGTGTTTTATAGAGAGGAAAAACAGACTGTAAGGGTAAAGTATCACTGCGAATTTAGTTGGTAGTATCATTGTAAATTTTGGGACTAGAGAGATGATATTTGTCGCGGACGGCTTACGGTACTCTTGGGCTATAGATGCGATGTTGATGTGCACAGTGTCCAGTAAGAGAATGCCACGCATCTCTCATCATGTGCGCAAGGCGAATGCTAACGTTCGGTTCCCCCCGCCCAGGCTATATATTCTTCTATTCTTCTCACTAAGCGTGCCCTAACATCTTCAGCTTGGTCCGTTCGCCTGCTATATAGTCAGACAACACTCCGATAGAAGCGTGATCTGAAAACCTCGATATCAGACAAGAAGTCATACTTATCTAAGTATTCGGTTACCAGTATGTATCATTTGCTCATAGCCTCATTAAACTTCACTCACCAAACTGGCTTCAAAGATGCAGCAAGTTCTTTTCTTGCTGAGCGATCCCTGATTTGGGGATGGATACCATTATACTGGCAGGATTTCACGAGCTGGATTTCACAACCCTGTATGTCTTCTTTGTCCAAAATTTTAGGCAAGATACTTGTTCACACCAAAGAGATATAATAGCAATTCTCATGGCCTGGTGGATTACTTTCACGCTCACGATTACAGTTCTACTGGCTATGGGTTTCGGTTCAGGGGGCATCTTGTCAGGTTAGTTTGACATGGAAATCTAGCAAAATTTCTATCGTCTTTTATCCCTAATTAGTAGGTATATATCTGATCTTTGCCGGTATGATAGGATCCTTAGAAGCCGCCTTTCAGTCCTGGATGTATGGAGGCTTTACTCCTGCAGCAGGAATTTTCGCGACACTCACAAGTGTTGGAATGCTGGGTTTTATAACCCCAATATTTACAGCTGTTGCT
The DNA here is from genome assembly GCA_001414415.1 of Hymenoscyphus repandus. Lineage (NCBI taxonomy): Eukaryota > Fungi > Ascomycota > Leotiomycetes > Helotiales > Helotiaceae > Hymenoscyphus > Hymenoscyphus repandus. Next base: position 8,469 of record LLCE01000126.1, read on the forward strand.
GTTCTAATAGCTACGTTTGTGGCAGTTGTAACCTGGCTTTATGTCCGTGGATGAAATTTTTTAGACAGATATAAGATAGGAATAAATAAGTGATAGGTATTTAAGTACATATATAGGTGTAGTGATTGATTATCTTATTCTATTTATTGCGACTCTGAGAGAGGATCTAGTTTGATCTATATATACTTGAGTGATAGTGGGTCAGGAGGAATTGGCCAAGCTATATTACGTCAACAATAGGCGTATCGAAAGTGATAGAAAATAATTTGGTTGCTAGGGTAGTGTTTAGGGATACTATGGAATAAATTCTTTCCATGTGGTGCTTCTCTCGTAGTGTTCCCAGGCCATTGCCCTTACTCGTTGTGATTTGAGTTTTGGATGATGCTTCTGGAAGCCCGAAGGTCAGCTATTAGTTCTAAATACTTTCGGGGGATTTCTCCTCCGAGCAGGGAGAAGACTAAAAGCCTTGAAACAGAGGTAATAAGCTCCAATTATCGGGGTATCTATTTGGGAAATAATTAATGAGTACCATTAGTCCAGTTTGTATTGCGTGTGGTAATGGTTAAACGGACATCTAATTGACCAATTCCTCGTATTGACGAATATCATAGAACACATAGATGTCAGGTGTGCTAAAGATATCTATGAGTTGGTCTGTAATAGAGTTTTCTTGAGCTAGAAGGTCCCATGGCTACAGAAAGTAGCTAATAGAGTAATATGCAAGTATTTAAATTTGGACCACGTAGTGGACGTGCCTAAACAGGATACTTTCTATCCTATGAATCAGGACAACCTACATCGGCCTAGAATGCTAAGTTATCTTAAACAGCAAAAATGCAAACGTAGATGGATGGGGAAGGAATGATAGTATAGATTAAACAAATACTAATGTGCCACCGTATAATTAACAAACTAACGCATGACCTTAATTGCATAGCTATAATAATGAAAATTCCAAATGCAAATACCCGGTATTATCTCTCGCCGTTTCTCAAACCATAATTCGTTGTCAAATTCATCAGTCATCCATTGTCTTACTAGGATACGATCCAGAACCACATTTACAAAATTGCAGCGCCAGCTACAAGCAGCATTGGAATGACGCCTTTGGCTAGGCACGCCTTGATACTGGCCGCAGCACCTGTTATCTGGATGACGCTTGAAGAAGGGGATGGCACTCCTCCGGTTCCAGTAGGGACAGTGATGTTTGGATTTGTGGTGCCATTGTTGATGGTGGTGCTAGGGCAATGTCAATGTTGCATTTGCAATGAGCACAATGGATATCTACTTACTTGTTGGGAGTGCACAAATCAAAAGTTCTATTGACTGAAGAGCCCAAGCTAACAGAGAATAATCCCGATGTAGCATTCGTCGTAGCGACAGAAAGCTCAAGAGTTGCTGCTCCGGCTGGTGTGTAGACAATGCCGGCGGTACCTTTGGCATCAGTTGCCTCCGTCTTGACATCTGTGGATGCGGTCTTGTCCGAAAGCTTGATCGAGAGAGACTGAGAGCTCAATGCCTTGACTGTGAAGTTCAAAACCTCACCGGCAATTGCAGAATAGGTGTAGGTGGCTGCAGCTGTGGACGAAACATTTCCAACGATGGTCAAACCAGGAAGTAAGACCGAACCAGACGCAGCACTATCGGATGATGTGAGGCCATGGCTGACTACACTACTGATGAAGGTTTTGAGCGCTTGTGAATCTTGGAATGTGCTAAAAACACCTCCTGTCTCGAGGATAGCGGAAAGGACGGAAGGGCTGCTTGGCGACGAGTCGGGAGAGAGGAAACCAAAAGAGACACGGATCCCAAGACCCTTTGCCCGCACGAGCTGTTCAACCAGTGGCTTGACCGAAGAGTCCTCGCCATCCGTCAAAACCACAATACCGGCCACTCCCGCAGTTGCGGCATTGCCCTTTGTTAACTCATCGATGGCAAGCTTGATGCCACTATAGATCGAAGTTCCACCACTTGAGTCGATCGTGTCGAATGAAGGTCCTGCGCCGGAAGGACTCCCAAGAGGATAGATGATTGCAGCAGAACTATCAAAGTCAACGACAGTGACTTGATCTGGAGTTCCTCCAGTAGTGACGAGGGAAGCAGCTAATGATTTTCCGGCTGTGATTCGAAGGTCTTGAGGGTCCTGTTTGGGATTAGAGATGTTCACAGGGGTTTTGGAAGAGACTTACAGTGGATCCCATTGAGCCGGATGAGTCTACCACAATGCCTATTCTTCGTCCTCCATTAGATGCAACAGTCGCTCCACAGGTTGACCCATCAGCAATGACAGTAGCTGCCATGAACAGCGACAGGCCCACGAAGCTCTTGATGTTGACCATTTTGGATGATGATATGTTCTAGAGATGGACCAAAAGAGATATTGGAAATCAAACGATGGTAGTGGAACGAATGAAGATGTTGATGAAACAAAAAGTATGAAGATTCGCACGTTGTAAAGCAATGGGACGAAAGCATGGCCTTTGTAATGCTGTGACTTCTTCAATGGAGGCTGAGTTGTCGGTGGCAGAAAGCCACCGCGTGAAGAGTTGCCAGTCAAATCCACGAAACACGGATTTTCAGTCAGGCAACCTCAGCCCTGCGAAGACCTTGGGCACAATGAAAACAAATCAGCCTTGACTGAGGTGGTTGGCGACAAGATTTACGGAACATCCCATAAATTTGCGACAAGGAGCAAAAGCCACAGGTAACGAACCTTGACGCCAAGGGAAAGCATAGCACTGGCGGAAGCAGAAATTGAATCGTTGAAGAGCTTCCCTTCGGACGTCCTTTCATCAGAACGAGTTCCAAGCACAATACCGGGAAAAATCAACGCCATACGATAACAGGATTCGTCTATTAACGAAGCGAAATAAGAGGAAATAAACGCTCCGCTTGGGTTTGAAAACTAGGCTACAATATGACTCGCTTCACACGGGATGAACCCAGGCAATGAGCAAACCGTTTCGAACCTTGTGAGAGGCGGTCACCCGATTCGATGACCAGCCACCACGACAATTGATACTCATATGCGGGGAGATCTTCTGCCTATTGAATTAGATCGGAGGTCTCAGAAGCTGGTGCTTAATCCTAGCTCTATCAGGTATCAGCCCTGTGCCGAGCTTTTTGCTCGAGGGGCTGAGTTCAAGAAACCGATCACTTGCATAATGGCAAACCCAGGAACCATCGAAAGGTTTAGGTCTTGGAAGTTGAAAAAATATGATTCAAGAAGAATGTTGTGGCGTCAGGAACCAGAGATAAAACATATGAAAAAATGCTGAGAAACCAAAATAGAATACGCCGAGGTTGACTGAGCCTGGAAATACGAAGTAGGCAGTCAAGAACGAGATCTGGTATGTCACGTGGTATATATTTTGCCACAGCCATCTCGTACGTTGAAACGAGGAAACTCCTTTCAAATTGGCTAAGTACCAGCCCGCTTCGAATTTGGCTGTGAGAAAATGCAGCAGAATCATTTTAATCCATTCGCAAACTCCCGGCCGTTCTTATAAATGCCGATACCCAAAGTTTACAAAGCAACCAAAAATATGTCGAGAAATTCCTAGCTGCGATTACGCCTATCCTAAGGGAACACGAAGCAGTTTGTTGTTCTGCATCTGGGTCCCTGTACAAGAACTGCCACGAGCCTTCTACAAAACTCTTCCAAACGTCGATGTCGTGGCTGAACGATCGTCAGGGTTGGACTGAGGCCCTTGGAGCTCTGAGGTTTCCTTCCCAAGATGACGACGACTGCCCTTAGCCTAACATGTCTCCTCGGCAGTAGTCCCTGGAGGAACAGCAACATGCTGAAGGGACAAGTACTCACAGGTTTGTTGTTTTTGGACTAGGTGAGGGAGGGGGTGTCATAGCAGAGGGGAAAAGTTCTCGCGAGTTGCGGCGGCCTCAGGCTTGTGAAGCTTTGGGGAGAGTGCGTAGCAAAACTCTAAGTATACACAGGCAATACTCTCTAAAGTCTCTGACTGCTAGTAAATAGAAGAGGGAATAAATTACTCTCTTATCTATCTAGGACAATTACACTCATTCTCCTGGAATTTAAAGGACATTCTAGTACATCGTCTGATAGAATCTAGGGGAGTGAAATAGGAATATACACAGAGTCTTGACCCTCGCTCTTACCTTCAACATTTTAATCCAGGTAGTATGTTTCGATGTGCGGGTAGATAGAGTTAGCTCATTCCATGTCGAGGTTCTTTCTGTTAGCCACCCACCAGACTTCCCACCCAGATCCCGGCCAAAACCATTCACATTCTCCTCATATCTTCACCTCCTCACTTCCTTGAGGCACATTGCATTCGTGACCGCTGAACTACACCGCAGCTACCGGTAATTGAAATTTTTTAGAAAGGATTTCAATAGAGTCAAACTAACCAGTATTAGATCGTTGCGCTCACACCAGCTTGTCTACTGATGACTCCACACCGCCTCTCCATCTTTGCATAGACTCCCAGTCTACCTGCTCCATAACGTATTCCATCCAAGGACGGCCTTCATCCCTCGCATCTCTCTCCCAGAAGACATGGATGACCTCAGTATTCCTGGTCAATGCTCATATCAGCTCCTTTCAGTCCTGGAGAACGCTCCTATAGCATTTATCAACCAGCAATCGTGTCACTTTCAGAGGGGAGCGCTGCGGATGATGAAGCATGGTTAAAGTCAACTGGATCTGTAGACTTAGAGAGAGAAGGCCAAAGGTTTTGCTATAGACTTTCTAATCTAACGACTCTATCAGGCGGGCGTCGATACCATGTTACTCGATATTACTGTTATGTTGAATCAATGGCATGGCCTGACTCGTGCGGTTCATACAAACAATGAAAATTATGTTTTTGTTCATCTAGAGTGGGACTGCTTTTCGAATTGCTACCTTATTGACAAACGATACCCATTAACGCTTTCGTTTCGTCGCCTACTGATAATAGCACAAGGTAGTCTCCAGGATACTGTTCCATTAAGAGAGTTCCATCTGTCACAGGGATATTCATCACATATTAAACCATATCCGGTGCTTGTTCCTATCGAATTTATTCCCGAGAGCGAAGAAGTTAATTTGGTACGTCGGGAGGGTCGAGTCATCGAGCTAGGACACCGCGGTTGTGAAAAAGTACAAATTTGTATCCAACATCAGGCAAGTCCCGCTTACTAATTCCAGACTTGTAGTTTGGAGATTATAATAATTAAAGTGCTGGCAGGTGGGCAATCCAGCAAACAATGCTTGACTCCATTGGTAGTGGACTGGCGCAGAATAAAATGAACTGAGACTGCTGGATCCAGCTAAGCTGTCCATTCTACGATGGCCTTGTGTTTGGTGTATGTTGTTACTCAGAGATCAGGTTGAATCTAATTTGAAAATTTCCCTGGAATTTTGAAGCAAGCTCTTGCGTAGTATTAAACACGTTCCAAATCTTAGACTGCAATCTGCACGCATCAAAGCCTCACTGCTTTCTAACCTATAATTGAACTCAGAGTACAGCCATTCCTTGTGCGCTACCTCCAATTCCCATTCCCATGCCCCTAGGTTGAAAGTTTTGAACTGCTCTGACGCTTTTCCTCCCCTCGCTGACATCGAACACTGCAATCTTTGTCATGTTACCAGGTGCAAGTGCGTAGATGAAGTTGCCCTTCGCTTGCAAGTCAATCATTCCCATATTTCCATTATTGACATCAAGTGCTTTCACTAATTCCCCGGTCGTTACATCGATCTCGTTAAGAGTATTCTTGCCAACATCAGTGACAAATGCTGTCTTTGTCGTACTCGAGAACGTAGCCCAACATGTGGCTTTTTGACCATCAATTATTGTAGATGCCTTGACTACCCCAATGCTCTTGCTTGTCAATAGTAGAGTTGCAGAGCCAAATGACGCATCTGTCACGAAAATATCGTTGGTTCCAGGAAGGGTGGTTGATCCAAAAAGAACGGCTGTGCCATTGGGGGAGCTTCTGGTCTCACTCACACTGACACATCCATTTTCAACAGGGAACGAGGATAGGAAACCGCTATTGTTCTTCATTGGGTCACCCTTGACTGTGGTTAAAAGTGCGGTAGAATCTGCGTTAAAAAACGTTTGAGAGACTGTATTGGTTGGCCCAACTGGTGGTGTGCTCTGGCTCAGTGCGAATGGACGCAGGGTCTTATCTAGCGGCTTCAAACCTGCCTTGCTCATGGAGAAACATGCGATTCCTGCTTTTGCCCCAGAATTTGCGACACAAGTCATCGAAAGCTTCGAGGAAATCGTGACCGACACAGGAAACTCTCCTAATGTGTCCGTTGGTTTACCGACCATTCTGAGTTTGGTGGGGTCTTTGGGATCAATGGAGAACATCGAGACTGTGTTGGATCCTGGATTCACTGCCACCACCGCGTTTCCTTCCACCTTAATGGCGCCTTGACTAAACAGCGGGTCGGTCGCTACAGGTTTCCCCATCGCATCAACCCCTATCGAGCCTTGTCCGCCTGTGGATGTAATGCTACCATCTGAGAGGAGACCATTGGCATCAACTCTAAGGGCAACGATTGAATTATTGGCTGCGTTGGTGATGAAGTATACGGCTTTTGGATGATCATTTGCAACTGATGCTTGGTTTTGATCCCCCCATTGAGAATTTTCAGAGGACGATCCGCTTGTGGCCTTGCCGAGTGCAGTTCCAAGATCAACGACTTGACCGCCAAGAGATGCTACGGCTCCATCCTCGTTGATTGATAGTGAGATGCCAGTGTCGCCAATTGGAACAATCAATGGTGCGGCATAGGCGAAGGACAAGAGAGCCAAACTGGCGAGGAATGGAATGAATGTAAACATGTTGAGGTGTTCGTTACTGATTGAAGAAAAGCGAAGAGTTGGGATTATAATTCGAGAACTAGCTCGAAGAAAGAAATTAAAAGACTATCTTATTGATATTATGTCCAAGAAAATGAAAGTCGATGATAACAATAAGAAAACATTTGTAGCCTGTGAATTCTCATCATCTTATACAACTGCAACAGGACTTAGAGTAAGGTAAGGAGTCGCGATGAATCTGTTACATTATCAGTTGATTCCAAAGATTCCAAAGATTAATTTGGGTATACCCCTGAGTTGAGAAGCATAACAGGCCCCTCTCGAGCGACAACATCACAAAAGTGGGTGATCCTAATCACGAAGAAACTATGAGCAAATGAGATGATATGAAAAGTGTTTATCCGTATATTTCTCCTACACAGACGAGATGGATCAGTCAAATTGGTATCAGATGACAGACGTTCATTGAGACCAACAAGGAGATGGGATGAAACAACCGACCTTTGGAATCATTTTTGGACGAAAAGGGCGACGTGGAACATGGACGCCGCATCGCCTTAACCCCTGTCTTAGGGTTGTGGTTTCAACATTGTTACAGCGTAGCGAGCACGTCATCATGATTTTCGCTAGTTTACCAGGTGACAAGGGTATCTAACTGACAAGGAGCATCAATTGCTCAATACAATTAAACCATATGGACAGGTGTTTAAGTCCTGACTGCATCCATCTTCAAACCTTCTGGCACCTTCGCATCCTCGTCGCCCCATTGTATCTCGTACCCCAGTTCCTTCAAATATTTCTTCCACACCTCATCCTCGTTCTCCAAGCGATTGCTAATATCCGGAATAATAAACCAACTTGTCAAAGCTCCAGCTACCGCGAAGCCTGACCCTATCAAGAAGACAGCTTGGTTGCCTTTATACGCATTATCTCCATAGCTAGCCAAAATAGGTTTAAAGACGGCTGTTCCAACGGCTGCGCCTGCTTTCCCAAATGCAGCAATTAGACCTAGGCATTGGCCTCGTATACTTGTTGGGAAAGATTCGCTCGATGTCAAAACAATTGTCGCTCCTGGTCCTACTTCACCCAAAGTGAGGAACACACCATACATGACAATGAACAGAGGAAGAATAGGCTGAATATCTTTCAGAGCTCCACCAAGGGCGAAGCCAAGCATAGCCTGGCAGCCAAACCCAACAGCCATTGTACGTCGGCGGCCAATGCGATCACTGAGATAACCACCAATGAATGCACCAGGAATGTAGAAACAGTTGATGACGGTTCCCCATCCCATGTTTTTGGTAAGCGAAGATCCAACATTCACTCGCTCAAGAATAGTGGACGCGAAAAGACCGAAGGGGTATGATATGTAATTATATCTTACGAATTGTTAGAAAGGCAATATCAGCAGATTTGAGAGGAAATGCACATACAAAAACCATCCAAGTGAACAACCAAGGAGGGGGCGCCAATATCGTTTTAGGATTGGCCAGTATGGTATTCGTTGCTTTTTGGCAGCACTTCTCTTGTATGCTGTGCTAGTCGCCATCTTGTACCGAAACCAGAAAATCGAGAGAGGGGGAACAGCACCGAGCGCAAGAGCTAATCGCCACACGATTTCGTAGTGTTTCTCATTTTCGTGAAAGCACAATATGAGCAACAGAGGAACGAGACCACCAAATACAAATCCCAAAGTAGCCGAAAGATCTGCGATGAGTGCGAAGATGAAGCCACGGTTCTTTCGTACTCCTGCATCCTCATCCGTGGCCTCCGTCGCACCAGCGCCTGAAACAGGATACTCTCTGCTTGAATTAGCTTTAAATAGGCACGTAATGGGTATTTCACTTACCCTCCTGCACCAACACCAGCAATACCTCTAGCAATGACCAGCATCCAAAACATACCTAGCTGGTCCTTGCCGCTGGATGCAGCACTCAACGCAATACCGAGCACGAGGATAAATGTTGTCAATACCGCCCCACTCTTTCTTCCAAGTCGATCAGAGATGTACCCGAAAGCGAGCATTCCAACTATCATGCCAATTAAAAAGGCATTAGAGAGTCGAGAATACATGACCGTGGAGAGATCAGGATAAAGGATACCAAAAATCAAGGAAAGGTTTCCAATAATGGACGCATTGAAACCATCTGAGCCGATTGCCAGGCCAGAGAAGATGACCATAAGAGTGGTTGACAACTTAGAGTATCTTGTCTGGCCTTCTTGGAAGATATCAATTTGTGCATCACCATCGGCTGAGACCTCGAGGTCGGTCGTATCATGTTGAGTTTTGTTGGTCGAGCCATCCTGCTTACTAACATGAATTGACTCCATGTTGGGTGTTTGAGCTAGGTGAAGAGGGAAGATTGATGGAAGAAAAGTCAACGAGTGTAATAGTAAGGAAGCGAAAAATGGGACATCTTATCATATAAAAGTTGAAAACTCCGAGGTAAGACTGCGTAAGACAGCAAGAGAACTGCTATCAGAGCGGGCGTCAGGAGAGCGCGCGGCCATGTTATCAGTAGATCCCGTTATCTTCTTTCGCTTTAGGGCAGCAACTGAGTCTAGGACTATATCAGAATGAGCTCAAGAGTGGTGTCAAGAGTGGGCGTGAGGTTGATGATTGTGTTGAACATTTCTTGGATTCATGTCAAAGTCTTGGCCATCCGAATTCTACGGGGGAGTTGCCCGCTTCGCGCAAGTCCCGCCCCCACTTTCATTGCTTCCCTTTCAAGAGAATACCATCACCTCATTTCATCAACACTCTTTAGAAAGACTCATTATGATTTAAGTACTCATGATAAACGACGTTGGAACGCTCTCAACTACTACAAGGACGCCAAGTATGAGTGAGAAGACTGGAAGACAGTGGCATGACTCGGAAAGCTTTCAGTGGTCCAGTAACCACCGCCCATCAAGACCGAAACAATGCTTTCTTGTAGCACTTATTCTTGCCAGCACATGCCTGATACTTGTATGTCAATATCGACTTCATAAGTATCCCAGTTGACTTACCTAATAGTCCACAAAATATGAATATCGAAAGGCCATAGATTTGCCTCCAGCAAACAACAAACGCCAATTCCAGGAATGCTCCATTTCCAACTTCCTGGATACGGGGCTTCCGTTCCTTGACTCAGCAGCACCTCTTCCATTCTCAGAGTTCGTGCTTCGACAAGATAACCTAGCCAAGGCTCTTCATGCTGGTAGCATCGATGCATTCATCGTGGAGCCTGGCTACACCTTCCAATATTATGTAAATATCAGTCAGAAGGACTGGGAGGTTTGGGAGCCAGAAGAACGTCCGTTCTTGATGGTCCTACAACCTCAAAGGAATGAATGGAATGGGGAGATCGAAGCAACTGTTCGTTTCTTAGCACCCAGTTTTGAAGTCGAGAGAGCAAAACTGTTGGATATGCCAGTCCCGGGTGAACTCGATTTCGTGCCTTGGGAGGAGCATTGGAACCCCTACAGAATTTTACTTGACAACTGGAAAGCTACCAATCTAAGTCCCGAGACAACAAAACCCAAGATCATGGTTGATGATGAGATGCGAGATTTCATCCAAAGAGGCCTTGGTGAGAATGGCTTCGAGGTTGTTGGAGTTGGTGGGGAAGTAGAGCGAGTAAAACAAACCAAAACCGTAAGAGAAATCGAGATCGTGAGAGCTGTCAACACTGGCACTGTAGAGGCTGTCAGAGCCATGCGCAAGTGCTTGTATCCTGGTCTGACAGAGAATGAAGTTATGGAGGTATTAGACAATACACTCCGAGTGGCTGGTATGGAACCATTCTTCGACATTGTTCTATTCGGTAAAGATCCGTAATTCGTCTTACATGGGGATCCACGACTAACAAGCCACTAGATGAAGATGCGTCGAATCCACATGGAGGCACAGATGGCAGCAAAGTCCTCGAGGCTGAGACATACGTCCTGATAGACGTCGGGGCACACCTATACGGCTACTCGTCTGATATATGCCGCACATTCTTCCCCCCTTTCTTCCCAAAGCCAACCACACCATCCGCTTATAGCTCGCTGTCCCCAATAGTCCGCGAGAAACTTGTTGTTTGGGATATCGTCCTGGAAGCACAAACTCAATCTATGCATGCTCTGCATGAAGGAAACAGCGCCGCTTCAGTAGACATCGCTGCTCGAAAAGTTATTACTGATGCTGGATATGGCGAGGGTTTCACTCATCGCGTTGGCCACGGGATCGGCATCAAGGCGCATGAAAGTCCTTATCTAAACAAGGGAAATGTTAACACCACTCTCAGAGCAGGAATGACCTTTACTTCCGAACCAGGAATATATCTTGTGGACAAGTTTGGCGTCCGCCACGAAGATATATTTTTAGTCAAGGACAGTGGGGAGCCGGAGATATTGACAGGGATGAGGGCGGTTGGGCCTTGGGACCCATGATTTGTAGATGAACACACATTCAATAGCAAGAGACTTGAAGTAGTATTATTATCGCTCATACTCCAACTCTGGTCGATAACTTGCTCACGCATTAAGCAGATGTCGAAGTTAACCTCAAACTACTGCTAGGTTTCTGTTTCCTCCAAGGACCCATCTGGATTTCCTGACATGGTTGACAGTGAAGCAAAAAATTGTGTTAGAACTCTACGTATACTAATCCTTAATTCTCCTAGATATTATAGGACAATCTATTACAATATCCTTACTTCTATTGAAGAAAACACTTTTGTGTCCACAGGGTATGAGAATGATTTATATTCTCTTTCCTGGGGTAGGGTACTAAGCCAGGTCTCTGGACAGTGCCTAGGTGTATATAGAGTTCTGACTCATGCCCTTACTTATGCTTCAAGTATTATGGTACAATTGTAATTCAATCGATACGCATTTACTACTACATGATTTCAAGTCATAAACTCCCAGAATTGAACTCCTCCCAATTCTTCGCCAGAAGCCTCCTCCTCCACAATACTGTCCAGCCTGTTGCCATCCGTCCACCTTATCTTGCCCCATACAAATGTCTCTTCTCCCTCTGCAGACCTCCTCGTGCCTTTCATCCTAACAACTCTCTTCACATAATCGAAATTCAAACCAGCCTTCACGAATCGTTGTTCTTTGCTCACAGACTTTCCAGCTCTACCATTATCGTGACCATGTTCTTGTTTGGCGATCCACCATCCAGCAGCAGCCATGGGCTTGGCAACAAAACTCCCTTCCGATTCTGATCCCCACAGCATTTGTATAGCTCGATTTCTAATATTCAAATTGCGGCACTTCTTCGCAATCAAGTAGAGCCTTGGTCCAATCCCGACGTCGACCTGAGACTTTGGCGTGAATGGTTTGCCTTTTCCATCTACGCCATATAACTCTAGAGTTTCCCCGGAAATACGAAGAATTTCCCTGAAACCCATCTCACATCGGTCATATGCCATCTCGTTGGTGTCTTCAAGACCCATGATGGTCAAATGAGCAACAAAGTACCGAAGAAGGACCATGTTATCTGAAATTCGGGTTGGGATACTTGGTTCTTGTTCTTGAGCTTGTTTCGCAAGAAACGTGAGGAATTGGATATGCCACTCGTCCAGAAGCTTTCTGATGGCACGCAATTGGCCGACGACTGAGACGTGCAGCGTTGTATAAGGTACACTGCACTCACAACCACGATGAAGCTTGCTTAGTCTATGTGTTCGAGCGGTGATATCACACAGTACGTCACATGCTTCATGTGAATTGAAGAACTTCTCTGGGAGTACTGGCGGTCGCAATGATTTCGCCAGGTAATCCGGATAGATCTCCGACGCGCCTATGTCTAGACGCGAGAAGGACAATGATAGGTCCCTGAATAAGCCTGGTGTATATAGAAGTTCCTGTCATGTTAGCGACATACGACCGCCAGACCATTTTGCGCGACTTACCGGCGACTTGCTTATGATATCTTTGACAATGGCGAGCCCCCCAACGAGATGTGTTAGCGAGCTCTCATGATTCGCATTGAGCTTTTCATACATGCAAAACAGAATGCTTGCGATTAGTGCTAACTCAGAACTTCTAGCTGAGTTATCTAAACGTTTGTTGAGTATTCGTATCGCACCCTGGTAATGAGCGAGAGGTTGCAAATTCCGTCGGAAGATGTCATTATTGGGTGGGTATGCTTTGAGTCGATGTATACTTGAAAGAGCCAGTACTCCTCCCAGAATGGCGGGCTCGACATCAGCTACCTGTATTACTAGCTTGTTCCACGTCCTACCATCAATGTACCCATCGAAGCTTCTCATACACACGTTTCGGAAATAATCCAGGTGTGCTAGCACTTCAACATTTCTATTTGATGATAGAGAAGATGTCGGTCCAGGTAACAAAACTCGTTCAGCAAAGCCAATACCTTTGTTATTACTTTTGACTATGGCAAAGACGGCTTCACCTGGCATTTTCTTGAACTTCCGCGGCAGAACGGCGGGGGATGGATCCAAGAAGTCGCAAACAGACCCAAAAAGGAGACACTTCTTGCAAGCGGGCTTTGTCTCATCGCATTTCTGATGCCGAAGTCTAATGCGAAGTTAGCAAATACCAAAATCTTATTTCCGAATGGTAACGAACTGACTTGCAGGTTGCACAGCCACTTCTGCTCCTCGGAGTTGATTTGCGTTTCATATCACTCTGTCTCAATTATGACGACAAGATGGCCGTGCTAGGCGCAGATTATAGGTGCAACGATGATGCAGATTGCCGATTGTTGGAAGATGTAGCAGGTGGTGGAATGTTCACAGTATGCTTGCCGCTGCACGGTGCTTGATGGAGGTTTCAGATTTACGAGAGTCGAGGATTGTGGCTGTGCATGGTTAAGATGGCCCCCACGCTAGGGAGTGAGGCGCGGTTCCTCAAGCAAAGGTAGAGTCTGGCCTGGTATGATGCCTGATATCCTGATGGGAACTCAAGATACATTTAGTACTTGTTACGTCTTCATCTACACGTGATGGAAAACTCCTCCCCCTCTATGAAGACATTGGGTGCAATGCTTAGAAAATTATCACAATAGTGGGCGTGATCTTGAAAAGCTGAAAATTATCAAGCTGTCCGGCCTTTCACTTAATACGTCAGAAAAATCTTCATCCTTATGATTGCAAGTATCCTACTTAGAATCTCAAATTCTATGGTTATGATTCTTTTAATCAGTGGGCTTACCAATAGCAAGCTCCGATCCCAAACAGGAATATCAAGGCAGTTGTGGGATCGAGTTGGGGTTTGGCAAGAACAAGGAAGCAAGGATATTGATGTGGCAGCTACGCTATTCGAAAGAAGGCGAGGAAGTCCGCAACGTTAGATGTTAAATTGACTGTAATTTATGTACCAAATTTGTGCCTTGATCTGACTAACATCTATAGCTTTTTCGATTATCAGATGGATCTGCCACTAATACGAAGACATTTTATCTTCTCCTTGACTGCTTCGCTACTTCTCGGATATAACACAATGGTTCTAATTAATATAGCATCCAGAGGGAGAGTTCACGACTTAGAAATTAAGGCAGAAGGGCACGATATGGTCGAGGACAGAGATTTCAAACATGCAGTCTAGGGGTGGTATAGATGTATCTGAAAGGAGATAGAGCCGCCAATTGAAGTAGACTTCAACTTCTTAGAGAAGCTACTTGAGAACTGTTACAAAACAGATTATTTACATGCTCTAGAAAAACATTGCGTTCCGTTTGCCCAAAGTGATTGTATGCCGTGCAAGGTACCAAACGGTGTGGCAAGTGCCGCAGAGTGTATCGCACGGCGCGGTCATTCTGTGTACTTCTTCATAGGTACACCTGCGGGAGACGCGAAAAGGAATGGTAACTACATAACCCAAACTGAGTAACTCATAACATCCGTCAGATAGGAAAGAAGCAAAGATACCCAAAATTCTCAGAATATCCGCAAACACTACTTCTATCTATCACTAGCATGAACTGTCAATTCAGGCAATTTGGTGTACTGACTCAAGTAGTCCAAGTACTCTGGCCATCTGCTCTCCTCTAAAGCAGACAAGTCAAGGTCCCCGTTCTTCCCAGAACCGAATTTAATATCGATAATTCGGCAATCCAAAAAATACGGCACGTCACTACTATTATCAAGGTACTGATTCACGGCATCAAGGATTGCCTGCTTGGTATTGTCTGCAAGGCTTACCATTGCCTGGAGAATCTGGGTGCCAGCCTTACTCGTATGAACGATCTTCAGAACGATTGTTCTTACGACTGGTGATTGGCTTGTTGAATTCGTAAATTTTTTTTGAGATAGTGATGTGGCTGTGGCTGAGGGCTTCATAACCTCCATTAAAGGCGATGCTTCGAATGTTTCCATAGGTAGCTCGTCAGTTGTGACAATCATAGTGAAACCATTTTCAACAACTTTCTGGTCTTTTCTATCAGTTCTGAACCCATTATCATCACCGATAGGCGCAGGTGGAGTGTCTTCGAGTGGAGTGTCTTCGACAATAGGTTCCTTAAACACATCCCTGATTTTCCTATTTTTGTCGTTAGGAGTTCCAAAAACTCCCCATCCATCATCTTCAAGAGGCAGTGGCGCTAGCTCGGGCTCGGGCTCGATTTGAGGCTCGGGTTCTTCAACAATGGCATAGCCTTTCTTTTTCATCTTCTTACTCTTCATAATCGAAAACCCCCATTCATCATCCTCAAGAGGCGCTGGCTCCAACTCAGGATCAGCCTCGGGCCCGGGCTCGATTTGAAGCTCAAGCTCGATTTGAGGCTCGGGTTCTTCAACAATGGCATAGCCTTTTTTTTTCATCTTCTTGCTCTTCATACTCGAAACCCCCCATTCATCATCTTCAAGAGGCACTAGCGCTAACTCAGGCTCAGGCTCAGGCTCAGGCTCAGGCTCGGGCTCGGGCTCGATTTGAGGCTCGGGTTCTTCAACAATGGCATAGCCTTTCTTTTTCATCTTCTTGCTCTTCATACTCGAAACCCCCCATTCATCATCTTCAAGAGGCACTGGCGCTAATTCAGGCTCAGGCTCAGGCTCAGGCTCGGGCTTGGACTCGATTTGACGCTTAGGATCTTCAAGAATTGCATGCCTTTTCTTTTTCATCTTTTTGCTCTTAATACTTGGAACTCCCCATCCATCATCTTCAAGAGGCACTGGTGCTAGCTCAGGCTCAGGCTCAGGCTCAGGCTTGGGCTCAGGCTCGAGTTGACGCTTAGGCTCTTCAAGAATTGTATGCCTTTTCTTTTTCATCTTCTTGGTCCTAATACTCGGAACTCCCCATCCATCATCTTCAAGAGGCACTGGCGCTAGCTCAGACTCAGGCTCAGGCTCAGGCTCGGGCTCAGGCTCGGGTTCGATTTGACGCTTAGGCTTTGCAAGACTTGCATGCCCTTTGGTTTTCATTTTCTTGGTCTCTTTAATACTGGAAACTCTCCATCCATCGTCCTCAAGAGGCGCTGGCGCCAACTCGGGCTCGGGCACGGGCTCAGGCTCGATTTGAGGCTCGGGCTCTTCAACAACGGCATAACCTTTCTTTTTCGTCGTCTTGTTCTTCTTAATACTCGAAAACGACCATCTTTCATCTTCAAGAGGTACTGGCACTGTCTCGGTCTCGGGTACTTCATAAATGGCATTTCCTTTCTTTTTCACCTTCTTGCCCTTCTTAATACTCGAAAACAACCATCTATCATCTTCAAGAGGCACTAGCTCAGGCTCAGGTTCGGGCTCGGGCTCGGGCTCGATTTCAGCCTCGGGCTCGGGCTCGGGCTCAGGCTTAGGCTTGGGCTCAGGCTCAGGCTCAGGCTCAGGCTCGGGCTCGGGCTCGATTTGAGGTTCGGGCTCTTCAGAGACAGTGTCGTTTTCTAATTTCGAATCCGGGATAGTAAACTCCAACGACGAGTTTTGCGGCTGCCCGCAGTTGCTTGCAGCCAAGTGACTAGGCAGCAAAGGCATGGTCTGCTTAGGGTCCCCAGAAAGTGGAACACTCCAGCCGTTTGTGGAAAACAGATCAGCAAGTTTCGTCTCTGTTTCATGAAGTAGTGATGAAATAGCGTAACTCGAGGAAGGCGCTTCGGTTGTACTGTGAAGAAACCTAGTCCATGATTGGGTAAATGAATCGTATCTTATGACGACCGCCTGGTATTGAAGGCCTCCACTGTGGACGAGGGTGACAACATCGATGTTTGGACCATAGAGACACTTACAGTTTGCTATTTTGATTAGTGGTGCATAGTTATGGTAAAATTCCTCAACCTACCAAGTACTTGCGCCCGTTTATCGACTACCCACATTGTTACTGGCCTTTGTGAAATGTGATAACTTTGTATTTGAGATACTCTGCTACACGACGGAAATTTAAATGGATTTCGAAATGTGACAGACAGTGTGACTTATCTTCATTTTGGCTGACTGCAAAGCCACGTCGGACGTAGCCTGAGGCAGTGGTCGGTGAGCAAATCCAGAAGTGAGGCTAGCGCTTGTAGTTTAACAGAACCATTGTCTTCCAATGAATGGTAGTGACTAATCTTTGGTCTGTATGTAATATTTGGAATGCGTCGCTGATTCGCATTGAATAATGCAGATTTAAAGTTGGGGGAGCACAAGATGGCGGACCTTGGCTTGGTAGATGTGCAAGAGCGAATAGTAATGCGAGCTATGTAACACCAGAAGCATATCATCGGGTTCCTACTCCGATTCACTCACCGACCCTCACACGCGTGCTGGAGGTTTGACACCTCACTGTGCATATTGTAACCATATGGTTGTTAGTAAATCGAAAACGTTATATCAATCGATCAAATGCTAAGCCTTACAGTAGACAATGAAACTAGTTTCATATCAAACTCTCTATGATTTTACTTTTTTAGACCCACATTAATCGACTCCAGAGCAACTGTGGCTTAGCCAGTCCTCAGATCATTGCACCAACACTAAGAATCAAAAGTGAGGCAGGAACTTCACGTGACAATGACTCCCAACTACACAGGCAATATTAAGCCTTGCCCCTTCTGCACTCTAAGTTCTGGAACCGTAAATTGTTGTGTCTCTACTTATGCTTTCTTTCATTACTGTGATCACTGTAAGTCACTGAACCGCCTGCCTCTGCAGAAACGGCACATACTCAATATGTAAGCCGAGCTACCTTGCAAAACTTGTCGCAAGGCATTCTAGCGAAGTCGTGAAGGAGAAATGGAAGACTATAACAGCAGGAGCGAGCCGACACCTCATCAATCGAAACAAAAAATGTAGTGAAATCAAGTAGATCCCGTATACTTTGTCAAATTCTATTTTCTGAGATTAACGATCCATCAACGAGACATGCGGCTCAGAAGGCTTTCGGCAGTTTCGATTCGAATTCATGAAAAATACCAGCAAGAGTGTCAGCTATAACTTGATTGATGCCATGGACAAAGCGTATGAGATAGTTCTTCTGATCGTGCCTCAAATTCGCCCTTCTAGAACAATAGGAAATGGGTCTGGTGAGATGAGTGACCAAGACTTTCAGAGGGGGAGCCTGATTTGGACTTCCACGGAAGCTATGTCACTCGACGACTGGCCCCTAATTGTCGCGAGCTGGATACATGAATGTAATATAAACGAAGCTGACGAGCATCATGTATGTAGGCAAAAGCGATTATCAAACCGGCTACCCACTCGACTTATTGAAATCCGAAGCGAAGGTGAAATCGCAAGCCACCAGGTCTTCAGGATTGGGCTCCGGGCGATCTGCATGAGCGGATGGAAGACCGGGAACTGGTAGAGGACTTGCCTTTGGAAATCGTGGTAGCGATAACCTGCGAAAATTCCACGATGATTTCTTCGATGATCAATGGCCATGGTTCTTGGCAAGGTACTCCGGAATTGAACTCAGCTATAAGTCAGGTCTACTACCCGCATGCGCTGACATCATGTCTTGGTATCAAGAAAGTCTCAATATGGAGCAGGTTATAGATATCTGGAGAGTCTTTGCCAGTCCCTGTCTGAATTGAATCGATCTCGGAAATGAACATTTCAACGCCAAATTACGCAGACAGAGCTAGGGGTTACCCTCGTGGATTTGGTTCTCAATTGGCAAAACAAGAAGCCAACTCAATGGATTTCTGCGGAAAGAGCTCGATTATCTGATGATCCTGAACCTGGATGCAAAGTGGGAGGGCGGAGACTATACATCGAAGCTAGCATCGGCAGAACTCGTCCTCAAGGGCATCGTTCTGGGTATTCTTGCTAAGCCATTGCCAAGAACCAACCTCACAGCGTGGAGGATTTCAAAAGTGGTCGGAGACCCAGCGGTAACTGTGTAATTCACTTTTAGGGCCCGAACTTTCGTAATCGATGGCATAGGCTCAAATGGAAAACTGATCAACCCACTCGGCGTTGAGCATACGGTTCTTTTAACAAGCTTAACCCAAGGAGACCTAATCAACCATCCAATACTTTCCTGCCTGGTTTTTGAAGAAATTCCTCCGAGCCGGGTTCTGAAATGAGACGATACTCGAGAAATGGCGCTGGAGTTCTGGAAATCCGGGTTATCAATGCTGACGAGACCGAACAAGCACCATTGTGAATGGTGACTAAGATGAAGAAACATTCCAGTACTCTCAAGCGGACATAAAGACTCCTAACGCCACTTGCCCACAGCGGCCGATTTTGGTGATATGCCGCAGTTATCTGAGTTGGTCGTTGAGAATGAGAATGGGAATGGAATGAGAATGTTATATGGTAGTTGTACTACTTGATCCAAAATTTTCTGATAGATCGACACGCTGATTTTCAATGATGTCAGTCCCAGAGTTGGATACAGGGATCTGAATCTCGGCTAGGCCATAATAACACTGGCATCAATCAATATGGGTTCCAAAGTCAAAAATCATAGTGTTCAGGGTGAAACTATTTTGACTTCCTACTGTAGATCACTGTAGTCTCGCGGATCGTCCTTACTTATCAGGATCTTGACAGAGCCAAGCATATATAACATGACTCCAGTCTCGTCCATATTATAAACATTCTCTAGGAGGATAGCAGGGTCTTATAAAACCTCTCTATGTCACCTCAAACCCATGTATTATCTTATAATAGATGCTGTTCTCGTAAAATTCCCAGGACATCGCCCTCAATCGTGATTTGAGTGCTGGACGACGCTTCTAGAATAGCTAAGCCTAGTTCTTGCCCCTTCGCTTATCAAAGAGGCGTAGCGTATTGTGTACCTCCTACCACTTTGTCCGTTGATGGAACATTTGATAACATAACTATAACCGTAGTATCTTCTTACTGCAAACCGAAACCTTGTAGAGAAATAGCTAAAGAATAATAGTAAGCTGATGATGCCTCTATGTTATTTATATGGTAGAGATTCGAGACCCCGAAACTATGGAGTCGCTTCGACACGCAGGGATAGACGTTACCAAAAGAACATTTCAATCATCTACACAAAGACTCAAAAATCTCGTCACCAGATTGACGCACAATCAAAGCTACGCATTTCCGTTATGGAGGCTAACAACCAGCATCCCCTTTTCTCTTTGTTTGCTCAACCCCCAAATTTGTTCCAGCCTCTTGCAAAACTCTCGCTTAATCTCCTGGTCAACATTTCCATCCTGAATCTCAAGATCAAGGGATCTTAATCCTCCCATCTTCATGAGGCCCTCTCTGACCCACTCCGCATTCACATCAAGTAACATCCCAGCCCATGCCACCACCTCTCCATTTCCATCCTCAACTCCAATCTCACCCCTGCCATCCAGCTCACTTAATCTCACATCACAGCTTTTTACTCCTCCCTTCCCACTCGCACTGTCCTCGGTTCCCCCACAACTACCCTTGATACACAACCTCATCCCCCTCACGCCACACCACATCCCACAAAGCCCTCTCCAATCCGCACATCCCCCATCACCAATCTCACTCCCCCCCACCTCCAGTCCCACGAACCTCAACCCATCACTCTGCCAATCCCTTAAAGACCTCGTAAACTGCCGTGCCGCGAAAAGTCCACTCCAGAACCAATTCACAAACACAAACTCCGACACTTGAAAGGGCAGATGCCGCGTCTCCTCGAAGATCTGGCGGTTGGTGAGGAGGAGGGAGGTGGGGATCTTGGAAGCTGGAAGGCCGTGGGGTGACTCAGGGTCAGGCGGTGACGTGAGGAGGCGAGATTTTGGCGGGAACGCTTGCATGGGTTGATGTAGATATGCTAGAGCTGCTGGGTGAAGGTGTGCATTCCGTGAGTGTGGGATGGGAGTGAGGTGTGCGTGACGGATGGGATGGGAGTCGAGGACGTGGGTGTATATTTGGATTCTTATTTCGATTGGCATAGCCAAGAAGTGACATATTGTGAAAGTCCGCCCCTCCTTTGGATATGACTTCAGCGATGAGGCACAAGGCACTTCGTCCTTTCGTGTCTCTTCGAGGGTGTGGGCTGGTCCTAAAAGAGACGAGGCAAATGGCTGAGAGCTGGGTTTCGTGGAAATATCCTTCGGTGCGGGATACACATTCAGACTTTGTTGGAAAGAAACCGCGCCTCGACCATTGGTTGGAGGAAGGATGAAGGGTTCCTTCAAGGAGATTGTCATAGTTGCCATCGCTCTGAACGAATCGAGAACCAGCTAGGAATTAGGGTTAGGGGTGTCGAAGTTCAAATTTCGAAGGTAAAAGAAAGAATGGAGCTGAGTTATGGATACATAGGTGCGTTTCCCATGATTCTGCAATATATTTAATGAAAAAAACACATTGAGTCACGCCTAGGGGTGATCTGACCTTTAGGTGAATATACGTGGAGATCTCGTGTGTCCTCACGGACCCACTTATTGCGGCGAGGGAGGAAATAGGCAATGAGCTCGAAGACAAGTATCTTTCAAGAGTCTCGTTTGTCCAAGGATCTGAGAGATGTTCCCTTGTATTTAAGTGTCGTTGCCGGCGCAAAGTAGTGACGGGAGGGCCGGGTAATGCCAAGACGAAGCTGAAAATCAGCAAAGATGCCACATCAGGAATCACCAATGATGTTACGGGATGAGTGCGCCGGAAATGGCACAAGACGAGGCCATTAAACTCCACGGGAATACCGCCAAGTCCTCCACGATGTGGCGTTGGTCCGGAACCGTACTTGAAGTTCGTGGTTTTTCTCACGGAATTCCTGATTGCAAGTCATCATCATAGAGGTCCGTTGACTCCCAACAATGGATAGAGTCGCTTCGTACTTTGCATGTTTGGGACCTCAGAGGTATTCAGTTTGGCAAAACTAGAATCGCGAGAAAGTTCACTAGTTCAACAATCACCTCCTCAACCAACAATCAATCTCTGACAGGTTACGGATCATGCCATCTCATAGATGCACTGCAGTGAAAATGACTTTTGCTTGAGGCTGCAATGCGACGCACAGTCGTCGATACAAACACACAAGAAGAGAGTCTTATAATTTCATTCTCGCCTAACGGCTTACTCTATTGATCGTGGCATAGCCGAATGCATCCACTGTATCCACCAGATCTCCCTGGCGCTGAGGCAATGCTTCATTGGACAGCCGATTGAACAGAAAAGGGAAATGCTAGGCGAAGAACGGCCGCACACCACTCTTCGCAGTCGCTGAAGAGAGCGATCGCACATGAAGCACATATCGGGGCTGTGTGGGGATCTGACACTTGATCAAAACCTGGATATCTCGCCATATTATTCTCTTTGCCGCGGGAAGAAATCAGAATAATCGAACGCGCGGAATGATGATTCTGGCCCGGGTCAGATCCCCTGCCTTGATGAAGGAATCCGATACAGTAGCTCCCCCTGAGATTGGCGGGGAGGGCATGCTGATGTTGGTGGCGTATTGGGTGAGATTGCTGGAACTTTGCAAGGTTCTTATCATGCAGTTGAACATGCAACCAACAGGTGTGGAGAGCAACCCGCTGTGCCTCTGCAAGAACATGAGAGGTCTCCACGCGATCGGAACTCCTGCAAGCAAGCAATTGGGTCCTTCGGCTCCAACAGAGCAGGCACATCAACCTTGTCGTTCGACAATAGAAAGTGTTTCAGCCGCATGTGGATGATTTGCTGGGCATTGATTTCCTTGTCGGTAACCACTCATCGACGAACAGGTGGTGCTGGTGGTGCAACAAGTGCACCATTGGTCGCGAATCGAAGGATGTCATCTTCTGACCGAGCTTTGCCGTTCGGGTTGTGGTTGACTTTGCTCAAGCCGAAATCGACTTGTCCCAGACCCGTGGTTGAAACACTCGTCACAACAACCCCGACATCCTCCATGTCTTCGTCTTCGTCTTCCTCCTCGTCGCTCTCTTCCTCCTCCCCCTCCTCCTCCTCCTGTGAGCCTCTAGGCTTCCGCGGGTCAAGCTTCCGCCTCAATCCAGTATTGACGTTAGCAATCCCCCTCTCTCGCTCGTCAGCCGTGTAGTCATCTGCCATTTCTTGCTGGACGTAGTCACGCATTCGTTCGGAAAACCAGTCGGTGGCCCAGTCCCATATCTCCTCGTCATCGCGACCATTGCCTTGGTCCTGGTCAATCTTGTGAACGTCTCGCGCTTCTTCCACCAACGTCTCAACAGGCGGTTCTAATTTCTTCCGCAGGAGTTGCGTCAGGAGATTTTCTTGGGTTCGTCCGGGATAGTTGGTGGAGGGATATACGACGAGCTTGTTCATGACGTCTGAGCTTCTTTCAAGGTGTGTCGTCAGGCTCTGCATCGACTGAGCCAAGATGGTTGAGGATGCCTGGAGAGAAGACCTTACACGAGGAAGCAGTCAGCATCTGATAGAAACAGGCCCGATGGGGGCCAATGCACTAGGGGATGACAGAGAAAGGGAGGAAGTGGACAGAGAATCCTCACCATTGTGGCAGCGAAGGACTTTGTATGAGGTTGTCCTTGAGATGGCCAATACTGTTGGCGATTTGGTAGAGTTTTTGGCGTGTCTGCTCGAGGGCCTTGAGGTCTTCAGAATTGAGGGAGACGTCTGCCATGATGATCAGGATTCGTAGTCGGGTCGAGGAAACCCCCTCAGTTCCGGGGACAGTGATCCGGTGTGGTCAGCTTCGTGCAGAGATGCGAGGTACCCGAAGCACAATGCTATTAGTCGTACTATAGGTGAGGGTTCTGCAATATGACTCGTCGTCAATGTGACGATATGACGAGGTGACGATGTGACGATGTGACGATGTGACGATGTGACGATGTGACGATGCGCTGCTGCGGTGAGATGCGGTTCGGTGCGACGCGCGTGGTGGAGACGTTGAAGGTTGAAAACTGGTACTAAGCTGGCGGGGATGGATGGAGGATTGGAGGGATGGATGGTTGGAGGGTTGGAGGGTTGGAGGGTTGGAGGGTTGAAGAGTTGGAGGGTTGAAGGGCTGAAGGGTTGAAGGGCTGAAGGGTTGAAGGGCTGAAGGGTTGAAGGGCTGAAGGGTTGAAGGGTTGAAGGGCTGAAGGATTGAAGGGTTGGAGACTAGCTTAGATAGGGAAGGAGTGGAGGTTGGAAGAACGAAAAGGAGGGGAAGATCGTGAGAATGAGCTGGAGAGTAACCAAATTATTCGTCTCGTAATCAGGGTATGCAGGTGGGGTTCAATTCCAGCCAGGTGCAATTCCAGCCAGGTGGACGGGTGTGGTCAAGGTGATTTGGTGGGTGGAGCGAGTGGTGGATCAAGCTGCAGTGCAAAGAGGAAAGAATTCAGACGAAGAGCGAGAGATGAAGAGAGTGTTGGTGATGCAAGGCTGGGAGGCTGGCGGGCCGGAGTTGGCCCAGGCTAGCAAGGCTCACAAGGCTCGTACCGGCTAATGGCTGGCCCCAACCCAAAACCATTGATTGGGAAGGACTACTTGGGAGATGATTGCTTAGGAGATGACTAATTGAGAGACGACTACTTGTGAGGGGACTACTTGAGAGGAGATTACGAGGGGACTACTCAGAGGGGACTACTTGAGAGGAGATTACGAGGGGACTACTCAGAGGGGACTACTTAGAGGGGACTACTCGAGAGACGACTACTTGGGAGACGACTACTTGTGAGGGGACTACTTGAGAGGAGACTACTCAGAGCAGACTACTCAGAGGGACTACTCAGAGGGACTACTCAGAGGGACTGCTCAGAGGGACTGCTCAGAGGGACTGCTCAGAGGGGACTACTTGGGAGACGACTACTTGGGAGACGACTACTTGGGAGACGACTACTTGAGAGACGACTACTTCGGAAAGGACTACTTGGGAGAAGAGTACCTGGGTGAAGACTACCTAGCAGACTACCTGGGAGAAGGCCTGTCAAAAGAAAGCAGAAATCTGCAAGGGCAATTAAAATTGGGTGCCTGACGGCCTTAGGATGAAAACCCAGGGTCGTGCAGCGGAAGCGGAAGGCCTCGCCTTAGTTTAGCTTCGACATTCGCAGCTTAGCCACGGCGGGGAAGCAATGACCCCTCTTCCGGCCAGAACATCGGCCAGAAACATCGGCCAGAAACATCGGCCAGAAACATCAGACCAGGTCTCCAATTCGAGGCGACGAGGGGCGACACTTTCAACTTTCAACCTTCAACCTTCAACCTTCTACCCACCACCCTCCACCCTCCACCCTCCACCCTCCACCCCCTGGCACAAAAGTACGTCAGAAGAAAAAGCAACTACATCGCGTGGAACCAGGGACTTTCGTGTACCTCCATCGTTCTCCAAAGTTATATGGCAGCCCTATTATGATAATGTTCCACAATAGATACTTCCGCGTTGGGACGACATCGTTCGATTCTGCGACCATGACCGTCAACCACCTCAACCACCTCAATCATCTCCATCATCTCAATCGTCACAGATGTCCCTCCAAGCGCTCTGTCTCGCTCTCGCTCTCGCTCTCTTTTCCCGCACAGAGTTTTTGCCAACACGTCGCAAATCCACTTCTTCATCACATGCATTCGAATCCAATTGCACCGATTGCATCGATTGCATCAATTGCATCAATTGCATCGATTGTATCAATTGCGTCAATTGCATCAAATTCAACTTCGGTACCAAGGCTGAGATACCCACGCCTCCAGCTTGCATCAAACAGCACTACCACTCTCTCGCTCTTCGAAGTATCCACCACGTCCGAATAACTGCCATCTGCCATCTGCCATCTCACATCTTTCGGTCTGGAAAGATGGATGCTAGGTTTAGTTTCCCAGTCACAACCATCTCGGAAGAATTCACGTCCCCTCTACTTGCTTCGTCTGCTTCTTCTACTGCTTCTGCTTCTGCTTCTGCTTCTGCTTCTGCTTCTGCTTCTTTTGCTTCCTCGGCTTCTTCGAGACTTCTCCGCCTCCACTTTCACGCCAACCACTACCACCACTCGCACAACCCCTTCCACCGTCTGCAGGTTGGCTTTCTTGCAGCCAGCCATCACCACCCATGTTCGCCATCTCCTCGTCGCCCGCAACCTTAATCGCCATCCCAGTTGGGTTGGTTAGGCCAGTTGCGCCAGTTGCGCCAGTTGGGACCTACTCTGACACCCTTATCCGCCTTAACGGAATATACACCAATCCACTCTCGATCCAGCGAAAAGGACTCCATTTGTGAACAGCTTCCTGAAGTCCCGCATTCCTGGACCTGGTCAGACTCTGCATTCGTCTGCGTCTACCTGCGTCTACCTGCGGGGCCGAAGGACACGCGCCGATGTCCAGCATGCGAGCGAATATTACCATTACTATTGCTGGTGCTGATTCCGGTGCTCGTACTGGTGCTCGTGCGGTGCTCGCGCTGGCGCTGCCATTCTCCGCTGGCATCACGGCGCAGCGCCGAATGCGACATCGTGAAGACCCCGAAGACCCAGATTGCGGCCTCCAGAGAGTCGTATCAGTGGAGGTGTGCCAGCGTTGCAATGTTGCAATGATGCGGAGGCCATTACTGCAATCTCGCCGCTTCCTGTCGTTGAAATCTTCCGCGAAGCGTCATCCCGAACCCCGCCAGATCTGCTCTCTAAGTTGGGAGAACATGGAACATGGAACATGGACGATTGACGATGGGACGACCATGGAGGGGTAATTTACATCACACCTCGACCACCAGTGCTCCCAGCAGTGCTCCAACAGTGCAACACCACTTCCTGCTACCACGCCTCTCGCCTCCCAGGATAGATCCCCTCTTAACCTTATTAGGAAAACCCCGATTTCGATTTGCCCCTCCACCCCCCTTGCCCGTCCAGTCCCTTTCCACTCCCTTTCCACTCCCTTTCCACTCCCTTTCCACTCCCCTTCCACTCCCCTTCCACCCCTCACCCACCCCCCTGGTCTATATCAACTGCACGTACGTTGAAGGGTCGGGACAAGACAAACAACCACTCTGCAGTCTGCACCATCTGGGCCTCACCTGCAGAAACAACACGTCCCCCGGGACATCTGAGACATCCCAATTCGTCCTCCAGCAGCTAGAAAGTTGACGACTCAACTCCAGCTGGTCAATTGCGATCCTTTCTACGTTACTCCCGAGGTCTCTGTCCCTCTAGTCTCAACACGCCATCCCACTCCGTCCCGCTTCTCCGTCCCGAGCACACGACCTGACAGGTCAAGTGTGGGATTCTAGGAACCTGATTTAGACGCATGTGCTGAGGCCCCCGGTGCCGCAAACATACTCGACTCGTCACAATCTGTTCTGGTGGCGATCCCAGCATCAACAGCCTCTTTCTCGAAATGCTTTCTCCCATCGCCGCCCCTTCCGCGAATAATGGCACGTTGCCCTCCTCCTTGATCACTTCGCTACTACGATGAGTCGAGCCATGATCCTCCCGTCAGCCTTCGGTCCAGTTTTTCCAGGGGGGCGATGTTTGATACTGAAGGGACCTGCAATTGCAGCCGCCATCATCTCTCATTGCAAACGAACCCCAAGTAGGCTGACTGACTCGGCCCCTTTTGGTGGCCCCCTGGGTCGGATCGGCACGCCATCTCACCATTGTCAACGGTCTTGTTGCTTTCCAATTCCGTCTAGTTTCCCCCTCGCAACTTCTCCAATCTGCCCAGGCCGGCGATCTCAGTATCACCATAGCATGGTGGACAGTCGGAGCAAGTGCCGGCGCAAGTGTTCCGTCCGTCAGCAGTGTGACACTACGGTTGCATGTCGAGAGGGACGACGGAGAGCACCTTTTTTTACGTGCATGGGGCAAGTGCTCTTTTTGTTCCCCCATCATAGACTCTGGTATCAATCTTGGATTGGGAAGATGTGGATCCTACTTATCACTTGTTGGTATGTATCTTACCACGCCACGTGGCAGTTCTAAAATTGTCTGTCGGAAGTTATTTTCTTACTTATATGCGGTCATGTTTGCTGCTCAACTCATGAAACACTGACTTGAATTTTCTTCTTCTATGGTATCCGGCGCTGCTGATTTTACCATGATCTTTTGCTGGACGTTCTTGGCGATAATTGACCACCCATTCACCTGCGATCGCAAGAGTGGTGAATATCAAGGAAAGCCAGAGCGATTACATAATGTTCTGTTCGAGTATTCCGGTCACACACTTAAGCATCACTTCTCCAGATAAATACGCCCCTCATGTTGCTCTCTCCTGCTCGTTCTCGAGCGTCCCACTCGCTCAACTTGAACAACAAAATGGGTTTCCTCGACATGTCCAGTCAACAACCGATGAACAAGATGAACGAGATGGCAAACGGAAGCTCAAGCTCTGAGATCAACAAGATTGCCCCAAACACCCTTTATCTGACCTTCAACGCACCTCAGAAGGATGATTATGTATGGCACCAGATTGCCACTCACTCCCTCCTCGCCTCGTTACTTCTCGTGTTGACGTCTTGATAGCATCGAAGTCTGTTTCTCACATATCCACCGGTTCTTTGCGTCCCGGAGCCGATGACCAGCGGCATGCTCTTCCACGCTACATACGCCAAAGACAAATGGGAGCTGGACAAGCGTCATATCAACGATTTGTCTACGTCAAAATCACTGTGCCTCCTCTACCGTCTTCACACGGTGGATCCAGCGACAAACGGGGACCTCACCAACACTTACAATAGAATGACAGAAGTCATAGAAAGAGTCCCCGTGGGTCGTCGAGCTCGAGAGTCTCAATACGGCGAAGTTCGACTTGGGAACCCGGTTCTCGATGGGTACGACTGCGTGATATGGACCGGAGATGTGATGCGGGCATTGGTCAAAGAAGGACTCATTGACCTGCAAGGTCGAGATCCTGGTATGTCCTGCCTCCTCCTCCCCTTACGACGGCGTTTTTCATTGATTACCATCCCCATGGGGCACTGGTATTTCTCCCCAGTAAATTGATTGGCGGCCGCTGACTCTCCTGGCGAACAAAGATGATGTTATGGCCCACGCTCGATCTTTAGCCGGTCCCGAAGACGCCACCACCATGGTGAATAGGGATTTTGGAGGGCTGAAAATAGTCATGTGATCGTGCGGATAGGTGTGGGTGGATTGTGGGAGGCTTCCAATCGAGATCGACATATGCTGCTTTTTTTCGGCTCCCTCTGGCCTCGTCTATCGGCTTTGGCGAATTTCTGGCGCTACTTCGGTTCCTTACAGCTCGCAGTGCATATGCAAGGTAGGAGATCGAGATCTGGAACTGGCATGCGAGGGAGCTTGCGTCTCTATCTCTATCTTGGACCTGGTGGTAGGACCGTGTGGCCGCTTTTCCTACTGGGCTCTTTTATTTTCCTTCGATTGCTTTCAGTGATGATTTGGGGGGGGCGAGGGTGGGTCGTTCGCGGCAGTCGCAATCACTTCTCCCTGTCCTTGCAATCTGGACTCAAAGATTCCTTTCTTTTATGCAATTGTTACCTTTGCGCTTCCGGGAGTTCTTTCGGGCGTTCAGAGTGTCTAGGAGAAAGGAATGGCGTTGGGTACAAAATGGAGAATGGTAATGGGGCATCATCAGGAAGCAGATCTCATCTCGGCTCATTAGACCGCTGGTGGGTAACACAATACACTCTAAATCAAAATAAGCTCTTTTTCTTTCCTTTTTCCTTTGCTTGTTTTTTTTTTTTTTTTTTAAATTTGCCACAGGAGGCTCGGCTCGTGTGAACGATACGGTGATACGAGATGGTCTCGGTTCTTCGAATATTGTCCGGGAGGCAGGCGGTACGACGTTGACAATGTGATATTTGTGTAACTGCCATCGCGACTGGAGCAAACACCATGGCGGGGATACGGTGAGACATCTCGCGATAACTACTAGGCTTTCCAGTTGGGCACTTTCAACAAAAGATCAGGCCTCATTTTCACATGAGAGCCCGAGACAGTTTCTTTTGGAATTTCGAGATCGGGATGAGGTGAGGTTCTCAAATTCCCGGGGCAATGGAACAGGCAACCCGGGAGCCTGGGATATGATTTGCATGCCATTTCCATCCACCCCACCCTCCCATGAAAATTGAATGAGAACCCGGGCCCAACACCAATGTTGTGCTTTTGCCTATATGCCAAGACCAACTTTGAACCGCGGAAAGCGGATCACCACTAGCTTTAAGGATCGGCCCGCTAGGCTTAGCTTCCCCGGAATTTGTGTTAAGCTGACGCTGACCGCATCGGGGTTGACATAAGATCGGACTTTTGTCATGTAACATGATGTGATATCAGGCTGGCTGTGAATGGTCGGCTGTCTAGGATGATAGGAATATAAGATCTCGTGCGTTGACCAATCTCGCTTCTGTGATTGCAATCATCTTGCGGCTGAAAAAGCATATTTTAATATTGACTTTAGGCAGCAGGTATTGCGATGCTTCTTTTGTCTTCTCCTGTTCGTGGTCGGGTCGTGGGAGCCGGGAAATCCCCAGATAGTGAGCTGACGAGGATCTTGGGACGGAAGGAAGCGAGGGTGAGGATGGGGCTGGGATGAGCCCTGGATGGACGACGCGTGGATCTGGGAATGATTGCGGATCTGCGTTGAGGATTCGGGGGTTGAATTTTAATGAAGATTGTTGCTGGCTGAGAGACGCTTGCCTATGCAGATATTCTGCTCGGACACTTTGTGGTGCGGTGGAGTGAGGAGATTGCGGATGCCGGAAGACCAGGATCGAGTGTTATATGCTAATCGGTAGGTTTTGAAATCGAGGGAAGAGGGCTAGCGGTCGTGACATGTTTGTTTGCCATGGGCTTTTATATGTTAGTTAAATACAATGTTCATTATATCAAGATACATACATTCAAAGAGATTGACGTGGGCCCTGACAGCTATATTACTCTGACAATTTTCTTGGTGAATTGAGAACGACGGATGTGCATAGAGCAGGTACTGTCCAACGTCTACAATTGGCTGCAAAGTGCCCCGTGCAAAGTGCAATGGATTTTGTGTTCGTGTTAGGACATGATGACAAAGTCTGAGTCAGACTAACGCAAAGCTTATAAAGCTCCTAGAGAAAAGGTGCTTTGATGGATGCCGCAACATTTAGGGAAATCATTTCCGAGTGCCTTGACTCATGACTGAGAAAGACAGAGAAGAGGGCGTTCCATTAGGAAATGAAGAGACCGAGTCCCAGATTTCCGGGGCTCATTTTTCCAATGCCACTACGTTATTAGTCAGACACCTGCTACAATCAGCTATGTTGAGACTTGAGAAGTCGTTGATAACAATCTTGTATATGAGCCTGGTAAACCTTCAAAGAGAAAGGAAGCGTGTGGTGGAATTCCCATCATCAGTCAGTGCAGCCAAATTCTAAGCGTGCCGCAAGCCCAGGTATTTATCTTACTAGTGAGAACCTGCAATTGAAATCCATTTAAGTAGTCTATAATCTATCGTTGATTACACTCGTCCGCCAGACAATATCTAGTTCTTCACGTCAGATTGCTTGCCCCCAGGTCCTGCTATTTCGAAAATTCGTAGGCAATATCTCGTAGACCAAGTAAAAGGGGCTCAAGCGACGTCTCCTAAGGTCAGTGTCCCAATCTCGTGCGGTCGGTTCGTGACAGAAAATCGAATTCAAAGATCAGGTATCAGGATCCTACTTCATAAGGACTAACAATGCTAGAATTGCATATTTCAAAGAGTACGCATCCGTTATCAATCCGTGTAATTTTGACTGCAGGTGTCCACTCGGCACTGAAATTTTCATTCTGTTGCCGAGAACACTGATATGACTCCCACTTTTCACGCTTTTGCTAGAGTCTTGTGTGCATCATGAATGCTAAACTCTTCGGTTCATGTTACAGGCGATCAAAGTCAACTATATGCCCGTCGTAATCTTCGGTTATTGTTTCCATCTGCATCCCACAATCTTCTCGCAGAGATCGAGCAATGCTCTCGAGGCAGCAGGGGTCTCATCATGGAGGCCCGACCACCTTATGCCATCTTTAGGTGTCTTTACTGAAGAGTATGCCAATGGATTGAATGCCAGACCTGGAAGGTTTCTTCAGCTCCGTGTAGGATTTACTTTTCTGCAGGAGCAGCAAGTCAGAAATTCTTGCTCGTCCAACCACAGGAAGCGTAACCTTTATTCCTGTCGGTAATACGTACACAACTTAAAATTATGGGTCGCTTCTGGCACTTTTCAGATCTCCCTGATTACGTATGATCTCGTATATGGAAGCATGCCGCCTCAGTGCTTCGAGCTGTTAGGCTATTCGAGGTCCATCAACACTACAAGTTTTTACAGGGAGGAGCATGATAATTTACGATAGCCGTGATGAAGTCGCAGAACCCGAGTCATTTCACGAACAAGGCCACCCGCAATGCTTAGTGCCTGCCAAGAATCTCGAGCAATTGCCACCTTCACCCTCAACAGCATCAGCGATTGACATGAAGGCATCATCCTTAACCTCGCCCTCCAACTTGGACCCTTCATTATACTTCTCGTTATCGTCGTCAGACGAAGAAAGCATCCTCCACAAGAATAGCAGGAAGGTTTATACGCGCCTAGGGCTGTTAGAAACACGTCAGAGTTAGAAGGAGAAAGATAATCACTACTTTGCAGGTGACTCGGACCGAATCCTCCACCAAAACATTTAACCGACGTTGACTAATAATCAATTCACCCATTAGAGCAGGCTGACCCCTAGGAAGCCGCTCGATTCGACGTTGAAGGGAGACCCGCTTGATAATAGCGCGCGCAGTCTTGCGGATACGGCCCCGAGGCTATTGACTTGTCCCAGACATATTCGCTGCAAACAAGTATTGGTTACCAAGCTTGTGAGACTGATCGGAATCTAGGCTGAAAGTGAGAATGGATTCGTAACGCGGGGTGGAAGTGAAGCTCAAAATAAGAATCGAGAAGAGCATGTTGTTGGTACAGAAATTGTTAACATACAATCATATGAGAAGGAGGCGAAAGTTTAGAAGGAAGAGGGGTATTTATACCCATGGACAGCGACGAAAGAGGTGATGAGGGCGGTATCGAAAACTACACGATCCGACATTAACTATGCGACAGCGACGGGATGATAGATTTATTTGATATGATTGTTTGCTAGCCATTTTTTAGCTATTTATTTTTGCTACAGTGCATCAATTGATATAACTCCTCCATGTATTAAAGGTGGCGCTTCTGATAGAAGCCACCACCGACCATTGGCCTAGTTGCAGAAAGAAGTAATAAGCGCACCCTTGGTCCTCCTGAAAGATGGAGAATCGATCCTATCGTGGCGTGCGGAAGGTACATAAGGGAGTGCATGTAACCATAGAGATTTCCCGGTTGTAAATCGCCTGAACCAGATGGTAAATAGAAATGAGCGAGATAATGTCAGGTGGAGATCAAGTGCTTGAAGTAAGCCAGTTCTACGTCCACCGTTGACCGATCCGGTACCTTATCGGATGAATTATCGGATGAATCTTGGGGATAAGAGTCCTAGGAGGAAGCATGATGCCAGGAACCTATATTCCTTTTCCTAAAAGCCAAATGTTATCTTAAAATCAGGATGGACCCTTACCCGTCTCGGCCTCGAAACGGTGGTTTGTTATATCGTGTAATCGGACAACATCATCGATTACAATTATATTTCGTAGTCCCGCGCCTACGTAATCTGAAGATGAGAGTCAGGGACGTATATAAGTCGGGTGGTTAAAGTTGATGGAAAGGTATAGATTAGTGTCTGTAGTAATATTACCTTGCACTTGAAAGCGTAATTCCCTACCATTGTGGTTCTTTAAATTCTAATCCCTCCCTTTCCATGCGGCAGGGGAACCATTTTAAACCCTCGAAATATGTTGTTGTGGCTCACAGATGTTACGTCCAACACTCTCTGTGGAGCATGCTTATAGTAAATGACGTCGTCAATATGTATCA
This sequence comes from Hymenoscyphus repandus, assembly GCA_001414415.1. NCBI lineage: Eukaryota > Fungi > Ascomycota > Leotiomycetes > Helotiales > Helotiaceae > Hymenoscyphus > Hymenoscyphus repandus. The sequence continues at coordinate 42,413 of LLCE01000126.1, forward strand.
TTGTAAATAATCCCACGAGGCTGTTACTAAATTCACTACAAAGGGGTGCGAGGTCAAACTCATCGTACTGACATTCTAGGCAATGCCAGTTGTAGAACTAGCGTCTTGTCTAGGAGTCAGTAAACTTTCCAATTTGTTCCCTTATCATAAATGGACGATCCGATTCAAGTCTTCCAGGTCGCCAAGGTTATCTATTACATCATCCTTAGAAGTCTAAGGGAATAAATACACAAGTAATCAAGTAGGAATCATAGTATCTCCTTCAACTCTTGCTTATATATCCGCATGCTCTTACCGAAACATGATATAATGGCTGTACGGAGAAGCTCTCCAGAAGGGACCTCGTGCTGGCAAAAGTTTTCCATTGCATGACCCTTGGGATCTTGAGAACTCTTTAAGCCGGGATCATTGTTTTCTAATAAACATTGCACGAATCAATCAATCTGTCTACGAAGTGATATCTAGCAAAATCGCATATCCTCGTCATCCGAGCCTTATGTTTTATGAGGGGGCTTAAGACACCTATAGACAATGTATCAGCAATTGGCGTTATACTTTGTGCTCTAGGTGCTTTTCTCAGCCAATCAAGTCGCTTGCTAGGCCAGGACTGAACGAGCTTCTGTCAAACCTTTATGTATACCCAGAAACTAGTGCGAGGAATCTGACTTAGTATAGAAATAGAACATAACTCATTCTTATATTCTAACTAGGACACCCAAATTATTCTCCTAGAAATTTAAGAGCATTCTCGGATTGTCCTATTTTATCTGGAACATTTTAGTGTACTTTCCCAGAAATGTAAGGATATTCTCGCAGACTGTTTTATAATATCTAGGAGAATTAGGAGGTGGTGTACACAGAGTTTTGAGTTGAAGTCTTCTGAATGTATCGACCCAACTTTAACCTAACGCTCACGAGAAGCTTTCGTTGCTCAGCTCACGGCATAAGGCCTAGTTATATTTTGTCGGTTTTAAGTACAAAGTGTCCAGATTCAGCCAAGTATTACCGTCCAGTCACATTTATATGGGCGTCAATAGTGATACAAAGTTGACATGAATCACTTAAAGTTCTCACGCATAATTATATCCAATTGTGTCATTTTACGTAAATCATATTAATTTTGCTCTCTGTGTCAAGAATAAAGAAACGACTGCTGACGAAAAGTCCACATAAAATGTCCTGCCCACCCAGATTCGTCGCACCCTCATTAAATATCCTATCAGCATATCCATTTTGATTTTCCTTTTAATGAAATACCAAAGCCCATCACCATCAACGGTGACGAAAATATCCCGAATGACACGCCAAAGTCACCCAACATCAAATAGATACCTCAAAGTCCCGCGACAAAGACCACAGCTTCCTTCTCCAAAGCCTCCATGTTCATATCACCTTGATCGGCCATCCAATTCTTCGCCTTCTCAACAATCATCTCCCAGGTTTCTTCCTCGTCACTTATCTTCGTCTCGATGTAGGCAACAACAATAGCAGTCAACCATAAAGTTGCATTTTCACCCTTCTGGTTCTGGCTAATGAGCTTACCAATAATGGTGTTGATCTCCTCGAGCTTTTCTGTTGGCCAAGAACCATTGAAAGCCTGTAATTCGATCAAGGCGTGGAGTTTGTAAATCGAGGAAGCTGTGGTCCAGCCATTTATGGGTTCTTCGTAGTTCATCTCGCGCAATTCACCAAATGAACTACCAGGTGCTGGTATGCTTCCTTGCACTGAAGCTTGTACTGATCCACCACGATGCATACCGTTTCTCGTCAAAGCTGCTTGTAAAGAGTGGTTTGCAGTGGACGAAATGGGTATAGAGTTTGATGGAGCTACAAGCTTTTGACGGAATCGGTTCATGCCTGGGCTTGGTGACACCATTGGGTTGTAGTGATTCACTGATGCAGGTGTAGAACCCACCGAGTGACCTTGGAGTGTTCCCACGTTTGAGTCATAGCCTCTAGGAGCACTACGTTCCGGACTAGAACTGCGAAATAATTCTTGTACTTGTGCGCTGTGCGGTTTTGATTGCTGAGCCGGATGCGTAGCCATCTGTTGCTGTTGCTGTGCGAACTCTGCTGACTGCGCGGAGGGGTTGTACGCGTAAATTTGCGATGCCTGTTGTCTCAATGAGTGACTGTTAAAAAAACAGTCGTACTTGATACTTACCTGACTCTGAGCTTGACCCGTGTAGGCTCCCTGCTCTTGGCGCGCCATCATCAAGCGTTTCTTGTTTTGTTGCTCTAACAGCATCATTTGCATTTGATAGTCTTGCAAAGCATGGTTTCCTTGTCCTTGTTCTTGGAAGGAAGGTGAAGGAGTTGGGAGAGTACTTTGCGTTGGAACAGAGTCGACTTCTGGAAAGGGGTCGAAGCCAAAGCTATCCGCGTCGTTGCTGTCTTGGTGGAGAAAGGAATCGAAGTCGAAATCCTGAAGCACATCTAGGTTGCCTACTGATGAGTCCGTGAAGGTACATAGGTCGTAATAGTTGGAGTCAGGAGCGCTAGAAACATGGTTTCCTCCATCCATATTAGCTATCGGGGAGATGCCTGGGTTTCTGGCTTTCAACTCACTTTCTGCAGTAGTTTCATGAATTACCTCCTTGGCTTTTACCAATTTAATCCCTCCCTTTTTTGCGGTCACAGCCACAAATGAGCACCACTTGTTAGCAACCTGGAACTTCTCGCCTAGTCGTACTGCTTCCTTCTTCACCAGGTCATCGAACGAGCTGGGAAATTTGTCCTTGATGAGGGTCAAATTCTGGTCGCGTGCATCGTACATCCATCCCCTGCCCTCCTCTAGATCTTGGACAGCCTTCTTAGCGGCAAGCTGATGGATGGTCTCTCCTTTCTGTGCAAGAACTTCTACTGGGATTTCCAGCTCAAGAGGGCCGTGTGTCGAACTACCGCGAAGAATGACAGAGGATGGATTGCGTCGGATAGTTTCGGGTGACATAATGATATACACCGTGGTACGCAAGGAGGAAAAGAGGGTAGCGATCTTGTGGGGTGCTTGCAAGAGCTTGGGTGTTGGAATCTGTGGCAATGGAGCATTGCTCAGCTTAAGATCCTGCTTGTCCGGTTCGGCGTTGGGATCGAACAATGAGATGGTTGCCTTTTTCTCTGGTACCTCCACTTCGTTCAAAAGTACTCTCATTCCCTCAGTCACCGTCTCGATTATTTCGAAGTCATCGTCAGTCTTCTCGTATTTGACTTCAAGAGAATAGTCTGTGATATGAGGTGACAAAGCACCACGAAGCATACGTACGACTGAGGTGTCGAGTCGTTCGCCATGTTGAACAGCCTGTGCGAAGCCGTTACCTGCGCGTGCTACACCTTCGATTAAGGCATGAGATACACCATTACCGATGCCGAGTGGGAAAACGCGGATGTTGCCTTTTGATGTTTCTATTTGCTCGTTAAGATAGGCGAATAGTTCATCTTGTCTCCAAATGTCCCCGTCAGTCAGAAGCATCAACTCAAGCGGAATATCAATCCATCGTTGCTCGATGGTGGCCTTGATCGCAGCAAAAGTTTCAGTACCACCCATATTAGCGCCAAAAGTCTGGAGGTGCTGAGATGCTTGGTTCAAAGTTTCAGCATCATAGCTCTTGCTCTTCGGCCACAAGAATGAGTAACTTGAGCCAAAGGAACAGATGTTGAACTTTACACCAGCTGGCATTGACTTGAGAAAGACCTTCATTGCATCAATAAGCATGGTGATATTACCCTGCATGCTTCCACTTCGATCTGCTACAAACACAATCTCTTTTCGTGAAGTGTTTGGTGGGAGGTTAAACTTTGGCACAAGAGAAACCATCAGGGCACGTTGGTTTGGTATGTTCTGATGAGTCTCTAGTAATGCCTTTGGCAGTGCAGCAACTTTGGATTGAACAATGAGTACGAAGTCTTTCTCAAGTGCTGCGCTACCTAATGCAAGCGTAGCCGAAGCTTTGCTCATCGCTGGCTCAGCGTTCATGGCAGTCGAAAGTGTACCCATTGAAATAGCGATAGGATGCGAAGGAGATTGAATGCCTTTTATGAAAGACCCATCGGGAATATCGATGTCAACGATGATCCTGACAGATCCATCACTCTGTGCTGTAGATGGGGTGGCGGCAGCAGAGTATTGAGTTTGCCAGCTGCTTGCAGTGCTACCGTAGCGAGGTGCAATTGTGGTTGGAATGGTGAAACGTACGCCATCTCTATCGCTTGCTTTCAGCTCTCCAATGTAGGAGATCTCAACAAATATACTCTCTCCGGCAGGTATGTTACCGAGTTTGGTACTGAAGACGTCGGATGCATCTGGAGATTGCTCGAGAAGTCCAGCAGTCTCGCCCTTAGCGACGGCAGCATCAAATATCTTCTTCGCCTCAAGCTTTTCCTTCACAATACCACGAAGGACAGTTTCTCCAACTCGGCAGGTGAATTTGACAACACTCACATCAGCATAAAGCGGGAAGGTGTAGGTGCACTCGGTGATAGCTGTATCTTTCGATGGATTTGTGAATTTTTGGGTAAGAACGGTGCGAGAAGTGTTGCTCAAGATAGTGCTGTGAAATGAAGAAGATTGTAGAGGAAGATAATTTCGCTGCGGAGGATAGTATGCCTGAGTAGGTGGTGTGAGATAGTAGCATCCGCAGAGGTGCATAGAAACCATGGTGAAGCCAGAAGCAAAGCTGTGAATCAACTTAATGTGTTCTGAAGTTCCCTAGCTTGGTAAGCTCAGGCAAGGTCAAGATGCGTTGTAGAAAAGAAGTTGAAAAGGATCGATTGTTGGTTTTAAGATGGGGTTGTTGGATTTATAACCGCCCCACGGCAGGACTTGTTGCCTAGTGCCAATGGGCAACGCTGATTCGCTATACCTTACCAAGGCAAACCTGCCTCGTATGACTCTCTACCTTGCTAAGAGACGAACTCGACATAAATTGAATTACAAGCAGAAAAAATAGGATGGCAAGGAATCAATAACTGCCACTCCTCTAGAATCTCCACGATTATCAAAATTTCACCAGTGAAGCACAGTTATGGCAGAGTCACGTGTTATATACTTGGAGTATGCGCTGAAACTTTAGCTACTTCCGGCATATTCTGACCTAGTGTCGTATTTGGACGGAGAGTATACAACCTTTTTTCTTATTTGTTTAAAGACATTCAAATTTATTCTACTAGAGATTCAAGGAGAACCAAAGGCGTTATGTTATAATACATAGGAGAATCAAAGATTAGGGTCTAGAGTTTTGACAGGTGCTCTTACTAGGAGTAGAGTAAAATTCAATGGCACTTACTTAAAGAAGGAAGAAAACAATTATGGACTTCACATTTACCCTGATATTGAGTTTCTCGGGTCTTCACAGAGAACTATCCAGATTCCCCGCTTTAGAACTAGGAAATCAAGCTTATACCACTGCGGCATGGGACAATTTACATGGAGCTTTTACGTATTATCTTACATCAATCATAGACAAGATGTTTCGGTAACATCTTGCCGAAATATTCTGCCAGACTCTAAAATTCCTAAATGCTGTAGCTTACAACCGGCTCCATTGAGACAAAGGCATTTGATCACTCTGACGCATGATTGTACTCGAGTGAAGTAATCGAAACAAACATTAGCTTCTCAGAGACAAGAAAAACCGTAGAATGTACCCAACAACTCACCAAAAATCACCTGAAACACATAAGTGAACCAAGACTGTATTCATCAAATGTTCAAACAAGTAGAAACATGCAAAGCAGGGAAATTATGGCGGGTGGTCTACTTTGTAGAAGATTTAGTCAAAGGCGACAAGCAGACTTATTCATCTAAAGACACTGTACTTTATGGTTCAGGTTGTGGGTATCATATTTTGAATTTCGATTATTGTGGCATATCAAAGTCTGTTTATGGAAGACATTATATGTCAAGCTCGGTCGCAAGCTAGGGGACACTATCGCGAGACATTACTTGAAAAGATTCATTTTACAGAGATAGGCATTTCAGCACTCAATTACTCGTCTGTTTTAGACTCAAGCGGTATACGAAGGCGGAGGACCGTCAGGTGGTGCCTCTTGAGCTTCTGACGCGTTTGCGATTGAGTCGAATGCCGAAGCTCTGAACTGCTGCAAATCCTCCCGTTTATTCTTCAGCTCGCCACCAGCTCTTCGTAACTCGCCATCAACTACACCAATTCTCTGATCCGCGGCGTGAAGTTCCTTGACTAGCTTCTGCTTAGCTTGCGTACAAATTCTCTGTGAATCTTGAATCCTGTCCCTGGCGTTCAAATCCGAGAAGATATTGTCAAAAACAACATCGGTCATGAATCGCATTTCAGCGACATCCAATTTGCCAATACTTTGGATAGCTGGCTGATCCCGCTGTGCTTGTTTCATCAACATTTCCACGTGAGAGACATTAATCTGTGCGCGATTCAAGCAGCTGCTCTTCTGCATGTCTGCAAATGAACCTCCCACCCCCCAAACATCCATCGTGGCAGCACTCATTGCACTGTCTAATTCCTTGATAGCTCCGGAAAGGAATTTATCAGCATCGAGAAGGACCGTACGCGCTTGCTTCTCTGTCTCCATTCGCAACTGAACATTGTTGAATGTGACTTCTGCCTGTTTCGTCGCCTGCTCTTTTTCATCTTCCCCGGGAAAATCGGGAGTTGGCCCCTCGAAGATGGATTTGTAAAGGGTATCTAGTTGTTGTTGAGCAGAGGTGTGGACTTTCCCCACGTCCAATAATTCAGAATTGGTCTTCTCCGCATCGACGAGTTTGGAGTTGAGTTGTTCCAGATTATTCTTGGTAAGAAGCTCGATTCTAACCGCTTCCAGCCATTCTTTCTCTTCCTTGGTAGCTTCTTCTTGAAATTTTTCCTTCTTCCTACCGAGTTTGTAGGCTAGTCGTTTCATATGCGAGTCCCGGTACTTTTTATGGTCGGCATATTCGCTAGCAACTGCCTTTGAAGCCGTCTTGAGATTGTGTCGTTCGGTTCCTACTTCTTTCTTAAGGTCAGATATGTAGCAGTTGTTTTGTTGCAGAGCCGAAGTAGCATAATCTGTCTCGGACAATTGTAGCAGTAAACGATTATTTTCCGGAGCTGCGTCTAATATTTTCTGGTGTATCGAGGTCATTGTGGTTGAGGTCTAACTTTGTGTACTATCGTTTGAGGGTCTGCATCTGGCGATATGAAGAGGACACTTTCCATTTGTATTGTCGGTGACCGATTTCACACTAAATGAACGAGCTTGGCTGACGATTATGATGAGGCTATGCTATGGCTGAAGTGCATATCCAAACTGGCTCGGTTTGGGCTTGGGGCATTGCTCTTCCTATCATTCATCCTGTTTTCATATGTTTTCACGTAAATGGGAACGGTTGCTAAATAAGTAGTACATGACGACATCAGGCTCCGAGGCGTGCCACTCAGGCGTTCCTGCAGGCTCTCCCCTGATGGTGTATCACGTGGTTGATTAAGTTGGCCGATTTTCTCGTATACTCCTGTTTCTTCAGGCTGATTTTCATCTTCGAGACTTCTCAAGGGTTTGTCGAATCGTGGTCAACTGTATTGTCTTCAGTCTATTGACTTATCCTCGGTTGGAACCATGGTGTCACGACATTCATCTAAACCCGTGCAGAGTCAACAACCCTGAGACAACCCCAAAGCATAGCGGACATGTCAGACACCCATCAAGAAATCGACCTTGTTGACGGAGATATCAGTCCTTTCAGGTCTAGGGTCTAGGTGTCGTTGGGAGTGCAACGGAATGTGGAGTTCGAGCGTTTTGCAAGGGGGAGCGCAATTCAATCCTGAGGGTCCGACTTGAAACTTAGAAGTACTGACGTGAGTGGCTAGAGTTTGTTAATTGAAAGAAGGTGAGTTGATTTCAAGATCTGTTACTTCGGTTGTTGAGTATGCAAATATGCTTGACGGCGGCGGTTTGTATGAGATGAGAAGGCATGTGTGGCATGCCGAAGTATTGCCGAAGCAAGCATATCAAAAACATGGCTTCACCCTGCAATCTAGTAAAACAACCACCACGTGGAATCTCCATGGAACCTCACTGCCGGCCAGGTGCCTTCGATTGACAACTGTACCAGGTGGGCCAAGGTTCCACAGCTTGCCAGCTTCCTTAAACGAGACATCTTGTGATACAAAATAAGGAACTAATCACAACCTTGACCATCATGGCATCTAGAGCATAGTCGACATACCAAACACCATCGGCGTGTCTTTAACCCCCTTTAAATTGCTCTAGAGCATGTGCGCTCGCGCTGGTGGAGCATAAGGGTAGGGCACCAGGAAGGTGTTAAAGGTCAGAGAGTCTGATTTGTAGAGCCATAAGTTGTTACCATTCAGGTAAGTGTTGTTCTTTGACTTTGTTGCAATAGAGAGAGAAAGTACACACAGATAACCGATAATGACTCGGTTCCTCGGGGAGATTGTGATGTGCAGCTGCATGAAATTGTCTCCCCATTCTATGGCGAATGATAGGGTCGGGTGGTCCTCTCTACGCCCCCTGACTTGACCGAGTCATCTGTACTGCATGCTGAAGAGGATAGCTGATTTCATTCACGTAAGCTCAAAACCGTTTTTTCTTGAAGAACTTATCTGCGGCGCATCACTTCAAGCATATTTCCGGGCCTTCTACTCCATATCTCCTTTTTCAAGGTCACGAGCGAAGAAGCCGAGCGCAGGGGTACATTAGCCAAGTGCCATTGCCGACCCCTTTTGAAGCCCAAGCGCCGGCTTCGATTCGCCCGTTTAGCGTCTTCCCCAGATTTCACCTCGCGTACCTATTGCTTGCATCAACGACCTGTTGAACCACGTCTTGGTCAATAGTCGCTACTGTACCGTGTACATACACCCAACCAATCTCTTTGCTCCAATTCACCGCACTTCTGAAGGCTATCTGAGCACAATATGTCGAGGAACTTCCGCATGGGGCAGGGTCCTGAAAAGACAAACACACCGTCATCATGTCCAAATGATCTATATAAAGGCCCTGGTGGCTATTATGATCCCAAATGCGCGTTCGTCTATACCCAGAAATCTTGGAGATCCCGCAAGACCGCAATTATGTTCTTCAAAGGCTTCCTTCTGGTGCAAGCGTTGATCATATTCTTTTATAAAATTCATCCCACCATCGCGGCTCCTCCCGTTCTTCGAGCTCAGCCTCAACTTTCCAATCTACCCGCGGATGACTGGCAGAAGTATGTTCGAGCTCCAGCAAGCACCACAATTTCTCCAGTCAGAATCGTTTCCAGCTACACAACGGGAGACGTAAAAAATCCCGAGGGGTTTCTCATAGGCAAGGGAACAACACTCACAAGACGGCAAGCTGCAGCAGGGAACACCACGGCTGCAGGAAAACCAATACTTGACATTCAACCTCAAATTGTTGTCGATTTTGGCCAGAACACAGCGGGGTTCTTGTCAATCAAGTTCGGAGGCTCTTCGTCTTTCAATTCCACCCCTGGCCTGCCTGGCATTAGACTCGCGTTCTCCGAAACCCTCCAATACTTGACTAACCTCAGCGATTTTTCAAGATCAAACAATGTAAGTAAAGAGAGTGGGAACATTATCAGTATCGGAGCTGACCATAAAAAAGGGAGATTCAATTACACCAGGATCCGACCAGGTAAGTCACCTCATTCTATGTTTAAAAGCCTGTGTCTCACGTGACCTTAGATTGCGGTCAAGCCTGGGCCATATACCTGGATGGCCAACCATGGCTGCGAATTTGAGGAAACAAAAGTGTGTGTAGATGGACTGCATGGTTTTAGGTACATGAAAATCTACATGGACGCACTTCCTGTGGATGCACCGTACACAACTCCTTATGGGTCCGTGACCATCGATTCGATGAGTTTGAACTACTCGGGCTACCATGGAACTCCAGATACATTTTCAGGATGGATCCAGACTTCAGACGAGAACTTGAATCAGTGGTGGTTTGATTCTGTGTATACCAATGATATGTGTACCGACACATTCCGCAAAAATGATACAGAGCCAAGAGGTGCTGCAAGTCCAACACTTCTTGGAAAGGTAGTTCTACATGATGGTGCAAAGCGCGATCGTGATCCTTATGTAGGAGATGTAGCAGTGGCTGGCAAGACTTCGTATCTCAGTCACGATATTCCACTTGCTGCTCGTAATGTTCTAGCGGATCTCGCAGACCACCAGCGAGCAGATGGCTGGATTCCTCCTGCCAGCATGTACGTATTTCCTAGTCCCAAGAAAAACTCAGAACGTTGACATGCTTTCAGTTTGGATTATACCCTTCATCTCATGGATTACCCGCTCTGGTGGGTTGTCTGTAGCTACAACCACTACATGTACACTGGCGATGTAGGATATATGCAGCAGTACTACCCAAACATGGTCAAAGTGCTCGATACCTACTACACTTCGATCACCAACCCGAATACCAACCTCGTCCAAAAAGGCCTTGGAGAATCGGGCGGCTACGGGGATTACGCTTTCCTTGACCGTACCGGATCAGTGACATACTACAATGCGCTCTATGTTCTCGCACTTCAGCATGCAGCTTCTATTGCGCAATCCCTTGGGAATCACGCTTCAGATGCAAGCCGCTGGACAGATCGAGCCAACCTCGTATCACAGGCCATCAGGGACAGACTTTTTGATAATTCTGTTGGCGCATTTTTTGATGGCACTTGTGGTTTTGAACCATGTCCAGTCCACGCGCAAGACGGTAACAGTATCAGTATCATCAGTGGCGCAGCAAATAGTACACAAGCACAAGCTGCTCTAGACTACATGTCCAGAGTCATGGCGCGCCCTTATGGAAATGCCTTCTATGACAACGACGGTGTCGGACAGGGTTTCTCTCAGCGTGTGTATGCATTCATTTCATATTTTGAGATCCAAGCAAGATTTCAAATTGGGTCTCCATCCTCAGCTCTCGAGGAAATTCGAAGATTGTACGGTTGGATGACAGCACACGATCCACAAGTCACAGTCTGGGAAGGGATTGGTGAGAATGGATCGGTATACCAAGGACCTTACAGCTCCCAAGCTCATGGTTGGGCCACAGGCATCGTGCCTTTGCTCTCGAACAATGTTCTAGGCGTTACACCCACGGGACCTGGCTTCAGCACCTGGAGTATCAAGCCGATTCCCGGTGATGTTAAGTGGGCGAAAGGTGTCGTCCCAGGCCCGAATGGACCGATCAAAGTGAGCTGGAATCGAGATGTGGATCAGGGATTGTTTTGGTTGAGTTTATCGGCACCACAAAGCAGTAGTGGAGTGGTTTCTGTACCTGTGGGGAATTCCATGACGCAGGTCTATCTTAATTCGCAGTTGGTCTCGAATGGGAACATGACGAAGAGCGATGCTTCGAGTAGCGAAATGTATGTGACTTTATCGGTTGGCGGTGGGGATAATACTGTCACGGTTGGATATAGCATGTAATGTTTAATTTACACGTAATCTGTCACACCTGGATTTGCGAAGCATTAGTGATATTCCGTGTTTATCGTTCCAAACGAATTTTATGCGCCTTCAGATCTCTGAATGACTCGAGGGTTATGTTTGCCTGTAAATCTGTATTCTGTTTCAAGCCAGTCCCGATGCTAGATGTCAACGCAACTCTCTGTCGTATTCGCATCCTCATATTATTAGGGCAATTGGTGCTCTTGTCGTGCTGTGTCTTGTGAAACATCGAATCACCGGTTCCAATTGATTTGCTCGTATTTCTAGATGAGATGGCTTTCTCAACACTCATTTATACTTATTTTCCACAATGCAGTGTGTTGTGATTAGACGACTATGTTGAGTACGAGGCTCAACGTTGCTTTGAGAGGCTGGAGCTAGCGAGATCTATTGAGCAACTGGGAGTCCTAGCAATTGCAGCAAACACTAGACGGGTTTCCCCTTGTTTCCAGAGACATTTGGTTGTCCAGCGGAGGAACGGAGGGTCAAATTTTTTTGAAAGAATTATGGAGTTATGAAAGAATGCTGGCAATGGGTGCACCAAAATTTTGGAAACAGAGCCGTGCCTACCAGACCTGAGAGACACAGAGTTGAGACTGAATCCTGTGAATGGAAGATCTCGGGCTTATGAGTAATGAGCGAAGGTTGCAGACGAGATCCATGGGATTGGCGTTACCGTGGTGGTGGTGTGGGGATAACCGGACTTAAATATTGCCTGGTTACGTACCGGACTAGGTGTAGGAGAGAGTCCACCAAGGTTCACTTGTCGAGGAATTTTGTATAATAAGGACGCAAAGAAGGGACTTATTTGATTTTGAATCATCTCGAAACACAATCTAGCATAATAACTTCAAATTCCATTTCAAACAACACACTCAATACAAAACAGCTCTCATAACCATCAGAATGGAAGGCAAGACCATCATCCTTATTACCGGTAAGTAATTAACAATTCATTTCAACAAAATGAGATAAAATCCCAAAGCTGACTTCAAAAATAGGAGCAAATAGTGGAGTTGGCTTCGAAGGTGCAAAAGTGCTTTCCGGCAACTCAAAGAACCACATTATTGTCGGCGCTCGTTCGCAAGAGAAAGGCGAGAAGGCAGTCTCAGAGCTGAAGCCAGCAGCTTCAGCAACACTATCGAACATCATCATCGATGTCACAGACAAGAAGAGCATCGAAGCAGCTGTATCTCAAGTAAACAACGAATTTGGTCGCCTCGACGTCCTTTGCAACAACGCAGGAATCATCAGCTGGTCAAAAGATGTCTTCCAAAATCTCGAAGAGACATTCAACACCAACCTCTTCGGTGCCGTTGCTGCTACGGAACTGTTCATGCCCCTGATCTTGAAGTCGAAGGATCCACGTGTCATCAACACTTCGAGCGGTTTGGGGTCTATTAGTCAACGTAGTGATCCTAATGACCCTTATTACGGCATGAAGAATACAGCTGATACTTACCGGATGAGCAAGGCCGCGATGAATATGTTGACCGCGTGTACTCTTGCTAACTATGGGGATCAAGGCGTGAAGGCCTGGAGTTTCTGTCCAGGGTATGTGGTTACGAATTTGAGTGGGACTGGTGATAAAGGACGGCAGGAGAGAGTTGAGAGAGGGGCTGGAGATGCCAGTGTGAGTGGAAGAACACTCGCGGGTATTATCGAGGGCAAGAACGATGCAGATGTTGGAAAGTTTGTTCACAAAGATGGTGTGTACGCTTGGTAGGTGACAAAAAAAGTGTGATCTGTAGAATCAGTCCGGCGCAGTAAGAAGAAATGAGCTTTCAATGAATATTCTTCCACTAGTCAGGCTTTTAGCTCACTCTCCGACCTTACTTTTCAAGAATCGAAAAATGATAATACTAGCTTGCCTCCTAAATGTAATTGGGGTAAGCATAAAAGATTGCTCGATGCTATCATATAGTCTGCACTGCGTGATCGGCAAGAAGATAATGTACCCAAATCTAGTAGCGAATCTAAATTTATAAAAGATATATCTTTTGTAATAAACAGTACCTGACTTGTAGGAAGTGATTATAAGAGCTTTAAGAGAATCCATGTCACCGCCCCCGAGGAAGGTTTGTTGTTGAAGGGGCAGACGGAGTTAGCGGGATTAAGTCTCAGTTCAAGCTCACGGCAGGTTTGTGCCTCAGGCAATAATATTCCCCATCCGGACATTTTCAAAAGTCCGAGTCGCCTCTCAATGGCTCACAACATCAATTGCACCAGCAAATATGGGTTGGTTTTGGGGTGGATCAGACAAAGCACCGGATAAAGGCTCTAACGATGCCTTACACGACCTCGACCCAAGTTTACGAGAATTTCTAGCGAAGGAAGCGCCCTCTAAATACGAGTCCCAAGACCTTCCCGAACCAAGACTTCTCCCACGAACCCAAGCTCCCTCTCAAGATGCCACGAACTTTGCAGACAACAAACCCAAGGTCCCATCACAATCCTTATATCAAGATGGCCGGTATGCGGACTTATGGAAGTCGTATAGGCCACAGGCCGAAGTGGAAGCGTTGGGCAAATCTGACCAGGAAAAAGTGAACGATGTCCTAGACGACTTCAAGGGTCGGAGGGCCGAGATTGGAAGAATTGCTATGGAGAATTGCGCTTTGGAACAACTAGCAGTAAGCGACTGTTTTAGGAAAGGAGGTTGGTCGGCGAAGACGTCCATGTGCAAAACGGAGAATCGAGAATTCAACAGGTGTTATATGATGCAAGCTGTAGGTTCCATGATAGTTACGAAGCATTCATTCTTCTGACATCCTGCAGAAATTCTTGAAAGCCCTGGGCTATCTTACTAATGCCGATCGAGCGCCAGAGGTAGATGAACAAATCCAGATGCATGCTGACACCTTATATCATCGAATGCTGGACCAGGAGAAAGCCATCGAGGAAGCGAAAGCCGATGGCAGACCCGTACCAACTTTCCCACCACTTTTTGAGAAACCAAAGATGATGGTCGAAATATCCCAACTCAGGCCGAACTTACAGGCGGAAGTTAAAAAGCAACTAGACAAAGTTGAAGGACCAGACAAAGGACTTGAAGAGATCGCGGTCAACGCGGAGCTTTCGGCTGCCGCGCAAGCCGCTCGAAAATTGGAAGATATAAACCGAGAAGGAGAAGCTGAAAGAAAGAAGCGGAAAGAGCAGGGGCGGGAGACTATGGCAGATAGGATATACTACTCTTGGAGAGCAAAGTGAAGAGAGTATTAGCGATCTCCGCACCCGCAATGACCTATCCAAGAGGCCCAAGAAAGCCATCTACCCAGAGAACACACACCACTCGATCCAGGCCCATCAAGAGCAAGGATGTGTGATGAGGTCGGAAATCAAAATGAAGAGCTGCATATACTCTACTACAGCCTGATTCTTGCTGGGTATCTAGTGAGGCGAGTCTAGGAAGATTAAGGACGGATAGATGGTACATGTCAGTCGAGTTCATGTAATTTACCACTGTATGTAAGACTGCCGTAATGAATGACGTGGATTTTCGTCGTTCCTGCCTGGTAAAATAACCAGAAGGTCTTTGTCAAAAGGATCTCCCCCTTCGTATAGTGATATTTACCACCAATGCTCAAGAATATACTCCCGAGGTCCTTTGCGAGTATTCTACCCGAAAGTCATCCTCACGTGATGATGCCAATTTCCTTGATGTCCACTAAGACCCGAACGACATCGGAACAGGACTTGCAAACATTAATATCAACTTCCGGCACGCCCAATACTGACTATCAAATAAGAAGAATAAGCTGAATTGCCCCGCAAAATGGACGTACCAATCGCAGCTAATGTACTTGGAACGATTGGCGCCGTTTGCTGGTCCATCCAGGTATGGAACACAACTCTGAATTCGCGGCAATATTGCAGTCCTAATATAGACAGCTCATCCCCCAAATCATCATCAACTATCGTAGACACAACACGGTGGGACTTCAGAAATCAATGATGCTTCTTTGGGCTATTGCTGGGGTGCCTCTCGGAGCCTATAATATCACCGGAGACTTCAACATTGCCTTGCAGATCCAGCCTCAAATCCTGACTCTCCTGAGTTTAATTACTTGGATCCAGTGTTACCATTATGACGATGTAAGTCTCAAATTGCCTCTCGACAGCGAAGCTTTGCTTATGGTCACGTAGCAATGGTCTTCATTGAAGTGTTGTACTTATGTGAGTGGTATTGGGATTGTTCTCGGGGGGGTAGAAGCAGGTTTGGTTTTGGTACTTAATGTAAGATGTTCAGGAAATTCGATAGTGTCGAAGCTTCTACATGTTATATGAATTGACGCTGCTTTCATCTAGGAGGGGACTAAGAAGGACATACATTGGCCTGTTATCCTCATGGGCGTTGTCTCCACTATCCTCCTTTCCGCTGGTGTGCTTCGCCATTACTACGACATATATATCCACCGCACTGTTCGAGGAATCTCATTCGTTTTTGTGGCAATCGATGCTGCGGGTGATGTGTTTTCGTTAATATCTGTGTGTAAGTTTAACTTGCCCCATGCTAAGTGGCTGCATTCTGACTGTAACAGTTTTTCAGCCCAAACTCGATATATTGGGAATGGTAATTTATGCTACTGAGTTCGTGCTGTGGTGTGGAGTCTTCGCCTGTGGGGGCTATTTTAACTTCACCCCGTGGGTGAAACAAAAGATGACCGAGAGGAAAGACAGACGCTCAGAGACTCCAAACCGAGCTGGAGAGAACCCTATCAATGAGCCCGCCGATCAAGACATATCACTATCCAGAATAGGATCATCTACTTCTGTATTCCGGACACCAAGCTCTGTCAGAAGCACACGAGTATCTCTTAGATCCGGCAACTAGGACAACAAAACAATAGCCTTTATTCGGATCTATTTATCTCTATCTGACTCGATTATTTTGCGAAGGGCGCATACTTCTGTCGATTGCTCATGCGTGGCCTAAGCGCCAAGACCTTGTCCGCCATATGCTGGGAGAGAGGGAATCCAGGAGAACGCCAATAGCTTCTTCTCCACGATATCCTTTTTGTGTTCTTCCATGACTTCCAGGTCCCAATTGACACTGAGCATTGTTCCTTTGAGATAATCCGCATTAGGTGTAGTCAAGTATAAAGCCTGGAGACCTGTAAGGTCTGCGTGATCTTTGGCGAATGGGGCCCAAAACTCGTCTGTCATTTCAGAATACACGATGCCAGGCATGGACATAAACATCCTGAGAGTTGGGTATTCTGTCGTGGAGAAGTTAGTCCTGCCCCCAAGATGCGGATCACCAATTGGGACACTTGCCTAGTTGCACGTGCTCGACAACTCTCTGCTCGGCCCATTTACTAACATTGTACGGTGACCCTTGTGGGAGAACCAATCCAACGCGACCGGATAAGACAGAAACCACTGTCCCTTTGGGATTCTTTGGGTCAGGTTGGGTGTTGATGTAATGATGAAGCATCGCCACAAGACCCTTAACATTAATCTCCTACAATAAGCACGTCAGCAGATGTCGGCTTCAAAGTAAGAAGGGAATTTCTTACCATCGTTCTCCACCAGCTGTCGACACTATTCTCGGCAAAGCTTTTGCCATCATCAAGGACAGCGGCGTTGTTAATCAACACTTCGGCAGGCTTCCCGAATTCCTTTTGTACCTTAGCGAAGAGATCTATGACATCTTTCTCAAGCGAGATGTCGCCCTGTACGAGCAACACATTCGTATCTTTGCTGATTGCTCTGATTTCTTCTTGGGTCTTCTGGAGAGGCTCTAATCGTCGACCTGTTATAACGATACCTTGAGCGCCAGCTCTAGCGAAGACTTTTGCAGCTGCCTATTGATTTCGTTAGTAGATAGCGCGCCTGAGCTCGTGGGGGTGATGTTACAGCACCAATACCAGTTCCAGCTCCAGTGATGATTACAACTTTCCCCTTCTGGGAAAGCTCAGGCTTTGTTGGGGAGAGAAAGGGGTATGGATCTCTTCGGATCTCTTTCGTGAAAGAGAAAGGTGTGCTATACTGATTAGGGTCGGTCATTTTGAATGGCTTAGTTTTTCAAATTCTCTTGACTGGGTAGGAGAATTATATGGCGAGTTTCTGAAAAGATGGAGTGCGTTGTATAATCTATATTAAATTCTGGCTCAGGATCATTGTATATATATCTCTTCTCATCAAAATTCCACCACCAAGGCCTCCTCACAAGTTACGGCAAAGTCACAAATAAGTCCGAACATTAGCAATCACCGATGAACTGTCCCTCCGCGCTAGAACGGCACCGCCTTGTAATCAAGTGTGGATCCATTGAAGAGGCCTGTTAGCTGCCAGGCAGAGGCACAACTCGTTATAGAGGTGCGCCCTTTATTACTTTAGGCAGTAGTTGTGGCAGCACATCGCAATCATAATCCTTCACCAAACCCGTTGATTATATTTGTAAGCTGCCATACCACCTCTGATCTCCACCATCGGACTTAGCTGAGCTGCAAGGCGATTCGCTGAACAAGCGAAATGATTAGTCTTCATGTAATTCTGGTTCATTAATACTAACACCCCGATGAGAAATGCGGTTTCATTCCTCTTGTTTAGAATTAAAATAGAATCATGATCTTTCTGAAAGTCTAAAATACCGATGCGCGGAATTTAGGAGGTGATGTTGTCGAGCATCGGCGAAAGTGGCCACAGGACTTAGGTGAGGCGACAATTCTCGGCAAGTTTGAACAGGAAGGTGGATTCGTGTACTTCGCAAAAGATGTTAGCACCGAGAGGTGATATACTATGGAGTTGCTTCTTCTTCTACCCTTATTTCAAAGTCTCCCGGTCAATGCTAACTTGGCATCTCTAGTATAAAAGATAGCTTCGATCAAGAAGTAAGACTTAGGTTAAAACTCTTCTCGCATTACTTATTTATTTTCTCAAAATGACCTTAACTCTTCCGGAGTATCATGCTTAAAAGTCCTAGATAGGTTAAGAGTATACTTTATATTCTCTTTCTTTAGCTAAGACACTACTAGGCCAGGTCCTCGGACAGTGCCTAGGTATTTGTCGAGTTTTGACTCAAATTCGCACGTATCACGTTTGCCATCAGGGAACATTTATTTAACTCACAACGTAACTCCTATTATCATCTCTACATAAGAATCTCAAAGACTATGCTGACAACCAAGCAACCAAGCTTTGAATTACTGCAACGAACGCAAACGAGCCGGCTGAGACAGCAATGGCTATGTCTGCACGACTAGTCATAAGACCTGTCACTATCCCAACGATACCGCCCAATACAAGGAGAACAAATAACATCAAAACTACCTTCATCTTGCTCACGACTTGACGCACGACGATAACCCGTTCCCCAGTGATATGTTGCCTACCCGAGAGATTGAAGACAAGATCGTGTCCACGAATCGTTCGGAGCTTGCGACGAGTAAGAGAAGATGGATTTTGCCAGTAATGGTTCAGCACCTCGTCATAGATGAAGTCATAGAGAAGTACAATCGCGCTCGAGTGTTGAGGTAAATGGTCTTGATTGGCGGTAATCGAGTGCTTTGAAATGTCAGTTTAACGCTAACATCACAACGCAGAGCGATACCTACTATTTGAACTTGAGCTGTGCCAACGATGGACTTCATAAACATGCAACGCCAGCGAGACATTCTTTGTTTGGATATAGTCTGACTGTACTCTTTTTGGACTTCACGCAGACATTGCACATTCTCAGCTGCTATTGGCACCGTCGTTAGTAGAAGGTGGACCACTCCATCTACAGCTTGAGTTGCGATAATGACCTGCTTATAGGTAGATCCAAATCTTTCCACGGCGATTGAGGTTGGCTGCATTTGATTCTCTAACATCTTTGTTGCTTGGTTTAGGCTGTTTTGTCGAGCGATGGTGGCTTTCAAGTCCGTCATGGTTGCGAGAGATGAGAGATCGAAAATTACAGGGACGAAATGGTTAGGTGCCAGAAGACTAAGAGGTATTTATGTCCTAAGCCTCCCTAGCAAAATCCATATGTCGTGAAGCCTCGTCTCTTTGGATATCCGCCAACGTCTTCTGCGCTGCCAAAACATTTCGAGTTGCGAAAGTTGCGAAAGTTGCGAAAAGCACCTCTGAGAACTGCGAAACTGCGAAAGAACTGCGAAAGAACTGCGAAAGAACTGTGGGAAAGAACTTTTGCCGAGATGAGGCGTCGAAGTTGATCCCAAATAAGGAATCAATATAACAATGCCTGACAAACTCAGGGGATCAGAAGTCTTCGCAACAATATGCGAACACATATCTCACAACAAGCTCGGCCCGCTGCAAACCAAGGTACGATATAAGCCGCCCTAGGGCATTCTTGCATCGAAACACCACAAGAATACCACTCTGACGCCCTCGTGGGCTCGTATCATTCGCTTCCGCGCTTCTTCAACCCACGCTGTTAGCTCGCCTAATACTTGTCAAACTTAGCAACAATTTCTTATGGCACCAAAGATAATAGCTGATAACTACGGGAGACAGAAATCTAACAAGCATGTATGGTATTTCACCCTGAATTACTTGTAGGAGAGCAAATTGAACGTCGAGAATGGCAAGGCAGAAAATAGGCACGAACATGAGTAGAATACAGATCATAACGCGTGGTTTTCATTGGATCCAATAGTCTCGGCTGCAAGCCGAGGATGGCCAAGCAGATTGGGTGCATTGCGAAGTTGCGTGATTCGCTGACTGAACGCTGTTATGCAACACATGTTTGAGGCGCAAGCAACATCGGGCTGGGGTCTTCGCAACTCGTTCGCAATCGGGTACCCCGTTCGCAAGTAAATTGCGAACAGACCGAAAGTCGCACTCGAAAGTCGCACTCGAAAGACGCATGGCATACTTTGAAGAAACCCACCCCTTTTTATCCCTCTCTTCTTCATACACGCTCTACTTTTCAAGATTTCAATTTGCAAGATGTCGAAAGCAAAATGTGCACAGTGTCGTAAAGACAAGGCTAAAGTAAGTTGAATTGCTTTTGCAACCCTAGCGTTGCCCAGATCTCAGTTTTATGACGAAGGAACTATGTCAAGTTCTCTGCTTCCCCGTTTGTTTCCATTGGTTGCTCAATCACGCCTGTGATGTTCTCATGAGACAAGGCATTAGAATATGATTTTACACGATAAGCTTCTCTTAAATTCTTCGTCTTCAATTGAGAATGGCCATCATGTAGTATAATGCAAGTTAACACAACAAATAGTGCACCCCTTTTCTGCGAACATTGCCACAAAGGTGCGATAGATGTATACGTTTTGATCACCCATGCTCAGAGAATCGCACCACGAAAGAAGCCTCAATAATAAGGAGCACACCTCCAGAAGTTGTTCGGGCAACCGAGTCACTTCCTGAAACCGATGCAACCTAGTGAGTGATCATCCCCTATGACTTCTAGTCACAAAACTGACGAGGTTGTTAGCTTACAAGAGCTTGGAGATTTACGAAACATTATGGAAACAATCACGACCATAAAAGATTTGTCAAAAAGATCTCTCGCCTGGGAGTACGAGCAAGATAGCTATGAAGCTGTTCAGACTAGATTGGAGAAATTGGAGACCGAGATCGCGAACAGAACTCGGCAACTGCTCAAAGATGGATTCTTAATGCGAGCTGAGTATTTACTTAGTGCACTGAGGACCCACAAGACTGGAAATGTTCAACACAGGCTTGAAGCAGCACATGAGTGTTTAAAGGACACCTCATACAGGTGCACAGTCTGCGACAATGACCCGATATATTTGCGCTCACTGGTTGAGATGCACGAGCAAATAGGAGACTTTCCAAGGGCGGAACGCGAAACGGAATTGTTGATTATTCTCTTTACGAGCGAAAATTGGTCTTGGCATGAAAGAGAAAAAGACCTATTAGACCACGCCCGAAGTTTGTGGACGCTCCATACTTCTGCCTTGGACCGCGTCAAACAATACAACATCGGCAATCTGCAGGAAAACACATTGATCAAGCTTATCTGGCTCTCACAGCTTTTGCGAGTCATCAACATGAGATTACCTTCTCTATTCGTGGAATTTTGGAAACTGAATGCCTCCCCTTACCCGTCCCCACTAGCTGGGAATAGATGGCTCGGCGATCTACTTGACAGCGGGGGTTTTGACGTTAATAAACGGGATACCAATGGCTATACCACATTGCATTTGGCCGTAAATGCAGGGTGTGTAGATTTAGTTCGTTTGCTACTGGAAGCTGGCGCAAGCTTCAATATCCCCTCCCTAAATGGTGATTTCCCATTAGATTTGGCAGCTTTTCTTGGATGTACCGAGATATTCAAAATTCTTCTGGATGCAGGTGCCCCCGTGAATTCATGGACGCATGAGCCCCCCTGGACGCAGGAGTCTCCATGAACTGGACGGGTACAGGTCAACTCCCTCCTCCGCACAGGGCTTGCTATACCAAAGACTTCGAATCGTCAGACTGCTCATTAACGCCCACGCTGACGTCACTACTCTATGCTGCGACGGGGAGACCCCTTTACACAGTGCGACTAGGTGCAGAGGCGTCAAGATATTGTGACTGCTTCTCCAACAGGATGCCAATCCAAATACCAAGGACAATGACTCCGACACCTGGCTTGACACCCTGTTGTCCATAGTGATAGATGACTACATGGAGATGATGACTACTGTATAGAATCTTAGAGAAGCAGATGTGAAATTTATGGCCAATGATGGAGTGGAAAACTCCAATCCACATTGGACGTAGGTTTGCAAGGGCAGGGTACACAATCGTAGATTGTGATCGGACTATTTATGCGTTGAAGGAGACTCTATTGGGAGAGACATGTGTTATACATATAAAGTTGCAAGAGAGATTCAAACATCTATGATACATTGTAAACTGATGGCTAATGCGTTCAAGAGGGTTTCGTTGGAAGGCTAGGCAATTACTTCGTACTGTGTGGTGCTTCAGCGTTATTGAAGAAGAGGTTTCAACATAGTTAACATTGAACTATTCATTGATATCGAAGGTTCCCTAATGCCTGTCGCCAGAGAGACAGAGGAGCTAGCCACCATCACAAATTCTATCCAGCATATTGATGATCAAAAGTAAAATTGATGCCATGATAGGCGCTTGCTACAATTCTATCATAATTCCATTTGGGTGTGCTATTTGGGTGTGCTACAAAAATCTATGCAATATCAAAACACCGCCCACCTTCCCTCCCCTTTTCTCCACCTTCATTAACTAGTATTCAGCGCCCACCTCTCATTTTCCCTCTTCTCATACCTCGCCTTCGTGCTCTCCACTGCGCGTCTATACGCCTTAGTATCTTTCCCATTACTCCTCAACCCCTCCAAACTATCCGCAATTGGCCTCAACAACAGACTCATCTCTAGATGACCATCCGGTCCGATCTTCGCCTTATTCGCCAAGATAGCTACGAGAAGCAGGAATAAGAAATGGCAGGTCGCGATGAGGCCGAGGATGATGTAGAAGAAGTAGCGATGGCCGACAACGAGGAGGTTGCCTTGAGTGGGTGCCATGCCCCAGTGCGTGCGCTGGGGGTTGTACATTGCGGCCATTGCGAGGGAGCCAAGGGCGTAGGTTGCCATGAGCATTCCAATGGCGGCTTCGTCGCCTTGGACTGGTTCACCCCAGTAGCTGCCGCGTGGATAGATTTGAGCTTCTTGGCCATCGTCTGTATATCCTATCTGAGCGATGGCGCTCCCCGCGATTGCCGCTATTTTGTCGGAGATGTAAGTGATGTTATCTGGATCATTGACCGTGGAGGCGACAGTGATATTGCACGTGTAGTACCAGGGATCTGTGTCCGAGGCCTCGAATGCTTCTACAATAGAACATCTTGCGCTGTTTCCGCATTGATTATTTGTTTTGTTTGTCGCCTTCTCCGTGAAAAAAGTTATTGAATTTGGCGATTTGTGTGACACAAATCTCTCCCCAATTTTCGCCACAGTAATGTTAGTGGAGTTTCCACTGCCATTCTCCGTCACTTGGTACGATTTGCATGCATACTGTGCAGCCACCATCCTGCTCGTGACTGTAACGTAGCTCGAGACAATGGCACCAGAGGTAGCGGGCGAGTCCAAAAAATAATATTCCATTTGATTTTGGGTTGTTTGATTATTCCAAGACACAAAGGCATCTCTGTTTGTGTACATTCGCCCCGGAGTGGGAGGAGTTCCAGAAAAATTAACGCCATAGTTAGTGGGCAAACCACCATACCTGACATGATTAGAATAAGAATATCAGAAGTGGATGGGGACTTACAGATGTGCAGTGTACATTTCATCTTGAGTGGAAATATTACTCGAATCGGAGACAACAGAAGCGCTGTAGGAATAAAAGTGGTCCATGTTAGGCGCTGTGACATCGCCTGGGCGAAGGGAGATACTGTTATTCCCAGTCTCCCAACTGAAAGTCAAGCTGATCATGGCTATCCCACTTTGTGCAAGCTAAGGGCGATTAGAAAGGTGAATTTGAACTGGACCGAGCTTGCTTACAATATTGACAAAAAGCCATGCCGAGCATGCAATAATGACCAGAGGCCTCTTGGACACTATAGCCAGTTTGAAGATTTTCAACATGCTATCTGCAGAGAGTATCAAATCAACCTATTCATTTTTAACAATCGACCTCAAGAGAAGCATCACTTTCACAACTAACCTCTTTCAACGGTCTCTTCTTCATTCCCAATATCACCCACCGCATATTAAGCGCGATGTCCTTAAACGCACTCGCAATATTCAAACCCAGCGCAATACTAATTCCCGTAACAATAGCATTAAAGATTTTTTTTTCAGTCCCCGTCTGTGGCCCCTTCTTTTTCCACTGTATCGTAGCAACCGCATATGCCCCACAGAGCAGCACGGTAAACACCCACCTCGTCGACATGCCAAGTAGAATATGCTTTAACTGCCTTGAGGAGTGGTCTTTGTATGGGACATCGTGGGCATTGAGCGTAGTATCCATTCGTCCCAATGGATCCTGAAAGTTGGGTAGAAATGATTGTCGTTCTGAATCGACTTCTGTGTTACCAAGTTCATTAGCACAATTTAATCACTTTCTCAATATTGGCAAGGCTACTTACTAGGAGTGGTGTCCATCGAACTAGCAGGAAACAACGTCGACCCCGTCTCATATCCCGAACTCGTAGATGATTTGTGCTGTCCCATCATAGGTCTTGCCTGTGCTAATTCTATCTCTGGGCTGCCCAAATCCCCATGATACGCTCCCCATTGCTGTTGATACGTCTGCGGGCTATCATAATATACTGCTCCTGTACTCGCGCTTGCTGCCCCTCCTCTTCCAATTCCCACGTCCCCCAGTGGTGAGAACGGGTTGACGCGATTAGATCCAGGACCTGACATCTCTTTGGTGTTCAATCAGCGGCACAGGCAGGTAGAAGGCTGAAATGGAGGCGTCGGACTCATCCAGGACAGGCGGTTGAGGCTGGAATCGTCGAGGGGAATGGAAAGAAGAGCATGATGAAGCAGAAGAGCAATTGTGTGAACGAAGATGAGGTACGGACGGGTAACATGGGTGGTGGTGTCTCGGTGGCTTGCAGGATCTCCAGCTGTTGGGGGCCAGCTCTCGTCCAACTTCGAACAGGAGCTTCGATTGGCGTTGCGGCTGAGCCAGACCGACCCCTGAAAAGGTGCAGATAGAGTTGAGGTGAACCAGAAAGGGCTAGATCACGAGAACATTGAGAACAAAAAAATAGCAATCAAAATAGAATATAAATCGCACGATCGCTCGTAAAAAGAAATTTGATCCTTCACAATACTCCGTATCGAGTTTGGAGCTTGATTGCATCTTCAAAAGCTTGCACCGGCTCCAAGCAATTTAGGGCTGACAGCCAAGTGACATTCGCCAAGCGAAATACTTGTGCGACCGACCCATTGGTAGGCTATACTATATATAGTATTCGATTACTGATCGAAAGCTCATAATGAAGATCGATGTGAAAGTGGTGTGCAATAATAGTGTAACATCTCTTGACATCAAATGTGTCAATTCGAAGTTCGAGAGAGTAAAGTTATCAATTATAATACGCTTTACGCTGGTGGTATTACTTTAATCCGGAAACCCTGCATTTGCTTACGTAACTGCCAGCCAAGCAGATCGAAGGTACTTCTTGCTAAACTCGTTACGGAAAAAGGTGTCCAATTTATGTACTATATTTCGCCTATAGAATCCAGTGATAAACCACGACGAATTGGTAGGACATACGAAGGTACAACGGTAATTACTATAGGTGGGCCCTACCCCGTACATACATGACACTAGCAGTAATCGAGAAATCTAGCTCAAATAGGTAACTGCTTGACTATAATGAGGAAGCTCTCGCTGCTAGCTGATTTTGTATAACAGAGCCCACCTGTAGTAATCAACTGCTGTGCCTCTATATTTTTACTTAATCTAAATAGTAATTACCGCTCAAGGAATCTGCTTAGATTATTTACAAACTTTTGCGATTTTTGATATACCTGCCTTCTCATTTCTAATGCCCTCACCCCCCAACAGCCCCAACTAACCCTCCGAACAAACCCGAAAAACTATGCCAATACTCATCCTTCACTCCATTTCCTGTGACATACACCCAATCCACCATGCCCCCTACCTCCTTAACCACACACCTCAACATCCCATCAGTGAACCCCGGCAACGTATGCAACATAATCGCCAACGCACTCCTCGGCCTCTCTGCCACAGTCTGAAAATTCACGAGGGCATCGAAAGCAGGCCGCTCGAGGAAGGCGGCGAATGTGTTCTCGAAGATGATGGTGATATCGGTGAGGTTGAGGTAATTCCATACGCGGTCGGGGATCGTGCCTGGGTTGTGGACTTGAGTTTCGTTAGCTAGTACACTTCCACCTTTGTTGTGTTTTGGACTTGGTGTAGGTAGGGGGGTCAAGTACCGATTAGCCGTTCACCCAACCCGACAGCACTCTTCACCTCACTCTGCGCAATCTTCAAATAGTCATACTTCCTCCAATCGTACAACCCGGGCGTCTCATCAAAGAATACACCATCTACCCCGACCCTCGTATCATTAAGTATACTTGTCCAATTTGCGTACGTCCCAATCTCAGTAATTACATCTGCGATGGGCTTATTGGTGTAGTTCGTGGCGACGTAGCCGAGAGTGCGGATGTTGGGGTAGGTTTTGAGCTTGGGGATTTCGAGGAGGTAGGGGGATTCGGGGAGTTTGTTGACGCAGGGACCGGAGCAGGGATTGAGGACAACGGTAAAATTTATGTTAGGGTGGGTGGAGGCACTGAGAGATAGAGACTGATTGTTAGTTGCGGGAAACGCTACGAAGAGGAAAAGAGATAGGAGAGTTTCTTACGCGGTATAGAGAGGATCCCAAACCCCTGGCCAGGGGTAGAGGTAGAGGGGAAGAAGAATCTGCATTGTTGATGAAATTGAGATATTTAGTTGGGACTAGATGCGCTGGTGAAAGTGAGAAGGGGCGTCCCATGTTATGTTTGCAAAACAACATCAAGGTATTTGAAAATCAAGCCATAGCGAGATCAAGTATACGTTACTCTTCCCTTGTTACATTGCAGTGACGTTGCACCTTACTTCGAAAGGTAGAGAAAATAGGCTTGCGTACACTTTCAGGCTATGAACTCTGCACTACAGGATATTGTGAGGCTCCAACGTTGCGGGAAATGCCTAAACGGAAAAATAACAACTGCCTCGGTTGACTACAAAGGGGCGAATTCATGGACCCGCAGAACACGTGTGTGCATTCGATTTTATATCATCACATACATTCGCATTTGATATCCTCGAATAGTGGGCCAAAAAGAATGGGTTAAAGTTTATGAAAGTAAATTTCGAGCATTGCGATTCATATCTTCATTTGAGAGGCAGAGAACCTTTAGTTCTTGATAATCCCATCACCCCTCACCTCCATCCTGTCATATCAATTTCCATCTTACTTGCAGTTTGCTCTTCATGTCTTCCTCGTCTATCATGATTCATGTCCATCACCTATCTTAAACTTTTGGCACACAACCACCACTCCAAAGCAAACCTCACCAGTCCTACCCAATTTGTTCTAATAGCTGATAATCTGTCCTCCCTCCCAAGTCTCGCCTGCTTCCAACTTTTGCCATGCCTTGACAGCTCCTGCTTCGACACATATCATATTCTTGTATCCATCCGCTGGCGCAAAATCCGCTATGCTCTTCGCGTCGACCCATGGGTTCCAGACAACAACCTCATTCAAATTATCTCTGGTGATGACGAACTTCTTTTTGCCACCTTCAATAACGGTGACAGCAGCACCTGGTCCACCAGCAGGTGTGTAGACACGGTCAGTCTTGCCGGTGATTGTCACAGATTCCGCTGGGGAAGTGTTCGTGCTGATGGGGTTGGTAACTTTGTCGACGTACTGCGAGGATTCGAGTCCAGCAACAGAGACCGCGGTAATATCCTATATACCAATTAGTCTTCAAACCCTATTCACCCGCAAGAGAAACTCAAAACTCACCTCAACCTTCAAGTAACTGTGCAAAAGCACCTGAAACTCCCAGGCTTCCTCTCCCTCGTTCCTCACCACCATACTAGTAGTTAAACTATCTTTCCCAAGTGTAACACTATATATCAACCCAAAACTATATGGCCACGCCTTCTTACTCTCCTCGGTGAGCTCTGCGGAGCTAAGTCCAAAGTCCAACTTGACACTACTGTCACCGCCGTCCTTCGTCTCCGAGGACTCGGACGTTGACTTACCGAGGAATTCCCAGGTCGAGGTACGTGCGAAGCCGTGTTGGGGGAGCTTGGATGTTGCTTCGTGGGAGGGAGCTGTGCCGAAGACCTGTATTTCCAATCCCGTCAGTTAGCCACCTATGCTCAATCCCCTCCATTCTTCCTCTTTTTCCTTCCCGCTATAGACACAACATAACATACCGGGAAAACCAACGGAATCCCACCCCTCACAGCCTTACTCCCATCCAAAACAGCTTTCTCACTCAACCACAACTTCTCTTCCCCAGCTTTGTCCTTCCAACTCGTAATCGTCGCGCCATACAGCAGGATTTCGACAGATTCCCCAGACGGCAAGATAGCCGAGACGCGGGAGTTCGAGTGCGAAATATTAACCTGGGCCTGTGGCGCTGGGCCAGGCGTGGCCGAGAGGGCAGAGGGCTTCTTTGGGCGGTCGACCATGGTCGAGGAAGGGATGTACCGAGGGGTAGCTGTGGGTGGTGAGAGCTGGCTTGAGAGGTGCAGGGGAGGATTTAGGTGGAACTTGAAGTATTTGGGGGTTTTGAGAGAGTTGAACTAATTGGTTTCGCCACTTATGGTTGTATTGCTACGAAGTTGAGAGTGATGGAGGGGAAGAAGAAGCTGAGAGACGAAGGTAGCGGGGTCAAGGGTTGTGGCATGTCTGCAAGCGATGCATCCCTGCCACTCTGAAACACAAACGCATGAACCACAATTATCACGTGAGAATTGTTTTTAGGCAAGGTTTCCTCGAGCGACTGCGCGAGGATATAATACGCAATGTGAATGCTTCACGAAGGAAATAGTACGAAAATAAAAGATCGAACATACGCAGTCAATCATAGACTTCAATCATTATATCATGACAAACCACGTATCAAAGATGGAGACAAAAACGACATGCTGTAAATCGATGTTATTCTAGTCTCTATGATGGTATCATCACATCATAGACTGTAGTTTTAATTAAAACAGACCAGAGCAAGCCTCCATGTCGTGCATGGATGTCCATGTATCCCAAAGTCCAGAACGCCCTTGTAATTACAAACTCCCTCACAACGCTATGTCGCTATGTACCTCGAGGATCTCGTCCTCTCCTAGCAGCATTATATAAACTTGCCTTGGCATCCATGAACATGTCCTCTAACATGCTCACCTGGTCTCTGGAGAATGACGCGAAGCTTATGTTTGTGGTCAAATCTGACAACTTCTGCTTGACCTCTTGAAAGGTTGACATCAGCGGCACCCAAGGGGATGCAGTGGGAGCAGAGTTCCAGGAAGTTGATAGTGAAGGAGCAGGTCGATTGAGTTCTTCAGGTGGCTGGTTTGGAGAGACTGCAGCGTCAAGCTCAACGGTCTCGTTTGCATCGGGTTTCCCCGTTGCTGAACTCTCAGCCTCTCTGTCCTGCTGAACAGCCTCGAGGTCTTCCGCATCCTCCATTGAATGATCTCTTTCTGGCGATCTAGCAACACCTGACATAACGACAAGCTTTTCATCCGAGTCCTCTCGGGGCGGGCTGCTCGGATCTCGACTATTATTTCTAGAGTCCTTGCCCTTATTTATATCTGTACTTGGGAATTCGACTAATGCCTTCTTAGAGTTTGTATCCTTCCCCTCCCTCTTTGCTCCATCAGCTTGTTTCTCTGTTCGTTCGATTGCCACCGCGGAAACAAATACTACATCATCATCGACTACCTTGGCTAGGTTTTCTAGAGACGGCACCTTACCTGTCGACTCTTGTATGGATGTTTGTGCCGAAAGAGGACTTTGTGAAGCAAGACTTGAAACTTGATTTAGGCTGCGAGTCAATCTCGGAGAGGTCTTTTCATTCTTGCTTCTCAATTTCGGCGTTGACTTCTTGGGCTCGTCCATATAAGTTTGGAGTGTCGACGGATCATCAGCCACAGGAAATTGACTGTTCTCGTCAAGTTGCGAGAGCTGTGAAGATTGTCTAGACGGCCTTCCTTTCCGCTTCTTTTGGGATGAACCTTTCGCTGGACCATCACTGGCTTTTCTCTTCTTAGAATGTGGACTTGCTAGCTCATAGGCTTTGGTGTCTATCTCGATATAATCGTTGTCATCATCATCTCGCGCATGTTTCTGATTCCTCCCTCCTTGGGCAGTGGATGTAGGTGTATTGATGATTACCGCAATGTTCGCTGATGGTGGAGATGGTGGTTCGGCTGCAAGAGCCGATGCTTCGGAATGCGTCATGCCCTGCCTGTAGGCAGCAGCATTTCTCAATACAGATTTGCGAATTAATGGCGATGAGTCCTTCGGCTTTCTTGCAGAGCCCTTTGCTGCCCTAGGAGATCGTGTTGGAGTGCTTATGGATAGACCAGGAGGATCTTCTAAGGGATTATCGAAAGCTTCCTCTATACGGAGAAGGCTCGAATCATTAATTCCACCATCGTCAATTTCTGGAAAACTTGCTGCAAGTGGATCACCGGAATTGCCAGCAAGTTTTCGAGGTGACGAAACAGCATCTTCGAAAATATCGTCCATACCAGTATCTCTTTCGAACGAGAGCAAGGAAGACTTGCCATCCATAGTAGGTAGAGGTGTACTTTGCGGTTGTAGTTCCATGTCAAGAGTCTTTGTTGAAGGTGACGTAGAATTCGCTGCTGGCGCTGCCATAGGGGGGCTTGCACTAACAATCTCCGGGTCTGGAGAATTGGAAGCAATATTGGGGACCTCTCTGATATTCTTGGTCATCTCTGTGAGTGGAGATCCCTGTACTTCTCTCGGAGAAAATGGTAAGTCTTGTCCATCGATAGATATGAGATCAATGCTCTCAACATCTCTCGAGATATCCGGGACGAGGGGCGGAGAAGAAGCTGGCGCGGCGGGTTCCGCCATCCCAGTGCCACTTCGCTTTGGTGTTGGCGAAGATGCTACAAAGGCGTCCTCTTCGGGCATCGGTGTACTAGTTTTCCGTAGGATGGAGGACGATGATCGTCGGCTTTTGGAAGGTGACCCATAGGATGGCAACTCCAATTCAACTATCTCGTCGACCGTACTGTTTTTGGGAATATAGGTAGGATGGAAATCTTTGAACATCAGAGCTTCTGTGACTTGTCGCTCCTTGACCTCCCGTTGTCTCTCTGTTAAAAGTTGCGAATTACCAGTTTCATCCGCTAAGGGAGACGAATCAACCACCTCGAATTGTATTTGAGAATCCTGATGTCGGAACTTTGGAGTACTTTCATGCTTACGAGCCTTTTTATTGTTGTCTTCGACGATTTCCTCCCGAGCACGCTTTCCGACAGCAGGAGTATGGGAAAGGTGGTTAGGTATGACAATATCTGGAGTGTGATCGCGAAGTGCATCTCTGGCCTTCAACCTAGCCCTGAGCGAGTCTGAGAGACGTGGACCACCCCGACGATCCTTTTTAGCAGATGCGAGGCTAGGTGTGGCCGGAAGAGGCTCCTCTTGACTTTCAACAAAGTTGTTAGCTGCTTGTCGCTGGCAAGACACAATTTCATTAAATGAGCTTTCGGGGATGAAGGGAAGCTGAATATCGACAGTATCCCGAATCCGTAAAAGTGTATCTAGTAACAGAGGCGGATACTCAAATGCTTCGCTGGAAAGACCGAAGGTGGAGATCCACATCTCAATAGTTCGGTTGACTATAGGCCTGTGAGAGCTTTCAAACCCAGATTGAAGTAAGGTTTCGAGTTCGGACAGAACTTTCTGGCATCCATACAAATCTTGGAGTGGTTCGATCGAGTTGCAAAATGCATCCCACAATGACATGATCTACGATATGTCAGGTCAAACATACAGGGGTAGATTTAGTTACATACCTGTTGTGACAAAATATTCACATCACCGAGTAGCCTGTCCTTGTCGGCAATCCACACACTGATACCCAGCTGTATTTTCGAAAGCGCAACCAAGCGAAGATTCTGCGGGCATCTCGCTAAGAAGTCTGCCGTTGTAGCAATCATGTCGGAATATATTTTAATATGCACCTTCTCATATGATGTAAATGCTCCGGATAATGACCGTTGCACGTAAACATATAAGTCTATGTATGGGTCATACTCGTGCTTCGGGCTTTCTTTCACTCGACCCCAGATCTGTCGATATGCTCCATCCAGTGCGCGGCGATCTCTAGGGTATGAAGCTTCTTTCAAAATCAAACCGTAATAAGATAGACCAAGATCTGAAGGGGGGTTCTTCGAGCTGACTAAATACTGTACAATTGTACTTGCAAGTGGCTCAACAACAGCAACTGCGCTACCCGAGACACCTGCGTTCCCACCAGATGCGACAACTGCTGCTGTGAACAATGACTCCCATTGCGGAAGTGACCCTTGGGGAGAAAGAGTGAGTCCACGTTCAAGAATGCGCATAATACTACGGTACGCTTTCCCAATTGGCACCTCATGAGATCCGCCATCTCTACCATTCATTCTCTCGTCCACCACGACGGCTATACCGTCAGCTATTACACACCAAATTGATTGAGAAGCGTTTGAGTCTTCGGCTAGAAGTGACTGCAAGTCTAATCCGAATTTAATAGTCTCGAAAACATCAGAGCTATTGACAGCGAAAAAAGGAGAAAATATTGAGCGACAAAATTCGTAAAAAGCTTCGTTGTATTCCAGGCCAGGCGAAGGGCCTGCCAACATGAGAACGAGGTGATGTAGAGGAGTTCTAACATCACCTTTCAATTTCTGCCTTTCTAGTCGACTTGAAGGAGTTGCGACGGGCAAAAAATTGTCAATCCCTAAGCATAATTCACGCTGTGTGAAAGGGAGGAGACCGAGTCCTTGGACGGCCACCGAGACAAGCCGCTCGAAACATTTTAAGAAGTCTTTCCTCGACTCGCCCACCGGCGCCATCGCCACGATGTTACTTGGCCCAGTTCGCCAAATGTTTTGCAGGAAGCCAAAGATTGAAGCCACAGCGACCATCGTGTCATTGGACACCTTCACCTCTTTTCTCGCTGCGGCAGCAACGGAATCGATGTAGGTCTTCCAAAGAGTGAAAGCTTCAGTGTCGTGGCTCAGATCCCAGTACAGCTTCCGAAGTAGAGGAGAAAGTACCTCAAAGACAAGTCCAGACTTGTTTCTTAGCCATTTCGTATCTAATGACGGGAGCTCTGTTGGAAGAACATTTTGGCCCGCACGATTGAAGCCAGATCGTTCTGAATCCCACGGACGTTGGAAGCTTGAGTCGAATAGATATCTCAAAATTCGGGAGCCGTCTAGAAGATTTTGTCTAGCCCAAGCTGGATTTTCATCGAGATCAGCTGGATTAAGGGAACGGCCGACGAAGAGCACAACGTAACGCTGCCAGAAAGCGTCCAACTGTGTGAAGGTGAAGCCAGGCTTCAAACTATAGTAGAGCAGATTACAGGCGCTTCCAAGAACAGTATCCCGTACACTTCCGGGTTTGCGTGTCTTAAGCTGCTCGCTGATTGGGCTAGGAAGAAGCTTGATTATGTCGTTCTTGGTTGATTCTTGTCGACAGACTGCGTAGACAAAGCGATTCCAGGCGAAATTAGACTCCTTCCTTGTAGGGAAATTACTGGTATTGAGACAGAGCTGTATGATGTTGAGGAATAGGGTCCAGTGAGGCCACTGTCTATAGAGTTGCGGCTTGCCTCGTAGGAACAAGACGATAATGCTCCAAATTTGTGGCACACATGAAGCTTGACCGTGCTTAGCTGCTTTCTTACCTGGGACAAGTATTTTCATCCTCTCCGCATAGAGCTTTGCATACGTCAAACCTTCGCTGTCCTGTTCGTCGAACATTTTAGTAACTGCTCGGGATATGTTTGGATCGTCCCCGAGGGTGTAAGACGCCTCCAGTCCAAAGGTTAGAGCTTCTGTTTGAATCTCTTCTATGCTACTGATCATGTCGGTGAAAAGGTTGTGTAGCCAGACAGGGTGCGCAGTTAGGTGGGAGGGCGATTGGCGAAGTAAGTTTCGGTAGACGTTAATTCTAGAAACAACAATGGTTTTTCCCTTGACGATAGATTCAACGTCAAACAGTACAGTGATCAATTTTCCAACTCTCTCGCCACTCATGACTTTCGGGGGAAATTTCTGGTTTGCGAGTGCGTGCAGTAAGTGTACAACAACGTCTCTTGGCGTGCCCACCTCTTGGAGAACTTGACATGCGTGATTGACGAAGTTTGCGCCAAAGTTCATGTTGCTGCTGGCTCCAATTTGTGGCAGGCGAAGTAGAGCAGAAAGGAGCAACAAAGCCTGGACGGCGAGTGAGTGTTCCCCTTCGTTCTTCTGACAAACATCTCGTAAGATGAATTCAAGAAGTAGACCAATTTTGTCCTTCAGAGCCTGTGGGTCGGCCAAAACATCCGACGCCTTCAAAGAATCCACCAGTAAAACATATGCCTCCAACCTATCGCCACGCCCTCCCCCAGCCATCTGCTCTACAACGGCTTGAAGCATAATTCCAAATGACTTATACTGGTGTAGTTTGAGAAGTTTCGACGTGGCACCTAAAGTATTCGATCGCCCCTTCAGAATAGATTTTGCTGGTTTTCGTCCCGCCGAGGGTGGTGGATTGAGGGTCTGCTCTATGGCTCCATTCTCTTGTGAGCTTCGTGATGCGTCACTATCGTCGGCCGGTTGAGCAAAGCCAACTTTCTTCCGGCTGGGTGATACAGTTTTCGGTGTTCTCGACTCAGAGGGAGATTCTTCGGGTTGTGATTCCGGGATGGGTATTGTTGATGAACATTTCGATGTTTCGTTCCTCGCCGGAAGAAAATTGCGAGTGATCTTACTCTTGTCATGTCGACTTGGCCAGCGCGAATGTAACGGCGTGCTTGCTACTTGTGATAGCAGGTGTGATTCTGCTGCTTCTGATACCACTGCCATGGCGGCGAGCTCGAGGGCCGCAGTTTGTTAGGTTGGCGCTGGATCATGTTTCCCCAGTGTTTATGCCATGACAAGAGGACGATTTGTCCGTGCTACAGCTTGCCTGTAAATCACGGTTGGGGGGAAGGAACAGAAAACGGTGTAGTTGGAACGGTCGAAGTCCTGGGGTGAAGTGAGGCTAAGCTCAAGATTGAGGTTCACAAGAAATCGCGGGATGGACGCGACCATGTTTTAGCGCGTCAAAAACCACTTTACCTACCCTGATCCTTGGCGTTTCCTGATCACGCGCTAACCCCCCTTTTCTACCTATCTAGGTAACCAGCAGCCACTTGGAAAGAAGAAACTTGAAAGAACTCAAGGCTTTATAAAAATGTGCACTTATACATTGAATTGGGTTTTAATAATCGTTACACTTAGTGTCTCAATTGATGTCTACTTGTGTTCTTGTTCTAGTAAAAAGAGTGATCTACTATTCTTCAGGAGAGTCCAACGGTTACTTAATTAAGTGTTTAGTAAGTCCCTATGTAACCATATTGAAAATATCCCAGCAATAGCAAACAGCAATAGGACCACAATACTCGAGGAATTAATTGTTGTTAGCAAAGTCATGTGACCTGAAAATTCATTGTCCAATTGGTATCTTGCAGTTAAAGGCTTCCACCCATCAAAGTGTAATTATACAGGAAGTAGTACTTCATGCCGCCTGCCTATTTTTGCATCTGCTATAGACGTAAGATCAAACACCTATACACCCAGCACTAATTTTCAGTGCAAATGCAACGGTAGTGAAGAAACGTCACGACCGCTCATAGCGCATCATGACTCATCATCATCGGGGAGTTCCTCGAATCTCCCTTCCTGAAAGGCTTTAGTGACAGGATTCTCAACATTAACCACACCAGTTGCCTTGAGCCTAAAAGCATTTGTTAGCAGGGCGTGATAAACAGTGTCGATCGCAGGAGAGTACACACCTCTCGAAGAGAACAAACAATCTCTCTGCCTCTCGTTCCTTCTCTTCTTGAGTCATTTTGACCTCAACATGCTCCTCCAAGTCTAAGAATTGTCCAGTGACCGGATTAATTGCTCTGTCTAGATTCCGGCTATCTTGACTCGCCCTGGTGTTACTTGTCTCACTTCCGCTGGTACTCCACGCCTCCAGAGCATTTTCTGGGATAGGAACATTATGCTGGAACAAGAAACCAGATGCAAATCCATACCCAAC
Organism: Hymenoscyphus repandus; assembly: GCA_001414415.1. Classification (NCBI taxonomy): domain Eukaryota; kingdom Fungi; phylum Ascomycota; class Leotiomycetes; order Helotiales; family Helotiaceae; genus Hymenoscyphus; species Hymenoscyphus repandus. Next base: position 78,620 of record LLCE01000126.1, read on the forward strand.
ATTTTGCACAAATCTCCTTGCATCATTGTCACTCATGTCGAATTGCAGCCCAGATATTGTCTCGCGTAGCTGTGGTGTACCTGGATTGGTTGAAAGACGTAGTAGTCTAGAGGCAAGACTTTCTGCCCTTCCTAATGGCTGTTGTCGGTCCACCGCTGAAGGTAAAATAACTCTCCTCATTTGTTCCTTGACATCACTGGGTCCAACTTCATACATTTTGCGAAGGAGTGTTAGTAGCGGGGGGACCAAATGTTCTAGTTCACGGTCCTTGTAAACCTTCGTAGCCTTGTCTAGGATCTCGATGAAACAATCCAAGTATACATTAGGCGACGATTTTGGGAAGAGAGATGGAGTATTACTCTTGTTGTCCAGATCAAGATTGAGGAGAGCATTGACTAGTGAAGCCACGGGAGCTTCAAGGGGAGTTTGAGATGCGATGGGGGCCTTGCTGACAATAGTGAGAATTGGCTGCAGAGCTTGCGTGAAGCTCGTACAGCGGCCAGGACAAAAATGTGTCAGGTTGAAGAGCAGCTTAAGAGATTCGATCAAAGCCATGTCTTGCATCGGGTCCTTGGGCTTGGTCGCCTTCGCCTGGTATGACTTTCCATGCCTACTGATATTCGCGCATATAGTTTCTGCCAATTTATCCTCATCAATCATTTTCTCGATATCGATATTCGTGTCGTAAGTCGTTAGAAAGATGATCCGCGACACCAAGAACTCGTCATCCCTACTATCCAACTTTAATTTTCCGCAAGCCTTTGGCATGTATCCTAGGTCCACGAAAATCTGTCTCGTTTCGGCTCGCAGAAGCATCGCGTTGGCTAGACATCGTAATGCTGCTCGGGATGTGTTCTGAGAGGGACTGCTGAAGGCGTGCCGAGTCAACGTGTCTATCCCCTACAGCCATTCGTGTCAGCAAGAGGCAGCCAACGAAGACATAGCCATGCCATGGTCTGCGCATGAAAAGCATGCTTGTGCGACTTACCTCCTTGGTAAAGATGGGATCTGCATTCGTTGGATCGCGACCATAGACTTTGACTTGCTCCAATATCGCATCTCGTTCTGCGGGTCTTCATTAGAACCTCGATTGTTCCTTCATCCGACAGTATGCGTACGATGTGGTAGAAGACTGATCTCTTGCAAGTCCGACTTGAGTTTTCCCATTAGTTTGACGAGGTCTTCGAGCTTAGCTAGAAAGAGTCAGCTCCGAAGTTCGAGGTGATCATTAGAAGCGCACCTTCTCCTGTCAGCTCAGCTGAGGATGCCGACGATCTCGGCGTTGTTTTCGGTGTCGATTTCGACATGATGGAGGAGGAGGAGGAATTGGGGCGCCGAAAAGGATTCATGGAGTTTCTGCGACGTATTCCGTCTCGGGACTTGTCGATAATTTGGTATAGGCAAGACAATACGCATTCAGTTCTTTCGAGAAGCTCTGAACAATTATTCTGTATATTCAACGTTGTTTAGAGATATTGAGGTTGAGGGGAGCGAGATGAGGTAGTGGTCACCTGTGACAGCACCAGATGTGAGGTTCGTAGCTATCGTGGGGGAGCTGTCCTCGGGGCCAGGAGCTTGGGATATATTCAGCCGCTTGAGTTCCACAAAGCCGGCAGGCTGGCAGTTCTCCTGGTATCGGTGCGCCAAAATGGTCGCTCGTTTGGTAGGGCCCTAACCGTGGGGACATAGGCAGCTCCGAGCGGAGAGGACGAACCGTCTCTTCGATCACGAAAAGGATGCGCGATGCCTGTAGATGGCCTCCCTTGCTGCCGTATTGGCGGGTGGCGGCCAGTCAATGATACAGTTTGGGCCAGACCAAGGTGAAGATGGAGGGGTGATGTGGTATTGGTGGTGTTGCGGAGGAAAGGCACCAAAAAGGCGGTGATCAAATGCAGCCGGGGACGAGACCATTCCGCCAATTTTAGCGCGGGGTTGATAAAATCCCCCACTCACAACTCACCCCTAAAGCTGTCTCGCTTAGCCAACAAGAATATGTCAAGTTAGATTGTGACCCTCCTGATATCTCGTTATAATCATCAAGATTTTCAAGAGGGGAATTACTAGCATCGTGAATTGGTACAATCAGCGAATGTGTCAAGATTTGGTAGATACGCACCATACCTTCTAGCAGAACGTCTTTCACCGCTTACACAATTCTCGCCTGAGCAGCACGAGACCATCATCTGTACGAGTACAGAGACCGACATGTTCCCATGTACCTCGAGCATGACTTTTCATGCAATCCAATCATTTTCGATCGCTGATGGTCGAGATACTACACTCTGAGGTCCTACGGTGGCAATCTTACACTCAAGACGCTGATCTCGTTTACTGGCGAATGATTAGGGTTTACTTGAGTCTCAACCCCAAGTCTCTCTCAATCAGTAACATACTTTGACTCAGAATAATTTTACCACATAGTTAGGTCGATGATTATTCGTTTAACCAACCGAGCCCGGAACCTCGAAGAACTAGTGTGTAACACCCTATTGGCTCCTTGTACCACGATGGTGTGAAGCGAGGTTGCAACAGGGCATTGAGTGATTTAAAACGATGAAGTGGCGACGAGGCACACGGCCATCTACACCGCTGAGCTCTCTATATCTCGGTCTGGAGTTCTGCTCGAGTGCCTTTTCTATAATATCCATGTGTCGACAAAACCAAGTGCTCCTATGCTTTAATCAGGGTATTAATATATATCCAGAGCAAGAGAATCGACAACAAGAGATTAGTATATAAGTCGAAGGCAATTTTAATGCTATGACTATAACCGTTTACGGATACATGTGCCTGCACACGGAAATCCATTCTACTTAAAGAAGGATGTCACACTGTAACTTCCCCTTTCACAACAATATAGTTGAGATACTCGAAATAACGTAGAACTTCGAATAGTTGGTCCTTCATTCTACCTGAACCCTTGCGGTCTCTATCAAAAACTGCCAGTCTCCTAACTTATTCCACAAAGTCTTGATTATTTGTTATTATCCTCCCTTATTACCATTGCCTCTATTGCCTAAGCTTGACTGCAATGGGAACTATTCGCCCTGGACCTAGTAACTAGAAAGCTCGGTCCGGAACAAGATAATTTTAATATTCAAGACAAACAAATGGCACTTGGTACGTAGCGGTTTCCAAGTTAGAGGCTTCTATGTAAAGTTTGAACCTGCACGACTCTGTGGCTTCACTCGTACATTACCGAAATAGGGTTTTCAGACTGCCCTCGAAAAGTATGGTTTACTTAAATTGCTTGTTCCTAATATTTTACGAAAGTATATCAAATTTTCTCTTCCTTAATTGAGCATTTGATGGCAGTCATTTATGGCTTGCCTAGGATATTATCCTACGTTTACTGTTGCCTGATACTCTTTGCAACATCAATTCATCTTTTGGTCAGATTTGCAACCATTCTCGTAAATTCTCCGCCGCAAATTTCCTAAAATCCATCCCAATGAACCCTTCGAAGTTCCTTCAATTATTATGAGCAGAAAATACTACTCCAGCTGTCATCCAAAACGCCTTATGTAAGGGTTGTTCACGTTGATAGGTCGCATAGAATTTTCAGCTACTCCACTTGTAACCTGCTCCACAGAGTCATCTTCGCTTTTGGAAACGCGCTGACTTTCTGTGATTACAAAGCCAAATTCGCGTAGTCAGATCAACAGTTCTTTTCCAGTTACAAGTCGCCTTTGTATCTGATATGGTTACTAGTCCCTTAAAGCGCCATTTTAGCTTGCTGCCGCGAGATAGAAAAGGGGACGGTTTCCGGATATGTGGCGATTCAAAATGATCATTTGTAACTGAATCATCAAGAAGGCAGTTTATCAACGATGGGACTCGACAATAATCCATCCTTTGAATGTAGCCATGCATCATACTTTGGCAATATCCCTCGAAGCCTCTCCCACCCCATCGAGTTCATCATAGCGCGTACTACGCTCTCAACAACTACTCTATTCCACGAATCCATCCCAATGTACCACATTGAGCATACCGCCAGCACCACCATGTACCAAGTCTCAACCCATCAATACATAGGCACCGTCCACTTCAACCCCGACCAAACCACCACAATCGAGCACCTAGCAACTGGATCCTCGATTACTTACAAAGACCTTCTCTCACCACCACAGTGGTTCACCTTCAACAATAGCAACAAATTGTTCTGGCAGCTTAAAGCATTCAACCAATATCAAACGACTCTCTACTGCTCACTTATCGATGGGACGCAGCATTCAACGGATGAAAATGACATCGCTGTTTCTATATCACTGGATTCACATTGGACACGAGGACGCATTGAGATTCGGAAACAGATAACGAGGGAGGAAATGGATGTCTTGATTCTGAGCTCGCTGGGTGAAATTGAGGACTTAAGGGCGGCGATGATGGATGGGAAGCTTGGGAGCTCGTTTGAAGGGGGTGTGAGGAAGTATCACCAGTTCATGAGATTGGGGGCTGATGCTACGGGATCTTTTGGAGAGGATTCAAAGGGGGGAACTGCAGGTAGTGGGGGTCAGGGTACAGGCGGGGACTTTGGGGGAGTTTGAGGACTGATTTACCATGAAAATCGAGCACGGGCGACGAGGGAAATTTCTCTAGCTTCTTTGGACTGCAGAGCTTTGTGTAAGAACATGAGGAAGATTTTATTCCTCTTGTAAGGGTGCGCGTCAAAATCTGGGTATAGTACGCTTGATGAGCTTTGAGTATATATAAGAATGAGCTTGGATTATTTTGAATCAGTAGAAGATTCAACTTCATTGTCCTTAATTGAATCAGACAAGGATGCGTGTACTCTTCATCTAAATATGACACTAGGTCAGCATTTGGCTCGCTGTACCTCAAATATTGGTGCACACTCTTACTATTTTATAATCTGCTCGCCTTTTTATGGAGAAACAAGTTCAACTTTCTACAAAGTTTACTAACTCTAGTATGTGTTACACTAGCTTACAGTTGGAACTTAGACACTCTACAATGAAGGTGCAGGAAAGTGGTCGCGTATTCTGTAGTTCATTATTCACTCACAAATCCGTAGCGACCTTGACAATGAGATTCCATGGTGAACAAGATTTTAAGCGCTGAGTCAGGGGCATTTGCATTCACAGCTGAGTTTTTGCGATAATAATTACTCCATGTTTTAGACGTCTTCCTCTTCTCGTTCCTCGTCAATTTTTCCTGCCTATAATTTGAATATTTCGTGATCACTATTTTCCTTCGTCTTCACCTCCACCTCAAATTCCAAGCTTTAAATTCCGACTTCGTCTCTTCTGCTGCATCAAATAATGTTTACATCTTCGAAGCCATCACTCTTCGCACCACCGCGAAATGGGCTGGGACGAAGACGTTCTCCTCTGGCAGCAATTCCTTCGCAGATCACCTACCTGTGGCCCAACGAAAATCGTACATTACATTAACGAAGTGATGGGTCATCAATATGGTCAAACGAACCCTCCAAGAGATCCGAATCGAGAGTACGCTAAGGATAACGTCAACACCACAACATCTTTTCAGTGATAGAGTATGAACAGAAGTGCAAGGGGTGGTTGATACGACTGACCCCATAGCTCGAGGTGCTGGAGAAAGATGCGCCTCTACAAGAGCAGGAGGGAGCTTGGAGGGTAGGCTGAAAGAGCAGAGAAGGAGAATACATCGTGATTGTGTGAAGAAGCGCTAGAGGAAGCATGCTTGGTCCTGGATGAACGTAAGTCAAAAAGACCCTTCAAAAATCCAAAGAATATTCAGCTAATTCTTCTTTATAGAGCCGACACATGTTCGAAACCGATTTGTGTACAAAAGCTGTCAGGAGATTGTGATAGGAGGAGAATCTCTCTATACAGAGTTCACGAATGGCTTAATGTCCGTGATTATATGGTTCAGAACATGAGTCTACAGAATCCCAGTCATCTCTTCGAGTGGTTTATTATGTGTGGTAATTTTAACCAAGGCTACGAGAGTGATTCACAAACAGATTCCTTGACTTCAGTGAGCTTTTAGCTGCAGTTTTATCGTCTTCCCCTTTTAATGACCACCTCCAGGGCCATTCCCAAGGAAAGCTGGCACAACTACTGGGGTCAGCGTCATATCAGCCCCAGTGCATTCAATCCTCTCATCGCTATACACTTCCCCTTCTTGCCAGTCGGAATTCCGAAAATTATTTGCATCGCACTGATAATCAAACTTTCCTTTCGCCACACCCATGTACTTTTTCCTTTGGCAATCAATTAGCTTTCATTCTCGAAAATGGAAACTTAATTAAACAATCTAAAACCCACAGAGTGTATCCCTCATTACAAGCCCACTGCATATTGATCTGCTGCGTTCCATCCTCCCAATATGTCATGCTCGCAATCTCGGAAGGATCATTGTGTCTGCACAAGTATCCCTGAGAGCCATCGAAGAAGTTTGGTTGCGTGTTGCTGACACCTTCGCAGAATAGTAAATATGAAACGGCAGAATTGGCGAGGTTAAAGGTGATCTTCGCTTCTGCGACGCTGGGATGGCCAGGAGCGTCGCTCGTGAGGAATGAACTGTATGAGATATTTGTGTAGGTGAAAGTGGGCGTTGTTGGACATGCGATCGGGGTTGTGCGAGCGATGAGGGGGGAAGAAGTGATTATAGTAGCGAAGAGAAAAGAGATTATAATGGTGATCATTATGATGGGCAGCTCCTTAGTATATCTCAATGCCAAAAAGATTGCTCTACAAGATGGAGAATGTTTAGCTTATAGGTCTCTATTTTACCCCACACCATGTAACCATGTCTCGTATTTGGAGCCGAACGTTTGCATGGTTGGGTGACACGGCCATGGAGCGTACACGGTGAGTTCGGAATATTCTCTTGGATGGTCAATCACCTTGTGGTAGCATTTAGGGTGGCGTCTTCCGAACTTGAAAAGGGTGCATGGTATTTAGGCAGTTCTTAAGCGAGGCTACTAGTCAATGCTCATTCGGCGAACTTGTCAGGGACAACCCTTTTGGGAACATGATTCGATATCCCGAGAATTCTGTCTTATTAACTGCTGGAAGTTCTTCATAGAATTTCAGTGGAATTTTAAAGTAAACCGAGTCCTTGTAACATATTTGTCAAGCGTATTCGACAGCACCTATGTGGAGTGAAAGTGGCCAGCGTAACTATAGGCCAAGGTGAAGAAGATTGAAAGCTATGTCTGTCCTTTCAAGAAAGGGCAAAAACTTATAGTCTTTTGATCAAAGCGCTTACAGGTTCACCTTCACACCCTTCCCACTACTCTTCGGCATGAAACAATCAGCCCATATCCTAACGTCGTCGGCACAAGTATCATGAAGCTGCATGGCCGGAAAACCCATGATCAAATACGAGGTGCAAAGGTACAACTCTGCATATGCGAGATTCATCCCCAAACATTGACGAGTTCCTCTACTGAATGAGATTAGATAGTATGACAGTGGGTGCTTAAGATGAGCTGGTGGCGGTTCAAGCCAGCGAGATGGGTTGAAAGTGTGTGGATCAGGAAACGTTTTTGGGTTGGTGAGAAGAAGAACGGATGTCATGCTTGTAGGGGTCTGATAAAGTTAGCATTCAATAGGATTCTAGGAAGTGCACGAACCCCAGGAGGAATAACCCAGTCCTTGTACCTCATCACTTCATCTGGAGCCACACGTTGCGCATGCGACGCCAGCCCGAAACTCATTCGAAGACTCTCCGAGATGACTGCGCTCAAATACGGCAATTGTTCTAGGTCCTGTAGCCTTGGTCTACCATTTTTCGCTACGAACTCTGTTCCGAGCTCCTCCAGTAACCTTTCCCGGATATTTTCATTAGAGAGAACATGGTAAGTAAGGACAGACATAGTCCAAGCAGTGGTGTCTGTTCCCGCCCCAACAATTATTGAACCTTCTGGCCACAATCTGCTTAACTCCTTCTCGCGTGGCGGTAAGCCGCTAGCCAGTATCTCGTGGAAGATTGTCCTATGAGACACTACTTTGTGGTTCGTATTCTGGTTGTTGATGATAGCATTCACATGGTTTTCCATTTCCTACTCTGATTAGAAGAAGTTCAAAAACCATCCACGAGATTCCTACCTTCCTGAAAGTTATCATTGATAGCATACCAGGATTCAGTGACAGAACCACTTTATCTGGGAGTCTCTGCAACAATTTGAGCATCCAAGGAATCCATTTTGCCAAGTGGATATTCGCCATCATGCCTTCCATCGACTCTTGGAACTCGTTCTTGAAGTCCCGATCAGCTGCATTCTCAACATGGGAAGAAGTCTTTGCAAAGCAGTATTCGCAAACGATATCATTAGTCAGACATGTAAATGCCGAGCTAATTGTCACCGGTATTTCTTCTTTCTGCTTGATTTGTAAGACTTCTACTAATTTGTCGACTCTTTCCTGGAGGAATGGTTCGAGTGCTTTAATGCTGGCTTTGGAAAAGAACATGCTAAGAGGTGCACGCCTCTGCCTATGAAGATCGTGACCGATGGTTGTGAATGCAGCATTAGGTTCGAGCGCATTAGTAAAAAAGGAGTATCTTTCACGTTTGTGACCTGGCCCAGCGTAAATCTCTTCGTAAAATTCAGGGTCATTGACATGGATTTCCCATGGGTTGATGCGAATTATCGGGCCTAGTATTCTTCAACAGGCGCTTGAGATAAACTGGCGTAAAAACATACCATATTTCTTGTGCAATTCCCCGATTTTAAAAACATATTGACCTCCCTTCACAATGTCGTAGTATCCCTCGTACAATTGCGTGAGCGCCGCAAGCTTTGGGCCAGGAAAACGAGCAATGGGACTAAGAAACAGCCTCCAAATAACTCTGTAGATAACGTAAAGAATCCAGGTGACAGCAAAAAGTACTACTAGAGAGGTAGATTGCGATATCATGATTTATCTCACATTCGTTAAAGGCTTATCAAAGGTAATAGGAGTTTGAAGGATGAAGCAAAGATCAGTCTCGTCATTCATACCCCAAGCTTGATGATGCTTTACATATGCGAGTTGTATGGGGATCGGTGAATAGATCGGTGAATAAAATGATTGATTGGAAAAATAACCGGCCTTGATTCGTGGAGCAACAATCTCATCTATCATTCCACTAATTACGTTGCATTGAGCAGAACCGGAACGACTTGGTGAGACCGACTGACCCCGCATCATGCCTTCTCATACGGCGGTACAAAGTATGTAATCTTACTAAGCCGATTCAATGGTACACCAGGTACAATGGACGAATTAAGATTGCTGCAACGACAAAGGATTACGGCCGTATCTGAATCATACGCAGGACTTGAGCATGATAGGGTCTAGTTCACAGGGTTTTATGATTGGAAATCACATATCATCAATAATTGCTTTATTCACTGAGTACACTTTTCTGATTTGATAAAGTTCACTTATACGTCCACATAGGGAGTCATGTATTGCTAGAGAATCGATGAAAGTGTCACAGGATCTATTGCGCTTCTGTACCGTGATCCTTCTCTAGCCTGCCTCAGCCCACCCCCAATACTCACAACCTCACAACTTTCCTCAACAGCCTAATCGCTATTTGCCGGGTTCATTTCGTGACAGCGATATACTTAGCGCATGTGTACTCTATCCCCCCATCCATATCCCCTTATCAACGAGCAGTTGCTCCTTATCCTGAACATTAAATCCTCTCGCGCCCAATTTGTCTTCTCTTTTAGGCCCCTTTGGCGGATCACCACTCTTATCTTTCGATAGCGAGATACGTAAAACCATCAACAAGTTGCGCATCTTGTTTCAGGAAAGGCTTCATTTCCAGGACGCTGACAGCGACATTCTCTACCCACTGGTTAAAAGAGTTTCGGCGAAGATTAAAATTGCCAATATTTCTCTAGCCACAGCATAGTCATCTTGCCGCAAAGGATCAAACTCCTACAAGTGTTTTTTGAGACCACATATTCTCTTTTTGTCTTCCTTGAAAAGATCCAACAATCGATCCTTCTCATCCTGACTAGGGCGCACTAGGGCGCTGGAGCCTATGCTGTCGACGAAGTTGATTCAGTGTTGAGATTGGGCCAAAGTGCGCAACTGTGCCACAGGTATAGTAAATATATCTTCCCTTCTTAGCCTTGTTGCCACTTAGGACAATACCAACCATAGTAGGACAGCCACAAGGGAATAACACATCGGCGCTGAAAGACTTCAATATGAGGATCTTCGATTAAAATTCTTACTGATTAGATGTTGTAATCATGAGAATATAAAAGAAAAGAAAAAACGACTTTTTGAGCGCATTTTAGTTTATCATACAGGGCACAATCTCCTCCAGCAATATATGCGAGATTTTGTCATCCACTCGGCAATGTAGACAATTTCGCATCTTTCGTATCTCCAGGGAGTTTTTTAATGCTGCAAGGAGGTGGTTTTATTAAAGCTGCCAGACGCTGAGTACCTGGTCGCCACTTCTATCAATCACACACTTCGGTAACATGTGCCTGGGTTTGAGACAATCATCTAAATCATCGCAATTTCGGCTACATCGGTGCATCATAACCCTAATAAATTTTCTTCACTTTGGGTCACCCGCAGCATCAGAGATGGTTGGAACAGCTTCATGGTAGGCTGACACTTCCAACGGCTCTTGACAGGCCATAGCTTTTAGCTACTAGTCTCAACTTAAAGAGATAATATCGGAGTTTTACGGGGATAGTAGCTCAGTTACATATTGAATAGGGAGAGTAAAATTGAAATTTTAGCCTTTCCCTAGATGCTTGTATTCTTGAAAATGATCATAAGGAAAACTAAAGGCAGGAACAACTGAATGAGAGCAAATATTATGCGTAGCAATAGTTTGACTGTTGATAAATTAATTAGAGTAGATTCTAGTCGTCTAAATGACCAGAACAGCCCCCAATTGTTTCAAAAGCGAAATCGAAAGCGGAGCTCAGCAGTGACGATGTCCCTGTGGTAACGCTGTATCAACCCCATCTCGCTAATCTATCTCGTAAACAAAAATAGTAGTAACCCAAATAAATTGCAAGCAAAATCGAACACCCCACGACTCAATTTGAGAAGATCCACTTTTTCATAAGCAAACTCACTGTGACCTAGTTTGTATCCATTCATTTCCCCCTAGCATAACATTCCCAATGAACCTAATGAATAAATGTACTAGTGCGTGAGGTTTCTTATATTTTCCCTCCCATGCAAATTGGTATCCTTTTCTTCGTACGTTTTTCAGAGCCAAGTTGTCTACATGATAGTGCAACACACGGCCGTGGCTCAACAAAAACGAAAACTACAGCACAACAACCCTAACGACAATATTTTCGATTGAATCAGAGGAGTTCACCTCGAGGATCATGCAAAAGAGATGAATGTCATCGACTACCTGCTCAATCTCAAGCTGGTAGCTCCTTGAGCCAGAATTCAAGCTTATCGTCAATACATGGGATCCCTGCGGGAGCGAAAACGTGCAGGTAATCTCCGGCCATGTTAAAGAATGGTTCCAGATCGCGGGTTCCAGGAAGAAGAGCAAGGTGGAACCTGCCCCAATAGGTTTGTCATTGCAAGAGAGTCTAACAAGGCTGCAAAGCAGAACGAGCGACATCTCGTCTACTCCTCACTTCCTGATAATTATGGAGACGTAATCAATTCTTGCCAACGTAAGGATGAAAAGGGCATATATGAGTCGTTGATACCGATTCACGTTCACGGGTTACCTCTTTGATACTTTACCTCTTCTCTAACGAAGCGTAATTCAGAGAGGATGATGATATAGAGCCTGAGATAACACTGCTCAAGATTGTTGACGGGGAAACCGGAAAGTATGTTGGAGATATACAGTAAGAGCCCAGCTCAAATTAAATCATCCCGTATAAGATATCCAATCTTTCCCTTTGGAGGAAACACGACAATACTCTCGGCCAGTCAACGATTGGTAGAGAAGCGGAACCAAGAACTGGGGGCAGTACTGGGATATTGGACAACAAGCCAGTGTAAGCTTCTACTCTATTCCTATGCCCTTAGACTATTGTTCTATATACTCACATATTACAAACGTCTGTTTACGATAGGATCGTGTCGCTTTGTTGGCATCATGAGAATTTACCTAGAGAGTATCTTTCCAGTGACTAATCTTTAAAAACTCTCAACTGGCTATATTATAAGATATCAATTTTGGCCTGTCCTCAGTATGTTTGATGTTTTGTTCGCTGGATTAAATTCGCTCATTTCTAAATAATAGTCATATCCCCTGGTTCTTCGAGCTTCCATCTCGCTCCTAGCAACGCGTGCAGACTTGCACTGGCTAGTAGAGCTAGTAACACAGCCCAAACTACTGTCCCCTTCGAATCCAACAATTTGCTGTCTAAGCATAGAGCCACAAGGGTTGCCGAGATCACCCCAAATAGTATCATTTGATCTTGATATCGATCGTATATGTGGGAATGCCGAAACGTCGCTATCGCAAGCGCGGAGATTATAATTGCGGCAAGGAACAGGGCTGGTGATGGGTTCGATAGACTCGATGTGAAGCGACGAGAAATGATAAGTGTCATCTAATCGCGTGGCGTGTTAGCCTGGATTGTTCCAATGACGAGTAAGACCAGCTTGGAGGAATTTTATCCTACACTGTATAATTTTGGGGCCCGACTGGATATCATTTCCAGCATTATTGTTTTCGCATGTTGTAGCATTTGAATGGCTTTCGACATGTCTAGCCATTTTATCCGAGATGAAAATGATTCAAATACTGACATCGAGCTGGGTGTAAAACTGTCTTGCAAGGCATCGCCAACAACGGTGTGGTCTTGTCTGTGGTCCCTTCTACCTCGTAGATGGATCTTGAATGCCTGCCCACTGGTTTCTAGCAGTAATTCCCCTCTCTAGTGGCTCTTTGTTCTGGAAGTGTGCTGCTCTTAATGAAGAGGACTGCATCTTGATGTTCTAGAGTGTTGATATCTACGTGCCTAAGGTTATCATTAGCAAGTTTTTGATCGTTGGTAGATATAGGTAACAGATTTAGTGAACCGGTCGTGGCTTGCGGCTGATATGTTTACCTTCATGTGGTTGGCAGGTGGTTCGCAAGAGGCTAAGCTTGCAGAGTCCACATTTGCAACCACATCGGCGGACCATTTCTACCTTGGTACTCGCACCTCAATTCAGTACCTCTTCTCTTCATTTTGTTTCCGATAGCTCCACCCCCCTTTGGCTAATTCGATATGCGATCAAAGGCCTAGTGAATCCTGGGGTTAATTATCTAGGTTGCGTCGTTCCAAAGCCAAAGTTAATCATGAGCAAAGAACATTTGGCTCTCGATCAGCGATGGATACAGCATCACCGAAAGATCAACAGTCAGAGAGAAAGAACTACCAAGTTCTATTCGAGGCTGACTCTCTCGCCCAATGGTATGCAACCTGACTCGAATCCGCTCGGGCTTTCACGGTATATACAGATCATAATTTGTCTAATAATGACCACGAGCAGTTACCAGAAGTGCTCAATGCAGCGATCTACCTTAAGCAGCCCATTACGCGAAGGTCAGGATCTATATGCACCCATCAAATGCAGAATATATCGGTGTTTGACTTCCTCAAAGGGAACCAAAAATCTTACAGAGCTCAAATTCCTGAATTCCAACCCACCGGACCCCTCTTCTCTGGCACTAGATTGATTTGAACGCTATGACATAGAGGTGGAACCAAAATTCGAACAAATACAAGGGGTAATATTGTGGTCACGTGGACACATGCTAAGCACGTGATTACCACTGCTGTATTTAACATTTTTTATGTTCTCATTAAGAAAACCAGGACACTTATCACCATTTTAACCATCCCCTTACTTTGACGACTATTTGACGATTACTTGACGATTATTACTTCAACTCTTTTCCCTTATTAACACCAGATCCTGTTACTGTTCCTGCCCATTCTTTTGTGCTTGTGGCTCACTACCTGACGTGACCCTCCCACAATATACACTGCTATTCATGGAGAATTGCCCAGTTCACAGGAGGTGTCTGCAATGGCTACCAATGAGCTGGTTGAAACGGGCCAACTTTTGGTACAAGGCCAGATGAATATAATGATGCCATTAAATTCGTCGTGGTATATTGAGAATTATGAGCAAAACAATGATTCATCCTCCAATTTGTTAAGGCGCAGATCTCAAGAAGCTCCTTTGGACATTGGATTCTTCCCAAAGCAATACATGCGTCAAGTCATGGCCACCAAGTATTACAGCCATCCTCGAACTGCATTCGGTCAAAATGAGGCAGTTTATGATTTCCTGCAAATAGCTCCTGGCTATGAAGACTTTAATTTGGTCACCTTCATAGCCAAATTCAGAAAGTGCCACTATGAGGGGTATGCTGGCTTCCCCAAAATACTTCGGAGACTAGAAACTGCTCCTGTGGTGTCTCTGGCGGATTGTCACCTATCTAATGATCCGAATCTATCTGGAAATACACATCTAGGTTTATTCATATTAGTAGTGTCTATAGATTATCGTGCCTAGAGAGGAGTGGACAAGCAGACAGAAGTTGGCCGAGTACACTCCCGGCCAGATCTTCTTCCCGATTGTGGAATATATTTGGAAGACTATCAGTGCTTGAAGATAATGAAAGACAAGTCATTCGAAATACCTACGATGGCTAACAGCAATTTCGACGTGTGTTCAGACATACTAAAGATACTAGAGAGCATTTCACACAGTGAAGTAGATCTACTGAATCTAAATTCGATTGCCATCAGGCCAAAATACCATCTCCGAAAAGCTGAAATCCATCGAGATAGAGAAGATTTGCTCCATAGAGTAGCCCAAAAGACTGGCAGCTTGCTTCGCGACTTGCTCAAATATCGCCCAGCGACAGAGCTGAAGATGGTGGCGGAGAACAGTGACTCGTCCAACCGAAGAATGACTAGTCTAAATATTCGAAGTCTTGCAAATTCAACTGGGTTGAAATACATGCCCGAAACGAAAGTCACTTCCGATTCAATGATACAGAGGAGTCTATTGTTCAACTTTGCTCCACGGAATTCTGGGTCAATATCTCGTCCAGTCAACGATGACATATGCAGCAGGATAATCGCATTAGGCAGTAGAAACTGTCTCTTCCTCTACGCATATCTAGTGGGCGAGCGAAGAGTTTATTGGTTGGATTCTGAACATGGTGTCTTGCATAAGTTTAGCACCAACGGGGGCAAAAAATCGAACTCTAGGCTTCACTGCCTATATGGCCTCGCGCGGTAGATGTTTGAGCAGCAGTATGCTGGGCCGTTATTCTTGAACTGCGCATGGGCATTGACTTTGCTGTTGACATTCATCTTCGTCAATCGCCTCGACCACATATGGTGCAGAAACCGCGATATTCTACTCATTGTGGTTGTTTTTGTTTCAATATCAGCGTTTTATATTGGCATGAGTGACCAAATCGGGGACTGGCCTTTAGTCAAGGTTTGGGTGTTTACAGCTAGCCTGAATCTAGAGTTCCTCCGGACAAAACTGATATCCTACCCTGTCTCAGGTGGGATTGCCGCTCTCATTATTACGACCTGTGGAGCAAGTACTGCAGCTGTTTTTACGTACTGCGTGCCTTTCGAAGGAAGATACGCAGATGCATGGAAGTTCTGGGTGATGGCATCCCTTCCTAGTTCCATGTTTTATGGCCAGTTATGGGTTGCCGCAATTGTGAAAACGGGCTTAGCTGGAAAGCTGGAGAAAAGGCGGTACACGGTCACGGTTATTAAATTTTTAAAGAGCGTCTTCTTCGCTAAAGAAACAGTCTCTTTAGGCCACCATCATCTTGGCATGGAAGTGACTCGTAGACGAAGAAATATTAGTAAGCGACGAACATAAAAGGACCTAGAGTCATATTTGTAGTTATGTAAAATACTTTACCACTCGTCATTTGACCGTTCTTTTCACAACCTCGCGTCTCATCATCGCGTGGTATTGAATATGACCTCTATTTTATATTCACGCATGATGATGATGATGATTATGATGAATATTTAAGGTTCTAAGTCCACATATAATAAATGTTGCCTATTGGTAATTGTTACATTGTTGAGACACCATTAGATCATGGATGTTAATCTCCAGGCCGATATATCCCGAGAGAGGTTTGGCTATACAAAACTCTGATCATATTTGATTTCTTTAGAGAGGATGAAGTCAGCAGCAATATGACAAATACGTGCGGCTAAACTCTCGATACACTCTACTTTTGATACCCTGATTCTCTTATGATTGGAAAGGGTATCTAGCCAGTAGATGCCGTGTGTAAGTGAATTAAATGCTCTCTCAGCTTATGAGACTTCTATAATAGCGGTTTGATTGAGATAGACATGTATCTAGAACCTTACCACACGCTCTTCCGTAGATGTAGCTGCTTGAATGGCATTGAGGTTCGAAGATAAAATCGTAAAAAGGTTATACCTAAATATGTTGTAATAGGAGAAACGTTAACCTTTGTGAGTGGAACATCTTTGGCAGTGAGCACTTGCCTAGGACAGATGGAAGTAGAATAAGGCAGGTTCAACGGCTAATATGTTCAAAAAAGAGCCAAAAGAAACCTTAATCTACAATCATTTATGGCGAGCTGCATTAAAATGCAGATGACCTTGAAAATAGAGATTGGTAAAAGTTCCAGAAAGATGTAGCGCAAAAACGTAAGCAGTTGATGAGCACTGTCATGAAGGTGTTGGTTGATAACAAGATACAGTCAGGCACCAAACGTGCTGAAACCCAAATCAAGGAGGTCCTTATCGTTACGACCTGCCTCAAAATCGTGAGCTGAAGAAGAGTATGATGTTGGTGTGTCTTCGATACGAGCTCTATGACTGGGTCGCTGCGACAATGAGGCAAAGTCGCATAAGCAGTTACACAGCAGAAAACGTGTGCGGCGGGATGCGACCTCAGACCAGGTTAGAAATCCCACTTCCAGCAACTCGGTCAGAGCAATATTACCACCCTCCGTATCTGTGGGGATGTCAATATTGTGCCGCTGTAGTTTCGAGTCGTGGAGAGTAAGACAAAGAGGCGTGAATGAAGTGGTGGTGCGGCGGTGGTGGGGTAATGCCCTGGTCTACTTGACCTTTTTAAGGCTGAGGCAGACTTCTGTAAATAGGTAGACATCCCAAAATGAATTCTACTAGGTGTGAAAGTGAAGGTAACCCGACAAATCTTATTTCATGATGAAATCATGGCTGCACTACTTCAATGGTCATACAACCTCGACTTTTTTATTTCATAATAAAGAAAACGGGTTTACAACTCGAGTTGTGCCGTTGAAGCGAATAATAGGGTTATAATAGCAACATAGGAGCTATTGTTGATAATGCTTTATTCATTTGGAAAGGGTTCCATGAGGAAAACAACCCATTGGGTTTCGTTCCTGCTTACATGGCTTTTTGCATGCTCTGCATCAGCAGCTCACTTAAGCAAGAGAAGTGATGAGGGGCGAGCTTCCTCAGCTGTATGTCTAGAGATGGCGCACTTGGAAAGCATACTTGCTGACGACACATAGTGCTCATTCTTAGCCACTCGGATATCGAGTGTTTCAAGACCTGGAGAACTTGCTTACAACTCGTCCTTGAAGGGTTACTTTTCGGCATTGGAGCAAGAGATTCTACCTTCTTGCATAGTTTTCCCAGCAAGCGCTGCCGACGTTTCTTTCATCATCAAGGCCTTAGCCCAAAGAACCGTGAAATTTGCAGTCTCTGGTGGTAGGACCAAGCAATCTCTCTGCAAACTCATGGCTACTGTACTAATGAACCTTGATAGGGGGTCATTCTCTGAACGCCAACACCGCCAATATTAATGGAGGAGTGACCGTCAGTTTGCGATTAATGAACTCAAGCTCTGTGAACGTCGAGAACAATTTGGTCAAAATTGGCGGCGGAGCTAAATGGGGAGAAGTATATCCTGTTCTTGAAGCTCTTGGCCTTGCTACATCCGGAGGTCGGGATGCAGATGTAGGCGTAGGGGGGTTGGCTACTGGAGGTATGTTCCGAAGATTGCTGGCGACATGTTGACTTGCTGAATGATGCATTAGGTGGGATTTCATTCTTTAGTCAGCGGATCGGATGGGTATGTGACAACATTCAGAACTTTGAGGTTGTCCTTGCAAGCGGACAGATCGTCAACGCGAACAAAAGGTCCAATCCGGATCTGTTCAACGCGTTGAAGGGAGGATCCAACAACTTCGGAGTTGTAACTCGATTTGACATTCCGACATTTCCGCAAAAGCCATTTTACGGCGGCCAGGTAGTCTCCTTACCATCGACTTTTCCAGACCAGTTGAGCGCCTTCGCAAATGTTGTCCAGAGTCGAGATCTATACACGCATGTGATTTTGAGTATTATCTGGGATTCTGACCTCCAGGGAGAATTTGTCGCCACAAATCTCCAGTACTCAAAAGAAAACATTACAAATCCCCCGATTTTTGCTCCATTCACCAATGTGGTTACCAAGCTAGTTGACACAATGAGAGTGTCCGTGGTCTCTGACTTTGTTCAGGAATTGATGCAACCACGAAAGGATAGGCGGTGAGTTTCCGTGCAATGTTGAATTGTGTGCTGGAGAAATTTTATGCTGACCCCAAGTCAGATATCAATTTGCGACAACGACCTTTGGTGGTGGCATCGATGTGCTCAATACAGTGTATCAGCTTTTTGACACACTTCTCGTTGAAGTCAAGACAATTCCAGATTTGACATGGTCCTTGTCACTCCAATTAGCTCCCAAGGTCACATCTGATGTTGGCATCAATACCCTTGGACTTTCATCTAGCGATGAGCCAGCAGTTATCTTGGAGATCGGCTATAAGTGGATATCGCAAACTGGGGATTCTAGAATCGAAGCATTGGCGAAGAAGTTCATCGCAGATGTTGATGCAGCAACCAAGCTCGCTGGTCACTTCAAGGCATTCAAGTACTTAAACTATGCTACTAATTGGCAAGATCCGATCGGTAGCTATGGCGCCAATAGCCTTCATCAACTCAAAGTGGTTGGCAAAAAGTACGATCCTACGGGGCTGTTTCAAAAAGGTTGTCCAGGGGGGTTCAAGATATCCAAGGCGGGTGATGGTTACTAGATTCTTATGTACATATATCATCATAAATTTGAACTATGCAACTATCTTGATTGAGGACCTTGCAGGAGCTGGGAGCTTGTGTCTCGCGTTATTTGTACTACCTCGAGTAGGTTCAAGAAATTATCAATCCGTGTCCCGAAATTTTTTGAGTTGTTGTACACAACAAGTTTCTAAGTGATGCTTGGTGATGACTAGGACGTATGATAGACCGCCGTTTTATTGTACCCCCTGCCGTGATGCTGGGAGCCTAAATGAAGGTCGCAAGACGTGTTGGGGAAAGCCGGTTCAAGTGATGTACATCACGTGGCAACCCGGCATTTCAATGTCTTCGAATACCTGGAATGTAGGAAGCTCATAGACCTGCCTAAGTAAACGGCGATTTTGGTATAATATGAATCTCCTCCTATTGACGCACAGAGTCAATTGTCTTGAAAGTAGTCATGTGACTATATCGAGAGGATTCCGTCGTGATCCTCCATCTCGCCTCGCTTTTCTCAAACAAACATAAAATACTATAATATTTATCACTCGTAGACAGTATAGCATATCAGACACGTTTAATTTATCACTATCAACACGAGCCGCTACTTCAATTCAATAGCCTTACCTAGCCACCCGCGGGCTGGAACCCTGGCAACGTTGATTAAAGTTTGAGGACGACCACAACTGCATTTCTTCAATCATGAATGCGCCCCTCTGAATCATGTAGACTCGCATGTCTCGTTTTCACGACAGCGAATAATTCGCAGGCCACCGTAGGCCATGTTGTCCCCTCCTTTTATTTTCTGCCTCTTGAGCGACCCATCACTCCCGAGATTCCAAATGACAAACATCAGATGAAACAATGAAACAATGGACTCACCAAAAACCAGAATCCATCCTATAGCCTCGAAGACTTCAGGTCAAGTTTCTCACCATAGTGGCTCTGCTGCGAATTTGATTCGTCGACAGGTACAAATTCAGGAACGTCGTCACTGGGTTACGTACTCTCGCTTAGGCTTTTATGGGGCGAGACTGCCGAAAATTCATGCAAAACACTCATTGTCTCATGGATTGTCCATCTTTCGGCGAGTGGACAGCTTCATGCGTTTATCCGCAGTTGTTTCAAACTTTCTTCCTCCTCAATCAGCCACACATGACGCCACCCTTGGCTAATCTCTTCCACTACTCGAATCTCTTCTAAGGTGCAAATGGATCAGTTATGTTACCCCTTTGTTGTCGTCTACCCTGTGGATATCGCAACGTAGTCGAGAACACGACCATTGACATGGCTCGAGTCGTAACGATCATGAGGGGAGTCTTAGTAGTAGTAGGATAATGTACACATCCTTCATTGGGAGAGGCGCGGGTTGGATGCTTTGGTATATAAGTTGCCATGAGGCTCTGTTCAGTCCAGCTCACCCTCTTTATTCATCCTTTCTCAGCTACTTCCTTTCTCACTCTTCAATCTCTTTACTTCTTCTCTTCTCTTGCATTTTCACTGGCAATTTGGCTACTTTCATCCAAAATGAAGTTCTCAACATGTTTCCTTTCAACTCTTATTATAGCTTCAAGCACAATCGCGGCTCCCCAGTCCCGACTTGCAAAACGAATGGAAAGAAGATCAGCAAATAAAGAACGGAAATATCAAGGATCAGTAATGAGACCAAAACTCTCCAAGAACTCCAACAGCAGACTCAACGCCGCGACCGACGAGACTGAATCTATCTCGTTCAGCGAGAACTGGAGTGGGGCTGTGATCGATTCTCCACCAACAGGTCAGACATTTAACGAGGTCGCTGGTACTATCATAGTCCCTACACCATCAATACCGTCCGGAGTTGAGGCGACAAATGGCGAATATGCCGCCTCCATCTGGGTGGGGATTGACGGCAACACATACAGTACTGCAATTCTGCAAACCGGAATAGATGTCACCGTTGATACCACTGGCCAGGCTTCTTTTGGTGCCTGGTATGAATGGTATCCTGATTATGCCTATGATTTCGATATCACAATTTCGGCTGGCGATGTAAGACAACTTTCCCTAAATCTGTGACATACACTGACTCTATACTTTCAGTCCATCAGCATGTATGTTAATGCAACCACCACGACCACCGGCACGGCCACAATTGAGAATCTTACAACCGGAAAGATTGCTAGCATCGATCTGACATCTACATCCGCTCTCGGAGGACAGAACGCAGAATGGATCGTCGAAGACTTCGAGCAGAACAGCGAGCTTGTCGCCTTTGCGAATTTCGGAAACGTGACTTTCACAGATTGTATCGCCAAGACCTCAGAATCAAGTGAAGGAGTTTCCAGTGCTGGAATTATGGACATCAAAGATGACAGCACTATTTTGACAGATGTCAACACGATTTCCGATTCCTCGTTCAGCGTCGAGTACACTGGTTCTTCAGCAAGTTCTTCCTCGGGTACTTCAACAACTACTACCGCGGTAGCTACGCCTTCTCAGACTGGAGTGCCTGGAGGTAACTCCGGTGCTGGTGGCCCAGGGGCAGGCAAAGGCGACGGGCCCGATGGTGTGAATGCGGCTTGGTATTACCGAAGACTAGTGTCACCATTTTCATTGTAGAAATTTACAATCCTTGTACATAGGCAGCGTATCATGCATTTATGTGGCGTTGCAAAGGGCATTTTGGGATCATTTAGCGTTGCATCACCAAAACACAGCATGAAATGAAATACAGATCACAGACGCATCCTATTAGGTTCAGTGAAACTTCTTAGTTCCTCATTTCAGGTAATTTATGGTGCTTCATCTGAGAAAATCGAGGTCCTTTGAATCAAGTTCCACGGTTACAGATGCAATAGGCTTTCACATTCATATCCATCGTTAGATCTTGCTCTATTATCCCATTCCAAGAAAACATCAAATTTGAAAATCGCATACGTTTGCCCCGATGCTGCTCTTCGAATGAAAAAGGAACCCCTGAGTAATGGTGTTTACAATGCTTCCCTCAGTCGCGAGAGCATAGACAATCCCGCTATAATCCACTGTTTCGTTTCCAAACTCTATACCAAATAAATAAGGCGATGAACAAACGGCAGAATGAGTACTGGCGTGGAGCCAGGAAGGGCCCAAAGAACAATAGCACAGAAGCAGCAGCGGTTGCAATAAGCGAGCGGGCATTGCAGTAATAAGCAATAGCAGGAAACACATGGAGTATCACAAGGGAAGAATCCCCAACATGGCAGTGAGCAATGACACGATGGCACAATTGCAACAAACAGTAGAGCCATGAGAAATGGGCACAACAAGTGTTAGAAGCAGTTAATAATAAGTATGGGCAATGAGCACTAGAGCAAAAGATTGGCTGACTGTGTTGATACCGGGAGGGAATTATTGCTCATTGCCGCGATTTCCACAACAACGCTGCGACTTGAAGATACACTTAATTTCGCTTCTTCTGACATGCCAAGTGGGACGGAATCTGCTTCCGTCACGATCAAAGTTGCCAACTGTTTGACTTGAACTTGTGATAATATCGATACCCCTGCCAATGCCGAGGCGAAAACGATTAAACGACCTTCCACTCCGTGGCTGGCTCATGATTAACATTTACCAAGCTACAATCACTATGAAAGCCTTGGGGTATCATAGTCGTGCTCAGCTTTCCTAAGATAATATCGCTAATATAATTGTCCACAGGTGGGCCAAAGTAGAGGATCGAGAAGGTAAGTTGTTACTTTTGCTCGGCATAGCCTAGGAATAGAACTGCTTACTAGAATAGCAATGGGACATCAAATAAAGCCTGTGCATCTTTGACGGGGGCGTTATATTGGTAATATTCAAGTAGTTGTAAAGTGTAGCCTCTGGGGGTAGGTGCTCTATGGTAGCACCTTTCGATGTTCGGATGTTCCGACTCCATGATTGGCAAATGGTACTTGTCCGCTAGCGTTGAGACAAAAATGGTCTTGAATACATTGGGTCAATTATGCCTGAATACACTCAACGTCAACTGCTAATAGCCGAATCCCGTTTTTACGCCAAAATACCGGTCGATCACGTAGCGAGTGAACCACATTTTCCTGTGTATCAATTATGGTAACATTTTAATCGAGAGATATTCTGAATATTAAAATCATTTCTTTAAAATCCGATTTTGTCATGTTATTATAGCTGTAAAGTTATCTTGGGGTTAAAAAGTTCGAAATTCCGAGCTCCCGAATATCCCCTCTGTACTGCCACAAACTCTTATAATATAAGCATTAAAGCTACCTATATATTATAGAGTAGTTGAAACAATGCAGAAATAAAACTTTAACTAGATCCTAATCCAGCAGTAGGTGGTTGCACAATCGGTAAAAGAGCTGTTTTTGATGAGGTTTCAAAACTAGGCTACTAGCAGTCGACCAATACTGTAGGCCTTGAATGCGCCTAACTCTGTTGTCTCTCTATACGACTGGGTTATAATATTTAGACAAGATAGACATAGGATAGCCCCGCTAAGACAAAATCTGCAACAAACCATATAATAAAGCCCCAAGATAAGATTCATGGGTTTCAATTTCGGTTCGAACATATTGGCAACAAGATTATCCAAATTGAGGACTCCAAACACTAGTATGAAAAAGCCCATGATGAAGTGGGCGAGGTTCAACAATAAAATTGCCAACGAGTTGTACGAAAGGCCCACCCAATTATATGGTCTTGTACGAAAACAATGTACGAGTCCGTGACAATCAGAATTTTTAGTTTCCTACAGTTTTACGAAGACATGACCTCGGTGATCACAAATACTGGTGCTTTGAAGCCCGCTGAGCAATTCTAACTTTCGAGTTATATCGAATATTCTTTCCCATCAATTCCATTCCCAAAGATTCATCAACTTATAAATTTCGAGTAAAGTCCACCAACTCAATAACCAGCTTCCTAAAGTTTCACAGAAGTAGGACGAGTGACAATGTGTAAGAAGTAGCTATTTGATTGAGAAGTGGAATGGGTAACAGCGCTTGCTTAAGTAGACTGACATGCATCCAGTGTTGTTGTTGTTGCGGCAGGGGCATCAAATGAATGCCCTGATACGATTTAGCTCTCATTAGTGTAACTCTGGAGGTAGTCTGCGTGACCGCGACGGTTACATGATATGTTTCTAGGCCAGGCCCGTGCTGGAATGTCACCACTTCGGAACCTGAAATTTGATGAGATCGTTTACACCGGCCATGACTATGGTTCCATTCCCGAAAATGACCTTGTTGCTCATTTTCCTGCGAATATTGATGCTTTGGGTAAGAAGAGTTTCCCGTCTAGATTTACAACCCTATTGCTCCATACCTTCTCATTTCCTGACCTCTTTGAAACGGATGATTTTAATGGGATGGTCAACTAGTCCTTACAGCCTTCAGCATAACCTACAACTTTAATGTCTTTAGCTCGAGCCCCATGAACAAATTTATCGGTCCCTCTACATATGTCGTTGCTGAGAATTTTAGCAGCTATGAGTAATGATGGACCACAATCCTCGATATTAGCACCTTTCAACAATTATTTTACTCCCCCAAAGTATTTGATACGCGAGCTCTACAAGCAGACTTCAACAACAGCGGTGTGATTGCCATGGGCAAGATATCGGGACAGGTGGCAAGAAAGAATTCCTCGTTCCCGAAATTTCGAGGCGTGTATTGTGTGCCGAATGCTGGAAGCGCGTGGTTACACCATACAGTCGCTAGAGAGGCAATGCAGCATGGCCGTGATTGGTTTTGCAGAGTCGGTTGCTAGGCGAGCTTGGTTTTCTTGAGGCGGTTGCCCTTCTCGCGTCTTAGGATGGATAATGGATGGAAATTATCTCGATGAGTTCGCCGTGGGAAGCCTGAGCGGCCGAAATCATTGCGGCTCGCCGTCACTTACACGGTAGGCCTGAGAAAAAAGGAGATAATTTGCGCGCCTTTTTTTATGCTCCTTCAATGTGATCGTTGACACAGGAGTCCAGCCTTTCAAGTCATAAACACCTAAACATATTTTTCCCCTTTTCTCAAAGATTCTACCTCATCTTCTAAGCCAAACCCAACATGTCTTTCTCCTTGCCACCCATCTCCGCTTCGCCCAGGCAATTCTCCGAGCCTCAACCGTGATTTCAACACCTTCCGATCCAGAGGGAGTGCGCCAAGCGAATGACCCCTCGATAAAATATCTAGTCTCGGATTACGAGTAGTTGCCATGATAGCGGAGAAGGAGATACTATGTGCCACGCCGTTAAGTCGCAATGACCAGAAGCCGAGACCGATGATCACGGACGTGACGATGAGAGCAGCAATATATGATAGGATGAGGTCTACACTAGCATATTGGTAGACGAGTCGACTTTGTGAGAAAGTCACGTTGGTGAGGGTTGAGTTGGTTCTATGTTGTGTCAGTTCATGTTATAAAATATATGGAAGGAAATCTAATGGGGTAAAATTTGCTTCCACATCGATGTTCTGCAAGAAAATAAATGCCTAGATGTACTTGACGTTGAGGGAACTAGCAAGAAGGAAACATTGAAGAGGTTTTTTAGAAAGGCAACTCACGTATAGTCGGGAGAGCTGAGTAAACTAATTGTCATGTTGTTCATAAGGTCCTCGATACCGCGCTGTAAAGTACGGTTGCGACACATCCAAGGGGATTTGATAAACGCTCTGGTGATATTTGCAGGTAGCGGCCCAAAGGTCTGATTACTTTCCCGCCATGGTACCGGTCCATTTGCTCCTCTACCCACGGCATTATCATGCCAGTAACTGTTAATAAAGTCATTACAAGCCCCTAGGCCAGTGGCGAGAATACCGCTCGATTCCTCGGTTAGAATTTCTTCTCCTTTCAAGATCGAAGGATGCGTTGAGTTGTACAAAGACATAGTTATGTTGCCACTAAGCAAGCTTGTTATTGATTGGAACACGGACAAATATGCATTAGCCTGTGGCGTGGAAGTCAACCACCGGCTTGCCATTCTCTTGTGACGATCTGAAAAAACGTAGAATGGCTTGAAGTCCTGTACGTGATAGTCGACTGCGGCTTGTAGCCCATTAACATACTGGAAATCGACACTGTAGGAGCTATTTCCCATGAGGCATACTACACTATCCGTCGCGGTTTGGATCCAGAGTTGAGGGACGTAGATATTTAATGGCTTGTTGAGGTAGACTTCGATGTATTCAGGACTGACAATGTTCGATATGTCCTTTGCATCATTGGTCTGATATTGAAAATAATTTTCTGATCTGAACTCTGCGGGGAGTGTGACATTCCAATTGTTTTCTGTATCGACGATAGGTGCCTCGTATGTATCATTCCATACCTCATTAAATCGGAATGGCTCGAACAAAGTGGCTACTAGCATAACAGGCCTTTTAGATTCACCAAAGTTCCAACCGCTTTGAGTAGATTTCGACGTCTGATTTATGAGCAATCGAACAGTGTAATCATCTTTTATTAAAAGCTCTGAGTAAGCTTGAAAAATGGGCATTTGAGAGCTATTCGCAGGCGAGCACTGTATAGATGGTCCGTGAAACCGAGCAGAGAAAGACGAATTTTGGAACGGAGGTACTGCGGGTACGATAGCCATGTTGTATGCAGCCTGTGTTGCTAAATAGGTGATCTTGCTACTTGGAACAGCACCTTCATTTCCTGGCATCAAATGAAGGAACATAGGTCGAAGAAACGGCGACTTGGTCCAGTTCAAAGCTGGCATAGGCATTTCTCTCGTCTGAACATGTTGCCCAGCAATGACCGCTAGAGTGGCTGGGGGCAGAAGACCTGCGAGTGGGAGAAACCTGCCGATCTTATAAGTCTCTTACTCGGGGCATGTAGTAGATATCAAAACATACCAGCTTACAAGTGCTACCACTGCGGCAAGCTTTACAGTAGAGAAGAGTCGAAATTTCAAAAAGCCAGTCGGGTTGGAAGTAAGCGAAAACAAAATATCAATAAGCCCAAGTTCCAATGGCTTGGCCTTGAACACGGTCCAGATATACTGTTGATATGCAAGAGTGCATGCAGCCTTTAATGCTGCGACAGTCAGAAAGGAGAAAGCAGTACCGAACCCTGTCGCCCATCGCTGTTGCGACTTTGAGCCAGCCTCCGCATTGTTCAGAGCTAGGAAGTACAAATGGTGGAAGATAGCGAGGGCAATAGCGCTACTCAAAAGTCCCAACATATGCGCAGGCGTCGTCCTTGGGTTGACTTTCCATTGAACATAGTCAGATCTTGCTCCTTTTTCATTTGATATCATTGAAACTTTCAGGAGCTGCTGCTTATCATCGCTCAAAATTTCGCAGCAGTCCATGGTGATGTCGAGCTCGGACGTATTCTGTGATTGCGAGATCACATTATTATTATCGCCATGAGGTTTCGTGCGTTCGATTAAGGGCGAATTGATTCTTCTTACGAGATGGCCATCATCACTCGGTACACTAATGGCAGACACTGGGCCCAAAGAATCTGACTGGAGGTCCTCTGGTTTTTTGTTATCAATGGTATCGTGTATGTTTAAGTGTGAAGTCGAATCTTCCTATTCAGTATTAGCCTTTTGACTCCTATACTTCACATAGCTGTGACTTGCTGTGTGGTAGGACATCTCCAACCTTGTTGGCAATGATTCTAGTATGCAAACATGCCCAGAGTGAAAGCTTTCTCTCGTCGCTTTCGTTTGGTGTATGTATCTGACGGCTCAATTAAGATTGCTGCCACTTCCGCTGCAAGAAATTCACAACTTTGCCTCGTCTAAGCTTCTCTATGGAATTATTATCTCAAATCAATTGGACACTTAGTTGTAGTCTGAAGGAAATCAAGGCGTCGGTATGAGTGAACTGGAGAAATAAGACAAGAACGAGAGGCGAACTTCGAGAGTTGCGAAAGAAATCTTTAATCCTCCACTCCCTGGCTTTTCATCAGCGCGTCAAAACTCGAACCCAAGCCTTAAAGAGCAGTTTCATACTGACAATTCCCCGAAGGATCAATAAATCGAAACCAATGAATACCCTGTGAAAATAAGCGCAAGCGAGCTGCTCCTGCGCTTCTCCACTAATGATTTCTGACCTGGGCAGCAAACTTTCGAGAGAAAACCAGTAAGCATTTTAAGGATACGATAGGAGGAAAGAAAGTTGCTATGATTCAGGGAGCCAGATCGCAGCAAATTCGTGGTTGTGTGACTCGCGAGCATGCATAAATGCCTTGGTGCATTGTATGGGGCAAAGTGAGAAGAGAGACAGCGGTCGCATGAGGAGGAAAACACCAAATCACGTGAACAACACAAGGTTGAGAATCTTGCTTAACTAAGCATCCGCAGAACCTTCCATTCGCTCACTCGTATCTTCCCATATGTGGTTGCGGAACCAACCGAGATGAACGTCTAACAGACTGCGCTTGTCCCATATTCTCAGCGCGTCATATGAAACTTGTATTGACCATAAAACTTACGAGCATCTGCTACTTACTTCAAGTTTCTCCCTCTGAATTGAAGTTTGATGACCACTTCAAGCAAGAATCGCTTAAATTGACAAGGAGAAATGCTCTTTCGCAGTATCTGCATCTCAAATCCCTTCTGAATCATGAATTGCAGTGTAGATCTTGAGGATCAATTAGCATCCGATAAGTGAACCTTGCTGTTGATTGGGTGCAGTCGTCATAGCTCATCCACGAACAAGGTCATTTTTGAGATGTGAATTTAGTATGTGATCTAGAGATAGACAATCATCGTGAGAACACACTCCAGGTAAGTTTTAACATGTGCTAGGCGGAATTTGTCAAGGTGATCATTGGGTTGGTCAGGTGGTCATGAATGCGATGAATCAACCATAGACGGCTTTTGCTCATTGTCTTCCAGCCATAGCAATTCTCAGAGCGCAAGTCAAACCTCACCGTACACCCATACATCAGGGAAATATCAATTTGTTGTCTTGTAACGGAGTAGACAACATGATGTTTTCTCCTTCCTCAGTAGAACAGTCACATCGAATGTCCTGGACTTACAAGTGAGAAGTGGGCTGTTCTTTGAATTCTCTACCAGTTAAGAACCTAAATTATCTGCTGTGTACGATGAGTAACTTCTGCAGTTCTTAACCGTTACCAAGTCACCACTATCTAGTTCAGAGTTGAACGCTAATAGGAAATGTGAGTAACCTTAGACATTCTCTGAGAGTTCTTACTGTATATTGATTAACAGAAAACTCCCGTGTAACCTCGATGATTTGTTTGGTATGCAAGCCCCTTTCATTGTTTTCTAACATTGTGAAGATTATGATTCTTTGCGTAGTAGAGGCGAATCAAGCCTACTCTCGGCCCATGAATACTTATAATCTCTCTCTAAAACCATCCTATTCATCTAAACCAAAACGTCAAAGAACCCTATCTCTTCTTCATCCTCGCGGGATAATGTCGATCTCCCTCTCATCCGCCCCTATAGCCCATCTTGGCACTCCCCCAAAATTTGTGGGGTACCTTGCCAAGAACCCCAAGCACTTTCCAAGATGCGTAAGCAATGGGGAATATCCACCAGATCCACGCGTTCTATAAAACCTTCACCCAATCAAAAATCTTCAATTGCAAAAAACAGCAATTGCTGCGTCAAGCTCCGCGTGTTGAAACTTTGTGGAAATCCACCGGAATCATGATTGACTAATGTTGATAAAATTACGGAATTGAGGCTTTGTATTCGTGGCTTTGTGCCTTGAATCTCGCGGATGCAGGGGCGAGATGGTGATGAATTGTGGCTTAATACTTTCATGGTGTCGTGGTTGTTGAATAATGCTAGTACGAGCGATAGTTGATCAAGTGAGTAGAGGTAGGAAGACGTATAATAGTCTCTTGAGTTCGTGACAAAATTAGCACATCGGCATTATCTCTTCTCCCCTTCTTTTCACTTAGCACACATTTACTAAAGAAAACTCATTCATTACTTTCTCCTCGATAGCAAAAGCCTCAACAGCAAATCAAAGCAATATGGTTCAATTCACCACTGCCCTGACAGTTGCAGCCCTCATCTCTAGCGTGCTCGCTCACCCAGGCCATTCCGCTCGTGCTGAAGCCGCAGAGCGAGCCGAGTTTCTCGCTCATTCAAAGAGAGATCTCTCCCACTGTGCAGCAAATTTGAAAGCTCGTGGTCACGAAAAACGTGCCATTGCAAGACGTACTGCTCATATAGAGCAAGCTCGAGCCGAGCGCAACCTCAAGACAAGTGAGTTTGCCTCCAAATCAATTCAATGGCGTGCGCTAATGGTTGTTGAAAGAGCGTAACCTCCAAGTTCGAGATACTGCAAGTGTTCTAGCAACGAGTCACCTCTCGTCCCTCAACGTGACAGCGGACACTCGTGGGGGTATCTTCGGAGTCCAGGACATTATCTACTCCAATTCTTCGTGCGTTCTATCGGAGGAGGGCGAAGTTGGGCCATATTGTAAGTCTCTGTCTCTCTCTATCCATCAGTTCAGGCCTTGCAAAGAGACCTCTAAACTTATGTCCAGACGTCGATGGTGAATACATCCGCCAAGATCTCCGAGAAGACCAACCAGGCGTAGAAGTCATTCTCGATGGCCAATTTATCGACATCAACACCTGTGAGCCCGTCGCCAACGTCTATTGGGACATTTGGAACTGCAATGCCACGGGTGTATATGGGGGTGTAATTGCAACTGGGAATGGTAATGACCTCGACGCATCAAATATTAATAATACATACCTCCGCGGCTTGCAAGCAAGTGATGCGAATGGAGTCGCGCAATTCAAGACCATCTTTCCAGGACACTATGATGGCCGTACAACACACATCCACGTACTAACTCATCTCGGTGGTAATATCCTCCCTAATGGAACGTATAGTGGTGGAACCGTCCCTCACATCGGCCAAGTGTTCTTCGACCAAGATCTTATCACCGCAGTCGAGGCCACCGAACCATACAGCTCCAATACTATCGATATCACCCCAAACTCAGAGGATCGTGTCTTCGCCACGGAGTCCGAGAATGACTCCGATCCTGTGTTCGACTACGTTCTGCTTGGTGACTCAGTTCAGGATGGTATATTTGCTTGGATCACGATGGGTATTGATACGACTGGAAATTATACGTGGAGTTCCGCATCAACTTATACTGCCGATGGAGGCGTTGATTCGGATTCTACCTCTACTGAAATTCCCGATGGGATAAGCGGTGCTGGCAATGGAACTGGTGGGAATGGTACATTTGGCGCACCACCAAGCTAGGTTTACGGCAGTGCAGCGGTGTGAGGTTAATGGTGAGCGACAACCATCGGCTTGGTGAATATTAAAAAAATATATCGAATCTAGTCTAGAGTATGAAGGAATCTTTGCAGATTGTATGACAGTGAGTCACGAAATATCCCGTGACATACCAAAGAATGGCACTCCATATTCCCTCTATTATCTCTTGACTTGTTCAGACCTGCCAAATCAACAACTCCAAAGCAACAATGCGAGTAACATAGCTACGGATCGTCCATGTCCCCTGAATAGCCTTCTCCATAACAGCCCAACAAATCCCAAAGACCAAGCCCAGCAACTCACTAATAAATAATAACAAGCCAAGTACAGCACCAATATCCACACCTTCCACAGAATGGAGCCCTCATCCTAAATCGCTATTGTCGTCGTCACTAGCTTGAAATTAAAGTGGTCTAGTTTTTTCTGTGGCAGTTTTGAAGGAGATAGGCAGTGTTGTGCAAATGAGATGAGCAACAGGATGTTAAAAGATGTGTGAGATATCCGGGGTCGGAGGAGTGACAGTGGGCGGGGTTGGTTCGAAATCGGAATTCTTGTTGCTAGGCGGAAGCTCAGGGGGGGAAAGTTTGTTAGCTATCTTTTGAGGCCGAACCTCGAATTGTATCATACGATGTAGGAGCATCCATTGGCTGGAAAAGCAGCTTTCACGAGACTCTCAGCCAAATTACCGTCGACGAGAAAGCAGAGCTACAATATGTCATCGAGGGATAACGCTAACCGTTCAGAGGCGCAGAATTCGTCATATTAGACTTTGAAGAGCAATTAAGCGGACTTCTATTCGGCGAAGGGGAGGTATCATTGTACTATTTGTGCCAATCAGGACGATTTCTTTCTTCCCTACCAGGGTATACTGTTGTCATCTCGCAACATGTATTGTTGATCAAAGTTTCCTAGAATCGAGTCTGTCATACTTGCTTCCAAGTCTAGCATCAAATCATCCGTAAACATTGTGGTTCCCATATTTTCCACGTGTCCCAAGGTCGGGGCGTCTGTTCCTTGATTCAGGCTAGCTATGTTCTGACGTAGTTGTAGCAGAGTTTTCCACATTGGCGTGCTCGATACAGGCTGATCAGGACCGGAGAAGGTTGCAAATATATCATCAACCTGCCTTTGAGCACGGTCTTTATCGGGTTGACCGGAGAGATATGGCATTTCAGTAAGAACGACAGCAATGGCGAGCCACGGTATAATTGTGTGAAAAATCCATTCCCACTTCAATGCCGAGAATGTGGTTCTGTGGTATTCGTGCGCTTCTAGCAGTTCGACTGCAGCAACGAAAGCACTATTCCAACTTAGCCTAGCACCGAAAGGTTGTGAGTAATACTTACCGATATCTACCAGGGTCCGCGGGACTTGTTCTTATCCTCTCTAATTGTCGATAACGGACATTCAGCCTTAGACCTGCGAATCTGACCTCCATCAGAGCCACAACAACGGTATGGCGAGGGTTACTTCTGTCCATGTTCGTCAGATACTTCTTTGTGATGGCAGACTCGGCTCTTCCTATAATCTCCTCTCGCTTTTCATAGTCTTTGCAGTCCACATTGGACAATTCTCGAATCGTGTCAGAAATTACTCGATGGACCACAGGGAATGTAAGATCCTTGAATCCGATGGCATCTTGGGGAGCAGATGCAGGTTTAGCGAAGCGGCTTGCATGCCAGTCTGTTTCATTTGCGTTCTGGGGTGGCGTTGCATCGGACTTTGTTGGAAGACATGACTCGGCTCCATAGAATTGAATAGCTTGTCCGTCGAGGCAGCATAGATGGCTCCAGAGCCTGCGTCGAATATTGCACACCCAAGGGGAGAATGGGAAATGGCTTGGGTCGCGATGAATTCCCATTTGACGAGCCAAGTTAGATGCAACACCAAGCAGAGCTATACCGTCTTTATACAAATTCTGTTGGAATAAGAACGTCTGAAATGATCAAATTGTCAGCACATTAGGTGTAGATCTGGATAGATCTTCTCATACCACATAGTACAACAAAGCGCCTAGGCCATGGACCTTTTCATTTCTCATAAAGTCTATCTGGGACAAAGCTAGTTGGGCAGATTGCTGAAAGCGTGTAAGTATTTCTTTCTTGGAAGTTGAAAATATCTCCTCTACCACCCCAGGATAGAGACTGTTGATGGTGAGTAAATACATGGTGAAGAGAAGGGCCTCGAACTCTCGCGGGTGCAGGTAAGTGCCGCGCCGATATTGTTCCAATTCTCTGGCGAACAAACCCTGGTGTATCATCGCAACGAAGGGCTGGATTATGTCGAAGAAATATTTTAACAGGACACTGCTCTGGTCATGAGTTGGGTGGATCAGAGAAAAGTGCGGAGCTGCGGCAGACGGTATCAGGGACGGCCATGGTGGTGAGGAATTAGAACCTTGTGATGGTCCTATAGGTGGATCGAGCACGATTTGGTCGAATAGTTTTCTTAGGTCC
Organism: Hymenoscyphus repandus; assembly: GCA_001414415.1. NCBI lineage: Eukaryota > Fungi > Ascomycota > Leotiomycetes > Helotiales > Helotiaceae > Hymenoscyphus > Hymenoscyphus repandus. The sequence goes on from LLCE01000126.1 coordinate 112,327, forward strand.
TCGACCTGAGGATATACTTGTTCAGTAACAACGAAGTCTAAGACGGAGTGGAGGCACTAGCGACCAACCTCAGTAATTAGACTGGGCCAGAAGTCCGCATCATAATATGCACTGCACCCATCCTGAAACAATATTTGGCCCACAGAATATTCTCTCTTCGACGAAGGAATGTCCAGTGGTGATTTTTTCAAGTCTGTATTCAGTGGTGTTGTTATAGGAGAAACGAATGTTGACGGAGGAGAGATGGAGAGACGAGCAGGACGCGAATTTAGCGCCAAGGGATCTTCAACACCATCGCGACCACGACCTTCATTTTCCTTCAACAACATCACCGCCATCATCCTTTCCAGTTTCGCAAGCCTCTCTCGAACATCGACATCAGATATTGTTGCAGAACTACTCTCACCTCTCGCCTCTATATTGTCATACGTGCACAATTGCTTGGATCGAGCACAGTTCGCACACGGTCGCACACGGTCGCATTTGATCTTCCTCTTTCGACATCCAATACACGGCTTTCCGTGGGCTGGGACACTTGGTTCGTGGTCGATGTCGATGGTGTTCATATCTGCGAATCAGGAGATGCAATTCACAGATTCTGGATGGTCTATGCCGAGTTGTTGGGAAATGATGCGCGAAGTATCGGAGCACAGAGTGAATTGAAAACAAATTCATTGTCGAGATAGCATCACGATAGCACTCGCCGCACGGTGCAAAGATTTTAACCCCAGCTCTCCCAGCCCATTCGCGAATGAGGAGAATAGCGTCTGCTCATCCCGCAATGCACATGCTTCGCTCGGAGCAATGCGCCAAAGTCAGCAGACATGGAGAGACTGCCATGGACCTTATATGAACCTGCACGGATTCATGGGAAAAAGGGAGACAGCACAACGCAAGCCATCAGGAGATAACCATTTTTAAGGCGAGAAACAATCTTTCTAGCAAGTGATATTTGTGGAATCCACAACGAACGATAGATAAAGCTACAGGACGGGAAAAGAATACCCAAACAAATGCTTCCAACGCTCAGCCAAGAACTTCAGCCGACCACAAGAGTGGGATAGAAGACAATCCGAGCTACACTGGTCCATACCTCACATCACCGCCGATCATTCCAGACGATGAAGCACTCGCAGACAAATCCTTCTGTTCGATTAATCAGATCTGTTGATGTCGAGCATACATGTATATCCTACTTATCCTGATATCCTGCATGCTCACCATATTCTTGCATCTTCCTAGTGGTCAAAGGTCAGGGTGGTATTTTGTGCCCCAAAGTTCTGGACTTCTTCGGCGACCATCGATGACAAGCTGGAAAAGATATCGCCTTTCTTTGGTTTCCATCCGAGTTGGCGAAGACGATCAGCAGCACTTCTGCAATTACCACCCCATAGGAGAGGGGCCCATGGATGCTGCGTGGCTGCGTCTTCAACAGACAGCTGGTCGACCTGTGTTGATTTGATCTCGCCTTGGTCATACAAAGTCTTCGAGATGGCTGCGGCGACTGCTCCCCACGTCTGGATTGCTGTCAGTCCTGTCTCCTAAACTTCAGAGTCAAGCTTACGAAAGTTTGAGCCTCGACAAAGTAATATCCTTCTTGGCCCCACTGAGCATCACCACCATTCGGCTTGATAGCCTCTTCTGTAAGTAGGATGAATGCGTCCACTACGTCGCTAAGGTGAGCAGCTAGATAGCATTGTTAGATCTCTTCCGTTTACCAAGAAGGGGTTTCCTACCATCCCAGATGTTCTTCCCCTCCAGAACACTGAAGCCTTTTCCTCTCTTGAGAAATGCCTCCGTCATATATGGAATCTGGATGCTTCTCTTCTTGATTGGACCAGTGCCAACACCGTGGATCAAGGGAGGGCAGATAATTGCAGTTGGAACTAACAACCTCATCTGGGCATCAAGCACGGCCTTGTCTACATCCCGATGAACGTGGCCCTCGACAGAAAGTGATGTTATCTCAGCCAAATCGATAGTATCATGGTATACCTTCTCAGCAGGTTGGCCTTGTCTTGTCAGTTTTGCCTCGTCGCCATGGAACTTTGAGGGCTCTTACCATATCCATTAGGAACTTCGTGAAGCATTCCCGTTCCTCCAACATGGATGACATACGCTGAATTTGGACGTTTTCGGGAAGCTCCTTCGATGATTGATTCCACTCCGGAGATGTGATCCGCCGATGCTACCTCTGTTGGTTGTAAGTAACTTCTCGTCCGTGTTGTCGAATATACATACGCAAAATGACGTCGGCTTTGGAGGCCTCGGCCAGAAGAACATCTCTGCTGTCCAAGTCTCCAATGACAACCTCCACACTGGAATATTTGTCACGCACAGCTTTCTTCTGTTCTTCGTTTCTGGCAAGTGTGACAAGGTTCCAGTCGGGATATTTTACAACTAATTTATTCACGATACTCCCTCCGAGATATCCTGAAACACCAGTCACAAAGATTCTCGGAGATTCAGACATTCTCAGTGTCATACGAGTTTTCAGGAATCGGGGAAAATTTTAGTCGATAAAACTTGACTGGTTTGATGATTGTGGAGTTGAGTGAGAGTGAAATGGTAGTAGTTCCTCCCGGAACAGTCTTCCTTTTGTACTCTCGAGGATACATATTTTTGAATTATGCATGTTGATACTGATTCCCTCGTGCGGCTTTGTTGAATATTTTGATTTATCATTTTCTCCGACTGTATATATCTTTTGTCCGTGAGGAATGAATTGAGGAGGGTTCTGCTCGGCGAGATTACGCCGCTTCGGCGCCTTCCCCGCCGATATATCATTCGGTCCCTCCATGTTCTGGCACTTTAGTAAGCCGCCTGCGGACGATCATGGGTGTAGTCACCTCCTGACGTCAAAGTCTATACGTCGTGTCCAATATCTCATACCATCTTGTCCCTAGTGGCAGCAAGATTAAGCAAAATGATCATGATACTATGTGTGTACATGGACAATCAAGTAATCTCCGTCTTGGCGTGAGTTATGAAAGTCGTCACCGCGAAGTGAGAATGTATATATATCGTTGAAATGGCTATGATAAAGCCTGTGTCCATATCTCAAGCGATATCTCATCTTTCGTATCATCTTCGTAGGCAATTCCTAAAGATGGCCGACCACACCTGTCCTTCAACTTTGGTCAAGTCCCAAACACCAGTTGGGAAAGACGAAAAACCAATACCGCACAATCCGCTCGAAAATGTTCCTGCCCCCAACATCTCTTACTTCACGCCTGAACAAGCTATCACTTCTGGGACTGCCATAGCGAAACCAGGCAGCTCAACTACCATCCCAAAAGTCTTTCAGCCCCTGAAAATCCGCGGTTTGACTCTCCAAAATCGTATCATTGTCTCGCCTATGTGTCAATACTCTTCACAAGATGGCCATCAGACTATGTGGCACCATGCTCACTTGGGCGGAATTATCTCTCGTGGCCCAGGTCTTACGATCGTAGAAGCGACTGCCGTAACTCCCGAGGGACGAATCACCCCACAGGATGCCGGACTTTGGAAAGACAGTCAGATCGAACCTTTAAAGAAAATCACAGAGTTTGCTCATAGCCAGGGGCAGCACATGGCTATTCAGCTTGCTCATGCCGGCCGAAAAGCTAGTACAGTCGCACCTTGGATCAATAGAAAGGCAATTGCAACCGCCGATGTTAGTAAAGGTTCTCATTCTTCTAATCTTGGATGGGATATTGACGTTCGTCTCTAGGTCGGCGGTTGGCCCGACAGAGTCCTCAGCTCAAGCGATGAAGCATTCGACGCTCCCAACACTCCCACGCCCCATGCCATGACCCTAGAAGACATCGCAAGCATCAAACAATCCTTCCTTGATGCCACAAACCGAGCGCTCAGAGCCGGCTTCGACGTAACTCCTCCAACCCCTCCCCTTTCCCATCCACTAACCCCTTCCTCCAGGCCATCGAACTCCACGCCGCCCATGGATACCTCCTCCACGCCACCCTCTCTGCCGCCACCAACTCCCTCCCCGCCCCCTACTCTGGCTCCCTCCCTAACCGAATACGCCTCACTCTCGAAATCGCCACCCTAATCCGCGCCGCGATCCCCGCCTCTATGCCCCTCTTGGTACGCATCCCCGGCTCAGACTGGATGCCGCCCTCCACGCCCAACTGGGAAATCAACCAAGCTATCGCACTCTCCCTCGCGCTCGCAGATGTCGGCGTCGACTTCATCGATGTCAGCAGTGCGGCGCTGATGCATGAGCAGAAGGTTGTGAGTGGGCCGGGGTATCAGGTGCCGTTTGCTGCTGCTGTTAAATCAGCACTGAGTGATGCTGGGAAGGAAAATATTCTTGTCGGGACGGTGGGCATGATTACTAGTGGGGTGCAAGCAGAACAGATATTAGGGGAGGGGAAGGCGGATGCGGTGTTGGTTGGACGGGGGTTCTTGAAGAGTCCCGGGTTAGTTTGGGAGTGGGCGGGGGAGTTGGGTGTGAATGTTAGAGTTGCGGCGCAGATTGGATGGGGATTTGGACAGAGGGTTGGAGGGGGAGTAGGCGGTGGGAATGCCAGTGTTGCTAGGGGTTAGGTTCGGAGTTAGGGTTTGTGTGTGTAGAGGGTTTCTGGGTGGTTGGTGCATATGTCCGGCCAGTATATTAGTCTGATATTACTCTTCTTCCTCTCGATACAGAAACTATATAACCAAAATTAAATATTTTCTTTCTAGTACTGTGTATGACTTGTATCGCGAGACGTTACCCGCCATGCCTGACTTATGAGTCTTATTACTCCTCGCTGTACTTTACATACGTCTTTCCTTTCCTTATCGCTTGTCGCGGTCCGCCTCCTATCTTCAGATTTAGCGCCAATTAAGCTGGAATGGGCGAGACTTACCGGTAGGACACCATGGTAAAATTTGAATACACCCTATTTCTTACATAGCTTCTATGATTGTATAGTAAAGCCAGGTGCTGAAATATTCATTAATAACAATAAGTATAGCGATCGACTTAATTTTACTTAATGTTAAAAAGTCATCTTAAATGCGCCGATCTCAATTCCACTTGTCTCAAGTCTATTTACATTACCTCAGCCTATCTCATCTCAACCTTCACCACTACTTTTTTGTTTACAAAAGAATAATAAACTGTCTATTATATCAGATGAACGCTCATTTTTTGAGGTTCATCATATCTAATTTATATACCTCGAGCGTTTCTACCCTAGAGGCACTACCATGAGGCCCTTTAACCCCCCGTAAACGAGCCTTTTCGTAAAGTATGGAAGACTCCAGAGTAGTCTATATTTCTTGTATATGCTGCCGAAGACTAGTAATGGATGTTTTGATGTTGAGTGTGCCTATTTTGTTTCTTTTTCTACTCATTGAAGCGGGGATGATGCCGGAGAAGACTCTTAATGAGGCACGTGTAGCCAATATCTAATCTTGAGCCGTGGTAGTAAATTAGGGCACTTTCCAAATGTCGAGAAGGAGGAATTCACTTTGCTCAAAGTACACTGTGTAATACACATAAAGGCGTGGAAGATGCCTTCTCTAAAACTTAGATACTTTGTAGAGCGCGCCATCATATGTATAAGGCAGTCTTCATACCGCATGGATGCTTACATCAGATCATAGAGACCTCCTTTCTCATAACTAGATTCTAGGCAAAACATGTCTACTTGAAACAGGCCAAGGTCTGCAAGCTATCCTTTTCATGCATCGCATCCAGGTCCCGCTCTATACCCTCTGTACAATTGATAGAATTCGACATATACTTAATCATTTGTGAATGCTAAGCGCCGTTCCTACGGCTATCTTAGCTTCTTGCTACGTTTATCTACGGGTTCTCCATTATCTAGGATTCCTGCTCCTAGGTTCAACATCGATGACCAGAGCTCGCAGTACTTAAGTAAGACTCTTGGCTCTGCTTTTCGTGGCGTAGTTCCGATACCCATTAAAAAGACATTATCTCCCTCGCCATTTGCAGCCATGATTGTTGTACCTGCTCTTGAATAAACTAAATCCACCCCTATTATTTGGTCATATTTCTATATCACGTTAGATTAGTGGTTTAGTATTTATCTATCCGTAAGAACTTGTAGCCAAAGAGATTCGCCACTCGAATTGCATCTAAGATGGGATTGGGGAGCAACTTAGTTTGCACAAGCAAATTTCGAGCTTCAGAAAAACTGAATCTGCAGGTGAGACTCCCTACATGTAGCTTAGAGCTGTTTATTTTGCGTTTACTTTGCGTTCGCAAATGTATAGTGAGTCACAGTTGACAAATCTCACCCCCTCCGCAAAGTTTCGATGGTAATATTCACGATTTTCAATCCATTCAAATGCTTGAGACGATTGATCAAACCGAGTGGGAATGACTCTGATGTGCGAAGAAGATATTGACATCTGTATTCTTTCTACGGCAAAGATACGTTCTCGCCGTCCTTCGACTCCTGCGTTGTCTACTCGGCGCCAGATGAGATTGCATGCGCCGCTTTAAGGACTGGGATGTCTTCGGCGACCATCTTGTCCGGGGCTTTGTGTGATCATCCGTTGAGTGAATTGCTGATAGACTTATCTAAAGACGTACTTTTAAAGGAATCTGAACCACAAATATCAGTAGTCAAGTCCACGTTAAAAAGGAGAATTAAGACCTATACGAAGTGGTGTTGTTGGATTGAGCGAATTAGAGCTTAGAAATATATGCTTTGAGTTTCAGCAGCACGTTGTCTTTTAACTTTACTTTATTAAACAATTTCTTTACTCCATCCTTTTCCATTACTTACTAAAGTGCGATACGTAAGTTGTTATATATACAACGACGATTGGTGCATCTCAATGTCACCCGAAGATTCTAGCCGAGCCAATCAACAACCCTTGTCGACAGCTAACCATGCACTGTGCTACTCTATCATCTTATCGCGAAATCTCCTCAATCAAGCTGCCTAGCTGTTACATGGCTACCAGTCGCTAAATGACGTTCTGCAAACCCTCCAATGTATTTGAGACTTAGTGTTAGCTCGTATGATGATGGACGTGTTACAGCTTTCCGACAGCGTACCAGGCCTCTTACAAATGTGCGACGCATGTCAGAGGGCATTCTGTCGATCACAGACCACGTCTTACAGAAGAAACATTGATCATGAGTTGAGAACATGGCGCTGCCAATTATGCGAAATTGTCGAGCAAGCAAGACTCAATTGGCAAGCCGAGCATCCGCAAACGACTCTAGAGTGGTGCCTCGAGCTCTTTCAAAGGCTGGCTCGACGCACTCCGGGAAGAATCAACCTCGAGAAGCTCAAGTTTGCTCATACCACGAGGATTGTTGGAGATCTTTCCGACCTTATCGTTCTAGACAAGTCTTTAACCACAATCCCACCCAAATTCGAAACTCCCCCAGTATTGTTGTCAAGTATCCTTGTTTCAGCCGCGTCACCATTGACGCCAATAGTTCGACTCGTCCCACAGCAACAGATAGATATGTCCTTGGTCAAAGGATGGATGCTGGAATGCGAGGAGAGTCATTGGAAGTGCCGGCAAGCACGGACGCGACAATTCGTTCACGCTCATACTGAACTTATGTTGATAGATGTCCAGCTCAAGAAGCTTGTACAGAAAACGACTGCAACTCGTTATCTAGCCTTGTCATACGTTTGGGGTAGCGTACCTCAATTACTACTAAAAGAAGATAATTTAAAAGAGCTGCAAGTTTTCATGGCGCTTCATTTTCGTTGGAATGAAATCCCAAAAGTGTTGAAAGATGCGATAGATTTCACCTCGGCTGTCGGCGAGAAGTTCTTATGGGTAGATACTCTCTGTATCATCCAGGACAGTCCTGAGCGATTTAAAGAGATTTCTCGGATGAACGACATCTACAAGGGCGCCTCTTGCACTATAATTGCTGTTGACTGTAAGGATGCATCAAGTGCACTTCCGGGATTTCGCCCACACACAAGACAATTAAGGACCATAGGTTGTACTCATGGTATTACGTTCGCCAACAGGAGACCTGAGCTGGCGCTGATATTTTCTGAGTCAATTTATGAATCTCGAGGATGGACATTTCAAGAACGACTACTTTCTACTCGCTGTCTCTATTTCACAGATGAACAGCTCTACTTCCATTGCCCGACTAAGCTATGGAGCGAAGACCGTTACGAGTTCTTTCAACAAGAGGCAAATTTACATGGTAACTACCCAGCACTCACGTGGCCTGCTGCAGCCCAGCACAAGACAGTATCTGAGAAAATTGGTGCTTATGAAAATCTTGTGGGACAGTATACTCAGAGAACCCTATCCTTCCAATCGGATCGATTGGATGCATTCTCGGGTGTTACTAATGATATTGGGAATGAATGGAGTTGGCTATTTTTATATGGTCTTCCACTGCAAGCGTTTCACCAATCGCTGGTATGGGATTCCTCTCAGCTACCGCAGGAACGAATTCAAGATCCGCTAAAACATAAGGATAGCATCCCTAGCTGGTCATGGGCTGGCTGGACAGGCCCAGTCAGCTACCATCTTCACGGTCCTTTAAACGCCCTCCATTATGATAAGGCGTGTTTTAGAATCGGGGATATCGAAGTCAAGCCCCGCAACAAAGACTATAAATTACGCATCAGTATCACCGGCAATGTAAAGAAGATTCGATCTAGAATCCCCGCCGAGACGGAGTCCTCGGAGGAAACAAGCCATCGAAGGCAGAAGTCCTCAAACTCCTTACCTTGGGATATCCTTTCTTTCCAGGCTGAGCAGGCCCCCAAAAAGAATTTCAGCTTCGTACAAACACGTGTCGAATCGCGTTCCTTTATGAATGGGCGACCCGACACTCGAGTCCTCCGAATCTTTGACCGTCGCATGAGAGCCTGCGGAGTTCTCTTCCACAGTGGTCATTCACCACCTGGGTACCCCGAGTCTGCACACTTTCGCTTTAGTGAAGAGAGCTTTCAGTTCATTTTACTAGTATCCCCATCGATGCGCATCGTTTCCTACTTGGATGATGTTCTGGTTGGAGAGGACGAGAATCAGCCAAATGTATATGAAGAGGTATATGAGAGGAATGGGGGTAGGACATTGACAGTAATGTTGATAGACTGGAAATCCAAAAAAATTGCTGAACGAGTTGCTATTGGGCAGATATCTGAACTGGCGTGGTTAGAGGCTGGACCCGTTAGTACACGAATTTTGCTGCGGTAAGGAGGTTCAACATGAGAGGAAATAAACGTATGATGCCCATGCCATGCCAATATATGCGACCTCTCTTGGACTAAGAAATGGCCGTTTGGCTTGTGTGCTTTGAGACGAAACACTCAGATCGAGGAAATCTGATCAAGGGTAAAGTTTAATAAAAAATTTAATGGAAGAAATATAGGCTAAGCATTTGATTGCTCTTATTTTCTATGGTATTTACCTTTCTTCCTTTCACGTTTACTGCACACCTTTTTCAGAGACGTCCCTGCAAAGCGAAAACCCCCGTGAGACAAAATTTCCTCTTTGTACTGCCATCTAAAACATTCAAAATTTCAATATAAAATATTGTTTAATCCTAACTTCACTTCCGAATCTGATCTAACACTTTTTGTCTGTCATAAAAACGATAATAATTACATATAACTTGTGATAGGGTGAATTCATTGCGCTTTGAACTTATTTATCATTAAGCTAGTTTTCCAAGTTCTCAAATTATCTGACGCTTCTACTATATCTCAAAGATAAACTTGTATAGTTGAACTTATCAATTACCTACATCAGTCACTCTAATTGCTACAATGGTGACTATTTTCATTTTTAGCTCAAAGGCAAATCCATCGCAAGGAAAGTTTGTGAGGATGGCAGAAAGTCTAAGTTCTTTGATGAAGCCTTGGCGTATCGTGCACTAATCTTTAAATGGACTAGCTCCAGTGTCCGATCACGCATAAATTTATTACTAAGCTCTGACAGATGCGGACAACGGGCGCCAAAAAGGCGTCACGCTTTGCTGCCCTGCAGCCATTTTTGTTTCCCACCTTCAAGCAACGAAACTGTCTCGTAAGTTTAATGATAGAAAAAACTTGGAATTCATATAGTAAGATTCGAAATTAGTGTTAGTCCAAATATAAAGGTTTTATCCTCGGCCCCAGAATCTTTGTGTGCTCACTTCTCCGCTTTCATAGATTGCTGCCTAAGGATTTATTCACATCACCTATCGGCGGGTGATTGATGACATGTGACGTATCTTAGTGCCTGTGAAGCCTTTGAGATCATACTTTAGCTGAAGTATCACAGGAAATTACAATTATACAAGCTTCAGCTCTATATATCCAGTAGATTCTTAGTTTGGCTCCTATAAATATAGAATGGCTGATCAAAATCATTTGCATGTTTGATCGGCATGGATTAAAGCACAAATATTCCGAGCGAGCGCAGAAATCTGCCTCGTGAGGCTGAGAGCAGCTTTCTCTTTCTTTCCACTTCCTTCCTTCCCCTTTTCTTACTCTACAGTCTCTCTCAACCTACTTTCCTGGTATGCCATTGACAGATCTGTGCTTGACATCACGATGAGTTTTGGTTTTAGTGTCGGCGATTTTATCACGGCAATTGGGCTTGCCAATAGGATCCGCAAGAAATTCGCTGGCGCTCCAAAGCAATTCAAGGACATCTCCGATGAGTCTGTTCCCCAAGCAAATAATCCACCGCTGCTAATTTCTTAATTTGACAGAGTCCGAGGGCTCTCTATTATTCTCCAAGATGTTGATACTGCCCTATCTGAGCACGAGTTTAGTGACCAGCAGAAGAAAGACCTCCAGGACATTATTGACGCCTGCCACACTGTTCTTAACGAGCTAGAAACTACTCTAGACAAGTATAGCGAGTTAGAGTCAAGGCAAACTGGTGGTAGCAAAAAGGTAAAAAGAGCGTGGAAGAAACTGACGTGGGAGCCAAACGATGTCTGCGAACTTCGAAGTCGAATTACTTCAAACGTCACTCTTCTTAATTCGTTCAACGAGCGATTTACGAGAGATAATGTCGTTAAGTTAGTGCGATATCAAGACGTTCAAGAGCGCCGAGCCATACTCGACTGGCTGACCCCAATCGATTATACCCACCAGCAAAACGACTTCATCAAACGGCGGCAAGCAGGCACAGGCCAATGGCTGTTGGACTCAGTCGAGTTCCAATCATGGTTTAGGACCGACAAACAGACGTTGTTTTGTCCAGGCATTCCCGGGGCCGGAAAGACAATTCTCACATCGATTGTGGTCGATAATCTTCAGGAGCAATTCCGAGGCGATAATGCCATCGGTATTGCGTACATTTATTTTGATTTCCGGCGCCAAGATGAGCAGAAGATCGACGACTTAGTGGCCAGCTTACTAAAACAACTAGTTCAATGTAAGCCTTCTCTACGAAGCATTATAGAGGATTTTTATACTCGACATAAGACCAAACAAACACGGCCATCACTCGAAGAAATCTCCAGCCATCTCCTATCTGTCGCTGCCAAGTACTCGAGATTATTCATTATTGTCGACGCACTTGATGAATGCCAGGTGTCTCACGGCTGTCGGGGGAAATTCCTGGCCGAAATTCTTCACCTCCAGGCTAGAATTGGAGCAAATATCTTTGTGACCTCTCGGCTTAATCTAGAACTCGTGAACATATTCAGCGGGCATACATCCTTAGAAATTCGAGCACATAGTGAAGATATAGGTAGATATTTGGAAGCGCACATGAAGTACTCACCGTATAGTGAGTGGGACCAGCAGTTGCAAGATGAGATTAAAGTCAAAATATCGGATGCAGTCGATGGGATGTATGTTGGTAGTTAATATTTATAATAGTTTCATTACTGACCGGTCTTCAGGTTTCTCTTGGCACACATTTACCTCACCTCGCTTGACGATAAAACATCACCAAGAGCCGTCAAGGGCGCATTAATGCAGTTCCGGAGAAAAATTCCAGGATCAACCGAAGATCAGAAGCGCGAATTATTAGATCTGGCATATGAGGGCGCGATGGAAAGAATTAATCGACAAAGTAATGGTTTTCGGGAACTTGCCGAGAATGTCCTATCGTGGATCACTTGTGCCAGAAGACCTTTGACAAAGTCGGAGCTTCAGTATGCTCTTGCAGTAGTGGCTGGTGAGTCAAAGTTTGATGAAACTAATCAGGCGCAAATCGAAAGAATGATTTCGGTATGCGCTGGCTTAGTTACGGTGGATGAAGAAAGCAGTATCATCCGTTTAGTCCATTATACGACCCAGGAATATTTCGAGCGAACGCAAAGCAAATGGTTTCCGAATGCGCAGACTTATATCACAAAGATTTGTGTGACGAACCTCTCATATAATGAGTTTGAATGTGGAATTTGCCTAAATGACGAGGCATTTACTCAACGGCTACAGTTAAATCGACTTTACGACTACTCCTCACATTATTGGGGGCATCATGCTAGTAAGGCTTCAACGCTAATCCCTGAAGTAATTTGCTTTCTTAAAAGAAAGGCTCAAGTGGAGGCATCAAGCCAAGCACTACTAGTAATGAAGCAACACTCATGGCTCGTCGGCTATAGCCAAGACTTCCCGAAGCAAATGACAGGATTGCATTTAGCTGCATACTTCGGGGTTGTGGCGGCCGTCCAGCCACTGCTATGTGAGGCTCCAGAACTCGAACCAGGTAACAATAGCTATCCGACGCCGCTGTCGTGGGCTGCTAAGCATGGGCATGAGGCTGTTGTCAAGCTGTTACTAGAGACTGACAAGGTCGAGGCCGACTCGAAGGATAGCCATAATCAGACGCCCCTGTTGTGGGCTGCTAAGAATGGGCATGAGGCTGTTGTCAAGCTGTTACTAAAGACTGGCAAGGTCGAGGCCGACTTGAAGGACAGCAAATATAATCAGACGTCCCTGTTGTGGGCTGCTAAGAATGGGCATGAGGCTGTCGTCAAGCTGTTACTAGACACTGGCAAGGTCGAGGCCGA
>LLCE01000127.1:0-123713 GCA_001414415.1 Hymenoscyphus repandus
GAGGGGGAGGGAGGGGGGGGTAGCTTGATTCTTGTGCGGGCAATAGGGGCATAATTAAGGGGCTTTATTCTTGGAGGGCTAGCCGACATTGCCCAAATTGGGGTGTGATGGTCCCGTGCCGCCAACTGGTTTAAGCGCGAGGTTGAATTTGATGGCCTTTTCAGGCTGACAAGGCGGCGAGGGGGCCAAAATGCTGGAGCAACTTCCCCAAAGGGAAATATACGTGATGGTAGCACTCGCAGGGCAAGGGGGAAGTTTCTGGGGACAGGGTCTTGGCTTTTAGGATTCCCGCTGCGGATTTCCACTCAGGGCCGCAATGATGTAGCTTTGTACCGTGCACCCGTCCAGTTATACGGTGCCGCAATCTCGTGTGGGTTTGGTTGCTTGGGTCTTTTCATCAGGATTCAGGATCACCCGAGAAAGTTACCGATAAAGACATTCTCTTTAACCCGTGGAGATTGGTCGTAATGGAAAAAGGTTCTCAACAAGCAAACTCCGCTGTACCATAGCCCCTCATGAGTCTTTCCCTCCCTGCCCGTAGCGTATCTTGAGCTGGCCGTCAAACACACACTGATTTACAACTTCACGATAGGTATCTGCGATTTAGATCCAGTAATATGTATCTAGCTGCCGTACCGTAGTAACATAGTTCGACCAATAGCGCGGCATTTTATCAGTGTTCATCAATGAACGGCTCCCCACACAGAAGTAGTAGGGACTTCACGAAAGAAGTAGGCAAGATCGTCTCGATGCTTGTGAACTCTGTTACTGAGCAACCCACATGTCCCGAGGGTTCGGAGTTTAAGCGGTGATTTATAATCACTGTCTTCAAGGAAATAAGGTTATGGCTCCCTTAATTCCTGCCAGCTCGATTTGCATTACCCTATGTCAAGCCGTATTCCGATTCCGAGTCTATCATATGGACCAGAAAGGGAGCCGTATGTCGGCGTTCGAACTTATGAATCCCGCGGGGCTTACTCAAGCCAGGAGAATTCCAAATGGTGGAAGATGGAATCAATGACATAACAAAGTCTTCGTTCAGAAGAGAGGATTTCTTTGCGGTTGTCTATTTCGGCGGCGAGACAGTGCATGTGGAATCGAGATGAAGGATGGCGGCTAGCAGATAGATTGATCGCCTGAAGCAATGACTCCAAAAAAGTTCGTGAGGGATCGCCAAATATAGAATATTGATGAAAATATACTTGCTTGGGTCGGTCCTCATTGGCTCCCCAGCCCGACGGGTCGTCGCCCAAAGAGTTTGCACTCGCTCGAGCAAAACGAGATCAGGGGTAGACCAAAAACAGACGCAGGAGATGAAGCACACATCAAAAACTGCATCATGTGAATCTTCGAACCCTCTCCCACGTTTGCACTCTCGCGCGATATGCCAAAATAACAACAGTGCTGCTTCTAAATACTCCCCCCTTCTTCTCTACTTTGATACAAGCGAAGGCCAGCCCCTGTGCCAAATTAGCATGAGGCCCGCTCGTCGGCCGACGTTAACACTTCGCACGGTTCAGGAAGAGCCTCTTGCTCCGTTCCCTCCGCCGAAGCGAAATAGGAGGGGGAGGGTCAGGCCAGCAAGAGAGGGAGTTATTATTTAGGGCTGTAGGGGTCGTCGAGTGTCCACAAGAAGATATCATAAGGTGCGCCCTGTGGTTGATGCTTTGAGCTGGGAAGATAGCGAAGTAGCGAACGACACTTCTCGGGGCGTGAACTCAGTTACCACGCTCTCATGGGCTCTTAAGTTCGATGCTCCGGAGCTATATCCGAATGGATATAAGTGACGGCAGAGCTGCAACTTAGTTCCCAGCCTTAGGAGTTAAGAATTCCAGGCAACCACATTCGAGACGCATCGTATGGTCAATGGTCAATACCCGCATCACTGATACACATAAATCTGGTGTGCAGCCATACCATGTTGGCGTGGTGTAAAGCGCAAGGTGCAACAGCTCTCGTAGCCGCGCCATCGTCAACGAATACACGGCCAGAAGTCTTGCCGTGCTCGGGGAGACCCGATTCGGGTATTCGTTCGTGGTGTGGTGGCATAGGTACGCCTTTTGCTCCGTGATTGCCGTTGCGGTTACGAAGCAAGGAGGCACTGCAACGAGCAACCATGGAAGAGAGGGAGGCAAGAAGCGGTGGAAAGAATCGTCTCGCATACCATGACAAAACAAACAGTCATTTCATCTGTCTCTATGAGCTTTGCCAGAGACCCAGGGCCGTGGTATGCCTGACATTGAGTGACGCACGCACATAACTTTCAATGTCAAGTCCCCTTTCGTATACAGATGAATAATATTGATGCCAATAATAATTCGGCGGCGGTGGCCACAACGAATGGCGGTTGAATAGATCCCACGATCGTCTGCTGTACTGCAAGACGATGATATCCTTTCGAGTCTTTTCCATAGGGCTGGCTGGTAGCTGATATCAGGAGTCCGGTATGCTGCTCTTTCTGCTTACGATTCGTCCAGTCTTCAAGCGCGATGTAGCGCGGATCTATTCCTAGCAGACGCCATATTAAGGGCATCAATTTTGGCTCAAGTGATGGTGTGGCTGCTAGGAGATGATCACAATTCGCTGTTGGACGGCCGCCGCTGCTTTACGAGCAAGGGGACTTATGTTCTATTCTTAAAGGCCGCTAATTAACCACAATTAGCCTCCCATACGACGGCCACTGCGACTTAGCGCCGCCCAACTCTGGGTTTTTGTGGAAAAAAGGGACAAGAGGAAGGGTTTCTTTGATCATCCTTGTTCCACCTGGCTTGCGGCCATGCAGATGGCCTACAGGTGGCTTGTCCTCCTCTCCTCGCACCATGTTGTTCCCCTGTATCCCCTCTAATCCTTTTCGGGGTCGATTTTGATACTCGAATTTTGACCCCGGCCTGCCCCGGCACCGTGGCTTGCAAGTTGCACCGTGAAAAGCAACGGTTGAAAAGCAGGGAAGCGGTGCGGTGCAGTGCCTTCCAGCCCTAGCACGGTGACAGGGTCGGTCTTGACTGTCTCTCGTCTGCACCGGGGTCTGTTTGTACTGTGAGCTCCAGCTCAAGACAGACAAGGATCTGAGAATACGGCTCTAAAGCCCGCAGGCATACGGACTTGTCTGCCCACACATATATACTCCAGACTTTCCCCATCTCCCAAACGCCTCATTGCCTTGTTGTACACAGCACAGGATCTTCACCAAGTTCTCATCTCACCTCACCTCACCTCACTTCTTTAACATAGTTCTGACGACTATTCAACTTCATGTCCGCCTTCCATCGGACTCCCATACACAAGCAACCCATCATGTCTCGTCAAAGCTACTCATACTCGGCTCCAACGGCCTCAAGAAACATCACTGCCCATGGGACTAGCAGTGCCTTCAGCAGCTCGGCAAATCCAGATGAGGATTGGACTAAGATTTCCGACCTTGCTGAGCGCCGAAGAATTCAAAATCGCATTGCTCAACGAAACTATCGTGAGTAACTCAGGATCCTTAGAGAGAAAGTGGAAGCTAATTCTCCATCAGGCAAGAAGCTCAAGAGACGTCTTGAAGATCTCGAGCGACGCGCTGGATCATCATCCGCATCACCACCCCAAACACATGTAGAGCTTCACCAGCCAGAACGTCACGAGCCACAATGGAGCAGGAGAAGTCCAGATCTCAACCACAGACAACCATCGCCGAGACTTCTTCCTAGTCAATTTACTCCGCCAATGCATCACGATGAAGATTTGATGTTTGGACACGGATTTGATCGCGAAGGATCAAGGACACCACCTCTTTTCGCATATCATTCCTCATACCCGGCTCCCGAGGATATGTCATACCCACCTTACCCACAATCACAGCCATACCGTCCCGTCTCCACTGGAGCAGAATACGGTGGCTACCTCGAGCCTGTCCCAGTCACTTTGCCATCAATGTTTAAACGCGAGCCTGAGGAGACCATGGCACCATTCAACTTGTCCTACCAAATTCTGCCAGCCATCGATATTCATGGCTCTCACAGCAGTTATGACGACTCAAATCCTCACGTAAGTACATTCTTAACGAACAGAAGTGGGAGAACAGCCACTAACATTCACTTTTAGACTCCTCCTCTCTCACACTCATATGATCACTCAACGACGTGTTCCGAGAATGGATATCAATATCCAACGACGCCGCTTTCTATGCCTCCATCTCCACGATTGATTTCGCAAATATAAGTGGAAGAGGAGCACCGGGTCTGGAAATTTCTTTTGGGTTTTGGTGTATGAAAACAGAGTTCGAAGTGCTCGATACTCATTCTTAGAGATGATGTCCTCATGACATATGACTGGGAGACGGGAAGGATATAGCATGGCAAATTGGTAGTCTGGTGTTTTCTGCTCTGGCTGTTAACCAGAAGCAAGGGTATTATTTGGAAGCTTCTGTATTGTAAATACCCCGCATGATACAATCCAACACTTGTTGAATTTAAAAATCTCAAAACATCATCACATATTCGTTCCACTGTGAAACATTGACTCAACCACCTCACGGTACGCCTCGACAAAGAGAACTTTTCGTTTCAGCTGCAATAGGGTTGGAACCTTGAGAGACAAAGTCAAATCGCAGATCGCAAAATCACAGCCTTGCATCCTTCGATAGTGACGATCGCAAAGCAACAATCCAAATCCCCCACCTTAACCACCTGGCGGCAGTGTACTGCCACTAAGGTGTGTTGTGGCGCGATTCACGTAAACAGGCTGGGAAGGTCCCGGAAAGCTCGGTCGTTTTGTCCAATACATGCTCCCACAATGCTAGCTGCGCCATAGGACGCTAATGAACAGCGCCGTAAACTGCCTGAAACGGTGGCATTTGTACGTCCTCTGGAGTCCCTCTGGAGAAGATGAATGAACCAAACAGATACCGATGTGAAATTTGGGGTAGAGAAAGTCCGGCCGAATCCCTCATATAGGATTCGAGGGGCTAAAACATTGGAAAGTTCTACCGTAGCGCTCAAGCGCGATAGCCATCCATCCTGTAGAATTCCACCCAAGGAATAGAAAGGAGCAGCACAGCCCAAGGCAACCATTAGATATCTGCCCAGGCGAGAGATCAAGGGACTGTTACAATTGCTTTGTCGGTCTAATGAAGTGGTGGCTGGTGATCTGAATCGTAGAAGCTTGAATTTTGAGTTTGATAAGAAGGATCACTAGAGATGGCGCCCTGATAGGATAGTTCGTAACTTCGCATCCGGCAGGGTCTTTCAATGTTGGAAACTGAGCAAGTGATCGTCATTGCTGCGAAAGCGCCGCATGTTCCGTATATTCCGCATATATTCCATATCAACGGTCTACGGCCCCAGACTGTGGTGACGAGTCCCTCAAGGGACGCGTTCCTTCTTGTGCATACCTTGTCCAACCTATTATGGCATCCAGTGCGGAGCGGACATTCGGCTATTGTATTCGCAATGATCGGGGTGTAAGGGCTCGGTTGGTATGCTGGAGGTATTCCATGTGCCATCGTGTCGACCCTGATGGGAGTCCTGGACAAGCAGACGGAACTTTTGAAACTCAATGAGTCCTGAAGATCATTAAACCATTGTCTGCATTGTTGTATACACCATGATGTTAAATCTCTAATTGTATTTGGACCAGGATAATCTCCAACATTTAGCTGATAAGGCTAGCATTTTGCGCGATAGCGTTGCCGTCATGATGTCTTTTTCAATCGATTTCGTCCGATAAACCAACATCCAAGCTCTGTCAGCAGTAAGCGCGGCTGTTTACCGCCACAGGGCTGAGAAGGTGAGGTCATTGATGATGTAGATCCGGCAGTTGTCGCATCACTAACAACAGTCCATATTGATGTCAACGTTGTTACAAAAAGATGGAAGTTGAAACAAACATTGTAGGCAAATTGACGATGGGTTAACCTCGGTCTTGCCTGATGCGGCCTTGAGGACGTCATCAACAAGTGTTGTTGTGCAACCCAAGCTAATTTACTACCTTCTCCACAACCCACCAAAGAGCTCTCTCTATCAAGCATCAGTTGCTGCCTCAAAACAAGCATTGCAAGAAGCAACATGTTCTCAAAGCAAAAGCCTCTCTTTGGGGGAGACGAGTAAGTTGCAGCTAACAAACAACTGAAATATCCTCAGTTTGCATATTGTACCCCTACTAACATCTCGGTCAGGCAATGGTTGCAGAGTGAATGGACCTCCTCTGACGACCGTGTTCGAGGCGGCAACTCAATTTCCCATTTAACATGCGACATAAGCACAAACATTGCCGTGTTCAATGGGAATCTTGACATCAAAACATTAGGGGGTGCGGGGTTTGCATCGCAGCGCACTGTCGGAAGCGATCACACTTGGGATTTATCTAGTTACGATGGTCTACTCCTACATATTGCCAAAGCAGACGGAAAGAAATATACCCTTATTTTGAAAGACGAAATTTTGCCAAAGAGCCCCAATGGTCGAGAGCAGAGCACAATAAGTTGGGAATACGACTTCGAACCCAAGAAAGACGGCGAAAAGATACATTTGACATGGGAGGACTTGAATGCGACGTACAGGGGACGGGAGAAGGTGGGTGCTGAGCCATTGAATTTGAAGAGCGTGAAAAGATTCAGCCTCATGATGAGAAGGTAAATTGTTGACATTTTTCACTTGGTTCTTCCTTGGGCTACTCGGTCCATCTGGTCCTGCAAAGTGTGCTAGAAAGAGCCATGTATAGATTTCTTGGTTGCTTTCATAACCGATGGGAACCTACTCAGAAATCCCTGCTGGACAAGTGTTTGCGCTAGAGTGGTTCGGTAACAAATTGCGAATGTTCACACTGCTTATCATAATTTTGAAGAATTCACGCTTATGTTTTCAGCTTTTTCGGAACCCAGGATGGGGAATTTTCGTTGTCCGTTGTTTCAATAACTGCATTCACCAAGAACAACACGATGTTCTCAGAATACCGAGACGACCCAATCAATGAATATATACGTTCTCCAAACCTCGAGAACTCACAGCGTGACGACAAACGGAATCAAAGTTGGTTGGTTTGGCTCCGGGATTGCATGTTGTAGCATAGCCGAACAAACAATGCCTTCCTACTCGAAACAAAACAACAAGCATGTTGTAATGCCGACGTACTTCAGTACGTGAAAAGCAACAATTGGCGTAGCGCCCGGTCAAGCCTCTACGTATTCTACCTTGAGGTCCGCGTGTACCTGACCACGGGATACTTACATAGGGGCTGAGAGCGTATCTCATGTTCGTACACTTGAAATGTGCTCGATTGAATATTTGGCACTTATCATCATAATAAAACTCGCTTCATCGATGACATTGCCTTCACTAGCCGTTCTAAGAAGAGAAGCCATCAGAGAAGTCTTGAGAGCCCTATTTCATGAGATATGCTGCCGAGCCTCAAACAAAAGAGGCCGCGTGCTGCCCCAACTAGATGTCATATAGAAAGGAATGCACACAAAGGTGGTGGTAGGGATCATCCTCTCCTATGAATGGATGCTTCGGCAACTGGTAATGGTGTACAGCATGAACTTGAGACTTCCATACTTGCTCCATCGCTAGACTGTGCTGACCCAAGGCCCAACGAGCGCAGTTCAAACATTTTTCCATCGAATGGTTCCTACTTCCATGTTGTACGCTTGTGGAGGCCGATCCATGGAGCCAGAGTGCCGCGTCGACCATGTCGTTGCATTGATTGCACAACAGCATGTCAACACTTAACTCCAACCTCCACCGCCATTCCGAAAGTTCCAGTTACAAGCACATGCACAACCACCAAAACGCACCTCTTCCGCCCCTCCACACTATATTCTTGGCCCTTCACGACGAATAGGCTCGTCTAATTCATCTTTCATCCCTTGCCAACATGCACAACTTTCCATGCAGCCTCAAGATAACCCCAGCAGAAACCCCTGACTTTGTGTCTTTCCGCCTTTTTATCTCCGGCCATGTTGGGTGGCTTCTCATGGTAGTTCTCAGTGGACCGGTCACACAAGAATGAGCACATGGCAATTGACAGACAATATAAGGAACATGTATATCGAACCTTTAACCGAAAGAAGAAGTACATCGCGAGCGACCCGGTGCAACCCTGCGTTTCGACCTTCCCTTAGCCCCCAAATTCTCCATGTCTAGAGGAAATCTGTAATCATTATTCAGCACCTCCTATTGCCACTCATGCTGTCGGTGAAGATCAGTAATTTAATCAAAACCACCTGTGATGCTAATACTTTGCTTTTACACTCGCATATTGGAATTTTCAATGTCTGCAGCCTCGACTTTTGAGGCTAACATGTAACCATCCATGGAGTTCGCAGCATCGCTTTCTTCGAGAGTCATCATCAAGCCACCCCGCATTGTTGCCTTGCCAAGCACACCACCTGCGTTTACGAACTCTGCACCAAGCATCACACTGTCACAAGTTTCTCGAATCAATTCAAATTCTACATGCACGTCTCAGTCACAACAAATTCGATGCCTGATACCGACATGAGTTGCTCCGCACCGTATATCCTATCCCCAGATGACTCTTCTCGGACTTACCGAGCCCCATCTTGACCCGTGATTGATGCTCCCGAACTCGATTCTGAGTTGATTTCTAATGCAGTATTTGTACGACCAGTTCCCTAAAGTATCATCGGCCTCAATTGCCTGTCGAATGATATCACATTCTGGTCAACTGCGGGATCGCATCCGCAAAATTAGTGTACTTCAACTTCGCCGACCGAGATAATTCGTCCCCGGGTACTATTGGTGGTTTACCTGTAGCCACTTTACTATCAAGTGCCAAAGCTGCGTATTGTGACTACCTTTTCACATTGGCTTGCCCTTATTTTTTCCCTTTTTTTAAATTCCGAGACTGGGGCTGACGACTTGATCTGGCGAGAGTCTAAAAATCATGCAGTAGATGAATAATTCAATCTATCATGCACTAGGCTTCAACACTTTTCTGAGTCAAGGACACATCCTCAAGATGAGGCTGTGAGAGCTTCAAGGCTCTTCGTGGCAAACGGATTCTACGTAGCTGCAAGTGCTCACAGCTTCAGCCATCTCGTCACCTACTTCGTGCTATTTCCTTACTGCTATGAGCGCTACAATTATCAGCATCTTGTCCAGAGTCATCGTATCTTCGTAGCTCCTGGGCTAAGCCACACGCAGTACTATGATTATAGCATAGATTAGAACTCAACTCCAGTGTTCAGTATAATCACGCATTAGCACTTTTCCCCTCCCATGGTACCGAAAAAGCGTACAGACAGAGCCGAGTCGTACGCTATTTCCCGTCTTGCCGCCTTGACCAGAAGCTCGCATTATCATAAAAGTTGTTTCAACGGTCATCGGGAACGACTTGCCCAGACCGAGGACAAGCGGAAAATCTTCTTCCTCATATATTCTTTTCCTCCCGTGGGACTGCAACCGAGTTCTCCTCGCTGAAGTCTTCTCGAGCTATCTTATTCTATACCAGTAAGACAGCAGCAGGTGACAGTGCTAAGGTTAACATCGAGTGACTACATGCTAGCTTTTCTCCTAGTAGCTTGAGGCTATCTAACTGATCAAAACTTCCTCGTAACGGTCGTTACACAGCACACGATGTAATCGTTACTCCTGAACCTTGTCTTTCCGTTATGTATCAATAAATTTCAGAACCTCAAGATAAGAGGCGACGCACCGCAGCTCCCACGTGGGGTTGGAAATGCCAATGCAGTCAAAAGATTAGCTCTTCGCTCATTATCTCTATTTGTAGCGATGTGTCTAGACACAATCTACATCGAAAAAATGGGGTTGAAGTCATGACATCGTTCTAGTGGGCATATAGATTAACATCTGCAGTGTCAATATTAATCGAACAGCGAGAATATATATACTTTCAAATAAGTAGTTGGCGTGTAATATTCGGGTTAGAGAAATGAATCATACCAAGTGGAGACCGAATCCTCCAACAACGCGAGCTCGAGAATGTTTTCGCGTGCTGTGACATTTGCAAATCGAACTTCAGTAATTAATCGATTATCTCAAATCTGTTGATCCGTCCATTCAGTCCGTTCACCATCCGGTTGTGTCCCTCAAAATAGACGCCGAAGCCCAGATTTCCACCAACTGAAGGATGCTCTCAAGACAATTTGGCCCACCCATAAAGTCCGCCATGGAAAAATGGCGTGGCGGAGCTAAGGGGTGTGGTCTCCCGCTGGCACGGCTTGCAAAGCCGGATCTAAAGTTTTGGTTAAGGGAGCGAAATGTACTAAATTAAGGATAGTTAGTCCCGCTACTTTGGTGTCTACGCGGGTGGAGATAGCCACGAAGACGGACCTTCAAGCTATGTTCGTAAATTGCCGAAATAGGACGAAATGATACCTACCCCACTGCGCCGACAATCATCAATAGCCCTCTTTCTAGCGATAGCTAATAGTAAGACATGTATGATCTTATGTTTCAAACTCATGCTATTGAGTAGAATGACTTACGTCATTCGTGGATATAGCTTGGCTTATATGGTCGAGTTGCTCCTAAGATGGCGACAGGACCAGTATTTAATCTGTTCCTTCGTTGGCTATTAGTCTTGCTCATTTTGAATCACATTTCCAAGGTGGTCAAAGAGGAGAAGATTCCAAGAAATTAAGACGTTCAGGGAACTTCCCTAATCTCTGTACAATAGCATAGAATCTCGACTCGACTTCCCAAATGCAAAAATATATTAGTACAAGATTTAAACCTGCGCACGTCCAGTAGTGGCTGCATAGGGTTGGACATCAGACCTCGCTGGCTTCATGGCTGCATTTTGTTTTAAATTGCAGCAAACCCCGTTCAAGAAAGTGAATCTAATCCTTGTCCTGAGAGCGAGTGACTCCGCGGTGTTAGAATCTGATGATTTACCAGTCCATACAATATATTGCAACATTACATACAATCAAAGCCTAGACTCTTATTTGCTGTACTAGCCACTGCCAATTTATGTTCATTACGCTATTCAGAGAGAAGTATTTTCTTGAGCGCCAAGTTATTTTCTAGTGACCTTGTCCTGGAGGACCATTCGTGTACCCGAAACCTTATCCCCAGGCATGTATTCTCCAATTGGAAACAAGCAAGATCGCCGCTGGATTCAACATTGAGATATCTTCCTTACCTCACTTTGTCTACCGGTGCGTAGGAGCAACATAAGGGGTCAATACCGTAAGAACTTGCAGGAGCCTAGATTTCTGGCCCACAACCCGGAGAAGAGGCAACCAACTAGAGAGAACATATCAACAGAAATCTATATCCGACGACTACATCATGAGACTTAGGGATGGTTACTCAGAAAATGCTGTCTTCCACAGGTCGTCTCAGGTCTATCTCTCTCACCTTGGTTGCCTACGTGACATAACAACTTCCATACCGTAACATTAAGATACGACTCAAACCCGGCTCGAATTTCCACTATGCCTTGAAACTCAGTCACCTCCCGAACACATCGAAAACATCACAATCGTAGCGGATTCCCTTCATTACGAACCTTGACAAACCCAGTATGGCCAAAAAGGGGTAGCGAAGCCACTGCGCGCGAACACGCAGGAAGCGGGACGGCCGCCTAGGTCTCCTCCAAGAGGCAATCTCCGTGTAGCAGACAGTTCCATCACCCTAGCAGTTTTATTTAGTGGAAAACGAACTTCTACACTTATAATGCAGAGGAGCTAGTATGATATTGCTTCAAGCAGACATACCTTGACTGTTTGAGTGTGTTGTATCCTGGTTGTGATGGGTGAAATTGACCAAAAAGTCACACCGCGGGTTGCGGTAAGCAAAGAATACAAGGGATGGAACAATCGTTCCTCGAAATTGTCTAATGATTGCGCGAAAGAGTGAGATTTGTGCTACTTGAGGCGGTTTGCGGGTATGCGAGTGAGATGGTCACTTCTAAGACCACGAAAGAGGAATTTTACGTTCATGATCATATGATACTGCGTACAAATTATTAACGAGGGCTGAAATGTGACGATGGGTTGAAATTTGGTAATTGTGATTTACTGGGTATCTAAGGGTGTCTTCGTAGGGCTGTAGTATGACACAGGAGATGCCTCCGTCTGCAGAATGAACCAAGACTTTTTGGAACTGGTAAGGTTACTCCTGCACCTCTGATATGCCTGATGTACGAAAAATGAACCGCGGTATGGTTTGGGGCGTTCATTGGTCTTTTGTCAAATGTAACCAGGAGGCAATCAGTAGCTTCCCATGAACTAAAATGGGCGAATGAACACTTCTCCCTCACCACGCAGAGCCTGCGCTTACCGCGCCTTCAACGCAGTAATCCCCTTACAAAGTACGCGTGAATCCCAAATAGAACCCGCATAGAACCATTTTCCCGCCATGATCCAACGATGTTCGCGCTTGCAGCGTCTGTCTGCACCGTCGTTACAAAGCGTAAGCGCATGACCGTGCAACCACAATCGAAGCACCCCATACTTCCTTGGGGCTAGGCCATGCAATCTATAGTAGCGGTGAAGTACAAATCATCACAATATGTAAGAGTTGAAGGCAGTATGTCGGAATTATCATATGGTATACGAGGTAGCCGACCCCCTTGAAAGCCATGCACTCAGAAAACGTGCTGAGAACGTGGGAAACTGCAAGCTTATCTGACACCGGGGGCCATGCAAGACAAAATGGAACAATCATAGAACATTCTCCCACGTCGGTGATGCAGGAGGCCATGTGGGAAAGAGATCTGGCGCGCCTCATTCCAGATTATCGAATGAGACTTAGTGGAGGCTATGAGACAGAACCATGGATTGTGTCCTCAGGATGTGGCTCAGCTTGCGCAATCGAGGTACGGCATGCGAGTTTAATTTAGCGATGTGGTGTTGGAATTGAAAGGATGCCTCGGGTTCCAAAGGAGGGAGGTTGCATTTGGGGTCGCAGAGCTGAGGGTGACCGCGCTATTGTGCATGAGGAAAAGACAGCAAAATACCTTTACGGATGTAGCAATGTAGCAGCTGAGAAGGATCTTGATTAAAACGGCAAGCAGACAAGATGGTACGACGAAGTTGATTTGATAAGAAAAAACTCTGAAGAAGGATGTTCGAGGCTATGACTCTAATTTAGAATTTTCGCTACTTGATTTGGACCAATTGAAAGGTGTCAAGTGATCCTCGCAAAGTCCGAATGATTATATCATGAAGCTATTCAAGCTCATAGCGAGGAGGAAATAAAGCTCGGGAAGATTGTACTTTAAGAGGATTTCAGACAGACGTTGTATCAGAGCCGATAGATCAATGTTGATGCGGTCGTAGAATCTAGTAGAAAGGAAGTAGTGACAACAAACTAAGAGGTGTCGATAAAGTACGTGATACAAATGGTAAAATAGACTCCTTTGATTGAGACTCCGCTTTGATCAGTATGTGATGGAGTATCATCAGGTAACACGTCCAACTTTGACTAGTAGCTGACACACAAGTTCCACTAACAAGCAAATCTAGTATATTTTTCGCTTTTCTTTCCCATAAACCCCAGAAAACATGATGTCATTAAACGTGAAGAGGGAAATGACTTAAATGAAGAATTTCGTAGAACAATTTTACATCTTCTCGCCCTTAGCTTGCTTTGCATCGCCGTACTTCTTAAGACGGATAGCCTGAACACTGATGAACCCAGTAGTATCCGAAGGAGCGAAAGCGCCAATCTCATCCATGGAACTTTCGCTAGCATCGTAAAGCTTCTCAGTCTCTGAGCTTCGGCCAAGAACAACAAAGCTTCCCTTGTACACACGGCATCGGACTTGTCCATTAACGCTCTTCTGACTGGCAACAATGCTATCTTCGAGGAACTCGCGTTCGGGGGAGAAGTAGAGACCGTTGTAGAGAATTTTGGCATAGTTGAAGGTGACGAACTGATCACGCAGAGCACGAACCTCACGGTCAAGAACTAGACCCTCGAGGTCAATGTGTGCAGAACGGAGGCAGGTAAGACCCGGAGTCTCGTAGCATCCGCGAGACTTGAGTCCAATGAATCTGTTCTCGACAATGTCGATACGTCCAACACCGTGGCGGCGGGCAATGGCGTTAGCCTCGAGGAAGAGCTCGACAGAGTCGGTGAAAGTCTTTCCTGATGCGGAGATCAGCTTGACTGGCAATCCTTTCTCGAAGACGATCGTGAAGTCCTCTGGCTTCTCTGGGGCCTTCAGTGGGTCAACTGTCAACTTCCACATATCCTCTGGAGCGGTGACATCTGGATCCTCGAGGATACCAGCTTCATAGCTGCAGTGTGCCAAGTTCTCGTCCATGCTCCATGGCTTGCTCTTTGTGCTGCTGACTGGGATACCAGCCTTCTCTGCGTAGTCAAGGAGATCGTTTCGGCCAGCGAATCGCTCGTAGAAGACAGGCATGCGCCATGGTGCGATGACCTTAATGGAAGGTTGGAGAGCGTAGAATCCGAGCTCGAACCGAACCTGGTCGTTCCCTTTTCCTGTGCAGCCGTGGGAGACAGCAAAACAACCTTCCTTTTGAGCGACCTTAATTTGTGCGCGGGCAATAACCGGACGAGCGAGGGATGTACCTATGTATCTATTAGCAAAAATTTGTGTGAACGGCTTGCAATTGCATGACTCACCCAAAAGGTAAACGTTCTCGTAGATGGCATTGCACTGAATTGCAGGGAAGCACAGCTCCTCGATGAACTCGCGGCGGATATCTTCGATGTAACATGCGACAGCTCCAATCTTCAGCGCCTTGGCCTTAGCAGCTTCGAAATCCTCCTCTTGTCCAACATCTGCCATGAAGCAAACTACATCATATCCCTCCTCAATAAGCCATTTCACTATTAAAGATCAGTTTCCAACTTTATGTGACGTTGTTGTGAAATATACATACAGATACAGCTAGTATCGAGACCACCACTGTATGCGAGACAGACCTGAGTTTTGAGTTAGCTTAAGCCATGACTTCACGATAGTTTCAGATATTTATCTGAACTGTGACTCTTTAATTGCTCACCGCCGCGGGGTAAAATGGAAGAACAAACCTTGTCTTTGGCCATGATCACGAGTTTTCGTTAAATCAAAGTATTGAAGTGAAGGGGCTCTGTTTACAGATCTGATAGAACAAATTGGAAAGTCGAGACGTTTGCTGGTTGTTGATCAATTGAAGTATAAAGGTTTAAAAGTGGTGTTCGAAATAATTTTCATCCCCGCTTTGAGCCTTATCTTAGCGTGGAAAGAAACCCCTGCCCTGGAGAGCGGCCTCGCGGCTTAAACAATGGTGGCATCAAAAGCTTTCTCATAAGTGCATCACCAGATGCAAAAAGAAAATTTCCTCTGCATTTCATGTCGAATATTTCTGATTGTAGACGCCACTGGACCCTCATGTTCTCATAGGTCTCTTTGTGCCGGGACACCCACACAATACATACTGCAAAGGCAAGGTAGAATCCATGTTTTGATTAACTACTTGGTTGATTGGCATGAACCACCTGGTGCATGAAGGCATTCTTCTCCACTAAGCTCCATCGCTACAAATCAACAACTAAGAAAGGGACGCGCATCAGACCTAAACAGCCCCGTCACAGGATGATCTGACATGATATACTGACACAAAGGTGCCACCCATACCAGCCAACCTGCGCTCAGCTGGAAAAATTTACTGCTCCTCCTCCAATGGTGCCTCTTCCTCGTACTCCTCCTCACCCTCGGAGATAGAGGCATCCTGATATTGTTGGTACTCGGAAACCAAATCATTCATGTTGGACTCTGCCTCAGTGAACTCCATCTCGTCCATACCCTCACCAGTGTACCAATGCAAGAAAGCCTTTCGTCGGAACATAGCAGTGAATTGATCACCAACACGCTTGAAAAGCTCTTGGATGGAGGTAGAGTTGCCGACAAAGGTAGACGAAATCTTAAGACCGCGAGGAGGAATGGAGCAAAGGGCGGTTTGGACGTTGTTAGGGATCCACTCAACGAAGTAAGAGGAGTTCTTGTTCTGCACGTTGCGCATCTGGTCCTCGACTTCCTTCATGGAGACCTTACCACGGCTATATAATATTAGCATATCAATCATCTTAAAAGCAGCAGAGGCGTCTTACAAAATAGCAGAGCAAGTGAGGTAACGACCGTTGCGGAAATCCGAAGCAGCCATCATGTTCTTTGGGTCGTACATTTGCTGAGTTAACTCTGGGACGGAAACAGCACGGAAAGAGTGAGCACCACGGCTAGTAAGAGGTGCGAATCCAACCATGAAGAAATGGAGACGTGGGAAAGGCACCATGTTGACAGCCAATTTTCGGAGATCGGAGTTGAGTTGACCTGGGAAACGCAGGCAGGTGGTAACACCAGACATGACGGCAGAAACCAAGTGGTTGAGATCTCCGTATGAAGGGTTGGAGAGCTTGAGGGTTCTCATGCAGATATCGTAGAGTGCCTCGTTGTCGATACAGAAGGTTTCGTCCGAGTTCTCAACCAATTGATGGACAGAGAGTGTGGCATTGTACGGCTCAACAACGGTATCAGACACCTTTGGTGATGGAACAACGGAGAAGGTGGCCATCATTCGGTCAGGGAACTCCTCACGGATCTTGGAGATCAAGAGCGTACCCATACCAGCACCAGTTCCACCACCGAGAGAGTGAGTGATCTGGAAACCTTGGAGGCAGTCACATCCCTCAGCCTCACGACGGACGACGTCGAGGACTTGGTCAACAAGCTCAGCACCCTCGGTGTAATGTCCCTTTGCCCAGTTGTTACCAGCACCAGATTGACCGAAAACGAAGTTGTCAGGTCGGAAGAGTTGACCGAAAGGACCAGCACGGACCGCATCCATGGTACCTGGCTCCAAATCGACGAGAACGGCACGAGGAACATACTTGTTGCCGGAAGCCTAAATGAATGAGCAGAGCGACTTAGCATGCTGTCGAACCAAGACTAACCTCGTTGAAGTAGACATTCATGCGCTCCAGTTGAAGATCAGAAGTGCCATTGTAGCTTAACAGGATGTCAGTAGGATACAAACAAGCTGGAGAGCTCCCAGGACGGGCCAATATCAGACTTACACGCCAGATCCATCAAGGCCGTGCTCGCCTGAGATATTTTGCCTATTCCATGGTCAGTATATTGTCTGGTGTCGTGAGTGGATGCTTTTGGAAGCTGTCGCGAGATCGAGGTATACACACCAGAAGGCAGCACCAATTTGATTACCCTAGAAAATGTCAATAAGTCTTCGCAGATGGAGGATGGATACTACTTACGCATTGGCCGGTCTGGAGATGGACCTGTGGGTAGCAAAAGGTATATGGTCAGCTTCTTGATCTTTTGGAAGTAGTGGGGTAAATTTTCAGGGGTGCAGACGTGGCAGACGCGTCTGAATATCAACAGAAGCTGCACAGGGCGTGGAAAGACTTACGATTTCACGCATGTTGAAGCTGAGGTAGTTCTTGGGTTAGAGAAATCGGGTGTATTGAGCTCTTGGTTTGGCAGAGTATGAGAGGTTGAGCAAAGATGTTGATGTGGATTGTTGTGGGAAGACTTGCAGCGGTGAAGGCACGACTGAAATTGCGCTAATCGTCTCGAATAGGCTAGCTTGAGGCTGGACCTTGCATAAACAATGCAATAGCCAATGAAAATCAGTTGCATAAAACTGCCACCTGAAATTGATCTGGATATCAGAAACTCGCATATTGACCATCTTTGTATTCTGGCCACATCCGTTGAAGATGGACAGATTGCAATTGTTTTCAATCTAAGTTAAGTCGAGTTTCATGTACCTTTTCTGCTTTCAGCCCTGTGGATCCGAGGTCACAGTGCAGAGACTTATGTGAAGTAATTTATATCTTTTGATAAAAACAAATTTCTATCAAGCGCACTTCAGATCATGAACTTGACCTCATTTTCTAAAAATCCCTTAATAACCATTAAATAAACAAAGTAGCAGGTTCAGACTATACGCAGCTTGAAGGGAAGATTTAAGAATATCACGTGGATGCTAACGGCCTCGCTTAAACTATCCTCCGCGAAATATCTCAAATCGTTCATCAAGTTGAGGCAACTTAGAATGGGCAAAACACAAGGACTTTCGCCTGCAAAGTTGTTTCCCGCGTGTTAGTAGCGCATCTCTAAACATACAATACCTATTTCATCGAATTTGGGACCAGCTGATGTTATCCTAAACCCATTATCGCCACTCCCTCGCAGGTAATATTCATCGTTGTCGCCTGTCGCCATGGAGGCTGAGATCAAGACTTCCCTTCCAGGGATCGACCCCGTGATATTGGGGTACTCCGTTGGATATCTGACCCACGCTTCAAATGCCTATGTGTCCGATGAGATTGTAGGCCCTACGCCGATCGAAGAGGCGGCTTCCTCGATTACTGCTCTGCTCCTCTCGGCGTCTGGAGATCCTTCACCTCAAAATGAGAAAATTATTAGTGAGCTTGTTAGAAAATGGGCTGAGAACTACAACATTTCCGCGAACAATGGACAACAGAAGAAAGTATCTTCCGCAGCGAAGAGGCTTGACCAAGCCATCCAGGTGGGAGCTCAACGAAATATGTCATCTACCTTAGGCGTTTCCACCGGAGGTGTGGATTTGGAATCAGCAAACACGAGGAAACTCGAGTCAAAAGTGGACAGAAAGAAGTTGGAGAAAGCAGAAAGAAAGATTGCCGCTAAACAAAGCAAGAAGATTTTCAAGGCTGTCGAATACGAGGCATCCAAACTAATCAACCAAGTTGACGATGCTCAGTCCTATGAAGAGTTCTTTATGCAAGTTAATCCACTTCAACTTGGCTCGAATGCTCAAGGCCAGCAAAAGAGCAAAGATATCAAATTGGATGGCATTGATGTTACCATTGGTGGTTTAAGAATTTTGTCAGACACGACTTTGACTCTCGCGTACGGAAGAAGATATGGTTTGGTCGGTCAGAACGGTATCGGAAAGTCTACACTTCTACGAGCGTTGGCACGAAGAGAATTGGCAATTCCTACCCATATTTCAATTCTACACGTGGAGCAAGAGGTAATTGCTTCGATTACTTGAATTGACGCAAGGTGCTAACATTTTTCTAGATTACTGGTGATGATACTCCTGCTTTACAAGCGGTCCTGGACGCTGACGTCTGGCGGAAACATTTACTAGGCGAGCAAGTTGTAAGTGTTCGGCCTGAGTGATTACTCGCCTCAGTAACTTCCAGTACTAACAGAACATAGAAACTTGGAAAGCAATTGGCCGAACTCGAAGAACAGCGATCATCTATGGCTGACACATCAGCCGAAGCTCAAAAGCTAGATCATGAGCGAGAAGGGTTAGATCAAACACTTGGAGACGTCCAGGGTAAGCTCGCAGAAATGGAATCCGACAAAGCAGAATCAAGAGCTGCAACAATATTAGCTGGTCTTGGTTTCTCCCCAGAACGACAGCAATTCGCAACAAAGACATTCTCAGGAGGTTGGCGTATGCGTCTTGCCTTGGCAAGAGCACTCTTCTGCGAGCCAGACCTTCTCCTACTCGATGAACCTTCCAACATGTTGGATGTCCCCTCCATTACTTTCCTCGCCAATTACCTTCAAGGATACCCAAGTACTGTGTTGGTGGTATCCCACGACAGAGCCTTCCTCAACGAAGTCGCTACTGATATTATCCATCAACACTCCGAGCGTCTCGACTACTACAAAGGAGCCAACTTCGACTCTTTTTACGCATCGAAAGAAGAGCGTCGCAAGACTGCCAAGCGAGAGTACGACAATCAAATGGTACAACGTGCTCATCTCCAGGCTTTCATCGACAAGTTTCGCTACAATGCCGCGAAATCCTCGGAAGCACAATCTCGTATCAAGAAATTGGAAAAGATGCCTGTTCTGGAAGCACCCGAGAGCGAGTACACTGTCCATTTCAAGTTTCCAGAAGTCGAAAAGATGACCCCTCCTATCGTTCAGATGACCGACGTGACATTCGGCTACAGCAAGGACAAGACTCTACTACGGAACGTAGATCTAGACGTTCAGCTCGATTCTCGAATTGGTATCGTTGGTCCCAACGGTGCTGGTAAAACCACAATCCTCAAACTGCTGATCGGAAAATTAAGTCCAACAACTGGACTCATCTCCCAAAATCCACGTTTGCGAATTGGTTTCTTCGCCCAGCACCACGTGGACGCCCTCGATCTCAACACCAGCGCTGTTGGCTTCATGTCAAAGAACTTCCCCGGGAAACAAGACGAAGAATACCGCCGCCACCTCGGCGCCTTTGGTATCACGGGCATGACTGGTCTCCAGAAGATGGAACTCCTCTCTGGAGGTCAAAAGTCCCGTGTCGCATTCGCATGTTTGTCACTCACCAACCCACACATCCTCGTACTTGACGAACCTTCCAATCACTTGGATATTGAGGCCATGGACGCGCTTAGTACAGCATTGCAGACTTTCCAGGGCGGTGTCTTGATGGTTAGTCACGATGTGACGATGCTGCAGACGGTGTGCACGAGTCTTTGGGTTTGTGATGGGGGCACTGTCGAGAAGTTTCCTGGTGATGTTGCAGCGTATAAGAAGAGGATCCAAGCTCAAGCTGATGCTGCTGGTACTGCTGGAGTTGTGGCTGCTCACTAAACTGTGTCAAATCAAGCTATTACAAATCCTTTGTTCATAATTTCTTATTCGCTATTGTGAGTCGTCCTGCCAATTGGCGCATCATTTAGTGTCTCATTGAAAAATGTAATAACACAGATATTTCTAGTAGCATGTCGCCCCTAGATTATACGTGTTAGGGCTGGCCGTATATTTCAAGTTGTTTGGCTAGTGTCACGCGAGTCGAGTATACCATTATCAGAACCATTTCTAAGCGTTATCTACGAACATGTCTAGCTACCACCATCATTCATCTGCCAACACCTCGGCACGTGTCAAGCAACTCAGGTCGATATTTCGTCTCTTCGCATCCATGTCGTCATATATCACCCTCTCAACATAGACATAGCCCTTAACCCTCTTCAGCAGCCCAATACTTAGCTCCAGTCTTGCTTCCCAGCAGCCCCTCCACCTCCTCGCTTGCAAACACCGTCGCCCTCTTCCCCACACTCGTTACCGTCCCATTCCCAACCCCAACAGTCGAATTACTACCTCCCGTAAAATTGCTAAAGCCCTGATATTTTCCCAAACTCGGCGGCAGATCCACCACCCTCGTCCCCCAAGCACTCTCCACACTCCCAAGCGTGAGCACCAACTCCTTCCCCTCGGTAAAGAACGAATGCTCGATCCAATTGTTCGTATACGGTTCCCCATTCAAAGTGGCGGATTGGATGTATATATTCTTATAAGTGGAGTCAAAGTTGATACTCCTAATCGTAGCAGTATTCCCTGTGACTGGAGAAGTGACGGAAACACTCTCAAAGTACGGTGGGATGATGAAGTACACGTCTTGGCCAGGGTTTGGGAACAGCCCCATCATGCTAAACGCCACGAATGCTCCCATTGTGCCACTGTCGTCATTACCGGGGAGGCCGTCATGAGTGATGCCGAAATAGGCGGGAATGTAAAAGTGTGAGCGTTTTGCTGAAAGACCTGGCCTACCAGCGTAATGGTATTGAAAGACGGTTAGGAAGGCGGGCTCGTTGCCTATGTAGGTTATGTTTTGGTCGTGCATGTAGTCGAGACGGCGGATGAATTGGGAGGGCCCACCAAAAAGGGTAATTAGGGTTGCTTGATCATGGGGGACGAAGCTTTCGACAATGTCAGTTATCTTCTCTTGTCGTGTCCTATTTTATTGCAAGGAGATATGCTTACAAGCTGTATTCCCAGATACTACTCTCAAACGTTTCAACAGCCGTTCTTTGTAACGAGCAGACACTGTTCGGATTCGGGTCAACGTTACTGCAGGTGATAGGATCTTGGAACCCAAAAGTCATATTCAAAAATTTAGGTTGCAAGAAGCCGCTGAATCCACGAGACGTCTGATCAGGCTTGAAAAGGTTCTGCCAGTTCTCACTCCTCTTGACATATTTCTGGACATCAGAATCCTTGCCACCGAGTCCTTTGGCGATCTGGGTTATGGCGAAGTCATTATAGCTGTACTCAAGTGTTCTCGAAACACTTCTCGTCATGGTTCCTGTTCCTTTGTAGTCAAAATCCTGGGCAGGGATGAAACCGAGTGACTTCCAGGAGTCAAGTCCTCCCCTTCCTTCGACAGACCAGAAGTAAGGTTCAACTTCGGCGTCCTTGACGACTGCTTCGTAGCCGGTTTGCCAGTCAATCTCGTCTGATACACCTTTGATGTACGCATCTGCAAGGACATTGTCTGCATTTGAACCTCCTTGGGTGTATCCCTTGCATAAACTCATACGACAATCCGGGAGCCATCCTAGGTGCTTGTACGTGTCGATCAGAGAGCGAATCTGTCTGCCAATAGTTGCTGGATCGAGAATTGTCAAGAATGGCATCTGCGAACGGAACAGATCCCAAATACTGCTGATGATTAACACATAACAAAATGGTGTGTCAAAACTCAAGATACACCTAGGGCCTTATCTGAAGACTCTGGCCTGCTGTCTTATTTAGGAAAACAAATCAAAAATCATTCTCCTAGACATATAAGGACAATCTAGTGGACCGCTTTATAACATCTAGGAGATCAAAAGATATTGTACGCAGAACCTTGACCTAAGCTCTTACACTAAAGCAAAACTAGGAAGAAGACAAGCTCACCAGTAGAAAGAATCAAAATAAGGCTCGGAGCTCTGCCATAGAGGGTTCTCTCCTGTATAATCCTGGGGGCTGACCATAGTCCGATAAATACCAGAGTAGAAGTTCGTCAAAATAGCCGCCTTCACACCATTCGTCGACACTTTGATCGGGCTAATCTTGTCCCTCCACATCTTCCTCGCAGCTGTTTGAGTCGAGTTGAAGTCAAAAGATGGTATCTCAGACTCCGCACTCGAACAGGCTTGCTGGCTGCTTATAAAACTCACTCCTACTCGAGCAAGAATCCCAGAGCCTCTGGCCAAAGAGGTAAATCTCACAAAGCCTCCACCAGTTAGAGGATAGCCATTGATAGACCGAGCCAACGTCAAGTCTTTGACGTCTACACTTGCACGAGTATTGACGAAAATACCGGTATCCCGAACAGGAACCCCTTCAAAGTCCGCACAGAAGTACAAGACATAGTTGCCGACCCCAAAAGATGGAATGAATCTCGCATTTCCAGTCATTCTACCGGTTGCAGCATCAACATGAATTGTCCCATTATCTTGTCTCGAATCTGAAAGATCAGTCAAATCTAGAAGTATCAACGGACTCGCCGTCGTTCCGCTAGCATCCACAGCAGGAAAGCTAAATCGAAACAAAGATGTACGTCGAGTAGTAGTCATTTCGGCTTTCACACCGCTAACAAGCTCCAGCCCAAAGTACCCAGGAGACGCCTTGACAGACGATTCGACATATTTAATCTTCCGCGAAGTCTTGGGATACTTGCAGCCATTAACATTGTCTCCAACACAGCTAGTATATGGGAACAATGCGAAGTTGCCCATGGAGGGACTTCCTCCAGTGCCACTATCATGCATGGAACTGAAGCCGGATACGTTGGCGCCTTCTGTTGTGAAACCTCCTTGGTTATCGCCGGCATCTGTGTCTGCGACTGCCTTTGCCATCCCTGAAAATTGTGAGTGGATGCTTTTGACTTTTGATGGATAGACTGACCATAAGGGAGTGTTGCTCCAGCAAAGACATCACCTGTGAACATAAGATCAGTACTAGCAATGAACGTCATATTGTCCTCCGAAATAATCATACCTCCATTTGCAGTCCCAATCAACTGGTCGACATAATCCAGCACATCATACGTGGAGTTCTGTGCCCACGCAAAAGCAACCAACAGCGCGATCAAATACGTCACATTCATTTTCGTGTTGGCAAAAACTCACGATCCGAAGGCATAAAAGGGGGGGGAGTTTCTGAAAACGCCACCAAACTTTCGTGGCGTTTTCGAGGGGAACATCTGCATTATAAACCTCACAAACGAAACTTCAATCACGAATTACTGCATTAAAAACGCACATGATGCGAAGTTAAAGTTTCTGAATTAAGAAGGTGCTATCTAGTCTGTTGGTACAGGATATGCAACGTTAACCACTCAGCGTGAAGGCAAGAGGGGCCGAAAGCGAGGAGGTCGATTTACCCCACACGGCATTGATGATCCGGAGGCTAGTTGACCAACCAGGACGGCTATGTACCTTGCAGGATGGGGATGCCAGATGATCCATTGCGGTATCATCCAGGTGGAAAGTGAGAGGTGTGCACTGCTGATAAGATCACTTTGGCTTCACTTTTGGCTCCGGTGATCCTATGAAAGGTATGGGAGAATTTCTGGTAATCAGGTAAGTGTTAGTAAGAGTTTCTGCAGTGGAAGATGTAGGTCTTACACGTAATCGCAGTCGTTGCATTCACCGTGGTAACAATTGCTGCAGTGACCCGTGCCGTTGAAAGCTTGGGGAAGTTGGGTCACTGTCTCACATTTACAACAGATCATCTTCATTGTGAAGAGTTGGTGGTGAAGTGTGTGTGTGAATAACCTAAAAAATATTATGGATGGAAGAAGATAGTCGTCCTGGAAGTTTTATGTGAGATACAGATACTGAGTTCGATATTGCAAGCTGATCTCGAAGTTTTCGAAGTCCGGAGAAATACCAAAAGTGAAGTACTAGTCTTGGGACTGGATTCTTTTAGGTATCCTATGGCGACTTGTTGTGAGGTTGAAAATGCTGTTCTCTGATGTGGCTGACATCCTGAGCTTGTTTTGTCGACCGCTGTTCTGTTTTCTGACTTCCTAGCAGAACAGCCTTTGATACCAGCAAGAGTCATTTTTCACAGCAGCGTGAATATTGAGCGGAAAGCTTTTATTCATTAATCGAATATAACGGCCTGAATCCCCAAATTATTCACACCCATGAAATAAAGCAGCGGGGACGAAGAGACATGAGAAAACGGATAGAACAAAAGGCAAGATTTTGGTAGTATATCACCACACCATACCGTTACTATACTACATATATACTATGGCTCTTTAATGCTCAATATCTTATCAGTAAAATGAGAAATAATGGCTGATAAGTGATTTAGTACATGTCACATGTTCAATTGTCAGATAACTCTTTGAATATAAGCAGTGTTTAGCAAGGGAGCGAAGAATGAAGCGAATCGTTTTGATTGGAAGACTATTGCTGAGTTGGCAACAAGGTGAGCAGAAAAGAAATATCATAGAGCTTTAGTCAATATCTTAAAATAGAACGTTGTCTGTAAAATTATAATATGAATCTTCATTCATAAAATCTCGTCAAATAATAATACATGAGTTATCATATAAAGATCATAAAATCTACTCCGGCAACCACTGCCTAATAGCAACGCCGAACACCAACGCAAAGGGGTATCAGGGAATGACAGAATGCACAAAATCTCACAAAAATTTACAACGAAAGTGCAATCAAGAAAACACTCAACAGCCCAACACCACTCCACCACAAATTCCCAGCTAAGCTCCCATCACGAATAGTATTTGCTCCATTTTCTTGCGTTGCCGCGAAAGTACCCGGCGCTGAAGATTGCTCTGGAGAGACTGCACCAGTACCAGTAGGGAGATTAGCAGTAGTTGAGCTGGAAGTTGCCGAAGTAGTAGGCTTGACAAGAGCCTTCTTCGAGGAATCGAAGCTGAGACATGCGGTAGGTAGGGGAAAGCTCGTCTCCGCAAGAACCTTTTCAACCTCTGCTTCCAAGTCCTGCAATATGGGAACATCGATTGCGGCGGCTGCCTTAACTCCTATGTCTACTAGCACGACAGGCTTGATGGAGACCAAGCTTGGGAACTTTTGTGGGATGAGACCACCGATTGCGGAGAGTGAGGTAGCATTGGTAATGACCGGATCGCAATGTTCGTCAAGGTCGGGAGCTGTCGAGATTGTGACTTCGAGTTTGGGTAAGTCGAGAAATGCACCTACTTCCAATTTTGCGCCTGCTGGGGCGATTTCTCCAAGGGAAATACCTAGGTCTAGTTCACCGCGAATACCGGCGCCGAGAGTAAGGGAGATAGTGGGCGAGGTCGCTTGGAAAGGGAGAGCGGTAACGTTCGCATTTTTGAAACCTTGAACAGTAGACTCAGTTATGTTACCAATGTTCAGCGTCATAGATGAGTTGTTTGGGACCTGGAATTATTGGATTAGTCTTCATCTAAAATTAAGTGTACAGTTGTCCTTACCTTAAGATCGAAGCCATAAGAAAAGCTCAATTCAGTCTCAAGCTTGATGGAGCTTACGAGTATCGGTCTAAAGAATGGTCCAATCGCTGCCACGCCCGGTACCTAGGGTCTTGTTAGCGACGCCATGCTCCTATGGATGTCTGCGTAACTTACAAAGAATCCAGGTATTCCATACTCCCCAAGAGTTTTGTTGAAACTCTTCTCTGCAGCAAGTTTGAGCTTCGCATCCATTTCAACATGTGCCGCCATGTTGTTGGCGACAATTTGGAAGAAGCCGCCTTCAACAAAATCGATCAAATCTCCCACTACGGGCACATCCGAATTGTTGATTGTAAATTCTCCTTGTATGATGTCGATAGTACCGCTCAATGAGCAGTTCTTACAGGTCACGGTCGCGCTTTCAGTAACAGCCCCAGGACTATGTATCATCAGCGATGGAGTTACGGCAATAACCGTCTGTTTTACTTACGGGGAAGTGTAGGAGAAAAGTTCTAAATTCGGATCAAGCTTTTGACTAGAGTTGAGTGGATTGGCAAGGTCTAAAGTCACGGAATTTGATGTGGTAGCTGATAGTGGAGAAGAAATAGTAGACGACGCAGCTCCGGCTCTGCGCCGAAGTCCTTCGTGAGTACGAAAAGAGGTGGCAGCATATTGGCCAGGACTTGAGCCGAACTTGACAGTCATGGTATCGT
Source organism: Hymenoscyphus repandus (assembly GCA_001414415.1). Classification (NCBI taxonomy): domain Eukaryota; kingdom Fungi; phylum Ascomycota; class Leotiomycetes; order Helotiales; family Helotiaceae; genus Hymenoscyphus; species Hymenoscyphus repandus. Next base: position 26,872 of record LLCE01000127.1, read on the forward strand.
AGGCCTGTTTCCATTCAATTGGCTTGACCGAGAAAGTTGCTGTTGCTTTCTCGTTGTCGTAATGAATTCCAGAGACCAGATGCGGCGCACGCTCGCCGTCTGCATTACATCCAGAATGAGAAGAAACGACCAGGAAAGATCCTAGATTATCCCAGCTCGGCCGGATTGCGTCTAAGCTTTGCTGTTCAAAGAAGTCGATAGTGATTGTAGAATCGAAGCATGTGATATCCTGAACGTCTGACTCGATGTCCTCGAGGACTAGAGCTGGTAGCTTATACTTCGTGACGGTGTTTGCGAAACGGCTGTTGCCTCCAGGTAAGGATGGAACATCTGTTGATCATGTCAAAATTTGTTTGGGCAAACAGCACCGCGGGCACGTACCCTCGGCATATTGATGTGAACAATGGTGTTTCGGTTTGAAGGCTTCCTCCCTTCTATGTAGTTGTGATCGTACCGTAACTGCTGAAAGTCTTGGTTGGTTGTTTACCGAACGCCTCGAAAAGCTACTCGGACTTCCAGAGATATCTGCATTGGTGAAAGAAGAGAGGAGAAGGAGAGGCAGCAGACAACTGGTGTATATCAAATACATGTTTCCAGATAATGAACAAAAACCCGAAGAGTTTATGAAATGTGTTTGGCAATACAACAATGAAGTGACTGGGTTGGAGCTGTAGAATTTCCCATAATGGGGGCTAGCACAAACGTTTATATCAAGAGGTGTACCTCAAGGCTCAAGGCTCGTAGATGATCCGCCTATGGGTCCCCCCATAAGGCTGAGGGAAAGGATGTTTGTTGGCAAGGGGGTTGGCTGCAACATTCTCGAGGGATGAAATGTCAGAGAGTTCCAGAAAACATCAACATAAATGTCGACCCACAGAGTCGCGGACGCAGTCTTTGTTGGATTTTCGACTGTGCCTTTTGAATGAAGTGATCTTATTGGTAATTCGGAGCGATTTGCGATCCTCCGCCATGGGTGATTGAGGCACGACGTTGATGTCCTGCATGCTCATGCAGGTCTTTCGTGTTATTTAGGTTTCATAGCCGCAGTTGCACAAGGCTATGTCGCGGTTAACTGCTAGCGTCTAGGTTTCAACAGCAACACTACATCTTCAGAGCCCGAGAAGTTGGCGGATATAGAGGACTTGGAGAGATAGACAATGAGATTTGGCCGATGAAGGGCGGGCCGAGGCCAACTGAGATAAGGTGGCTATTGGAAAGACCTGGGTTGGTTTGTTACGAAAGGTTGGTCACATATTAGTATCACCAATACTTGATGCCATTTATACCTGTCTCAACTGAGTTCGGCTTATTCACCTTAACGAATTGTCTTAGTCCCAGGTTAAGAGTTCCTCAAGTGTACTTGCAGAGCTTAATGTCATCTTTATCAGATCTCAGTGCAAAGATGCCCTCTCAGGCCCGAGTCGCTTTGCTGATTCGCCATTTGCCTTGCAGCTGAGGATAATCCTGATATTCACTCTAAGGTCCATGGTGAGGTCACAAATGATGCGACTAAGTCCCCGAAGCCGGCTCAGACAATGCCTGGCTACATTTGACAAGTAACAGGAATGAGAGTAGTACGACGAAATAGCCAGGCGCGTAGGCCGAAGGGGTTCCTTTTCCTTTTCCTTTCCGGAAAAGGTAGAGGCAGTGGCAGAGGCAGAGGCAGAGGCTGACCCGAGGCTGTGTAACTTTGTCAAGAGAGGTTTTTGACAGTTTGCATGGTAATAAATCGAAGCTGAAACAACTCTTTCTTGGCAACAGCTGAGGCTGTGCCACCCCACGGGTTTTTGGATGTTTCGGCTCCTTCCTCCGCCTTTACAAGCAACTCTTCCGGCTTCAGCAGCATTTTCTGTTTTGCCTCTGGAACTTTTAGGTCTGCTCTTTTGAAGGAGATGACCGCTTAGGCAATCTTGAAAGTGGCCTGACAACTTGTGTTTTTGTTGTCGAGGCAGTCTTTCTCCGCCTTTTTCGAGGGTGGGTTTCTTCGCCTACTTCAGCTTGGATCTTCGTTACCGAGCAGCAAAGTACAATTGTTGTTTACGCCTCATACCTTGTTCAGCACCAATAGAAACTCTACCGGAATAATAGGCTAATGTTTCAGAGGAGGCTTCAAAGGATTCGGGGTGGCCCGCAGCTCGATGCCAGATCGGCCACGCCACCAACAAACAACCGGGAATTCTCCAATGAGATCGACCCAGTGGGTTGGTAAACTGCAAAGAAGCGCTCTGCCACAATAACTTCTGCACTCCTAAATATCCAACTTCGTTGACCTCTCAAAGCGTCTCGAGAGACAACATCCTTCGTCCGTTATTCTGACCATCAAGAACATCGAACAAGAAAGGACAATTATCTCTCTATTCTTAGACATCGAGTTGTACGAAATGCTGCTCCCAAACAATAGTTTACGCCAAGCGAAGAATTGTCTTCTGAGACTGTGGCACAGCATGAGGCTCTCAAAGTAAAATCTCACCTCGGAGTAAATCAGCTGACAAGGCGAGGGGCTGCATTCGAGAACCAGATTAGCCGGGCAAGACGGGTCACAGTATAAGCATTGATATTTAGATCATGTCGCTGACATACGTGGTCACGCAAGGGTTTCTCATTCGTGAAACTTTACGACTTAGTATTGTGAATTTAACTTCGCACACGACTTGATTAGAGCAATGTACTGATTAGCTGAGCTGATTGGTTTCTAGTCTCCCAATACACTACCATGGCACTCCACAAAGCAAGGAACGAGGGAATGGCTACAGTAGTATACGCCTATGTTCACACAATGGCTCTTGCTTGAAGACATGGCATGAAAAGATAAGATCATTGCACAGAAGATTAAGCAAGAGAATTGCCCGCACACTCCCTCGTAGTGAGTCGCAAATTACTTCTCCAGGATAGAGACAATTTGTCGTTTAACTTGTTCCTTATGCGTGACTCTCCCTGGCCATTTCTGTTCCCTTGAGGCGTATACCTCAGTAAGCTCTTACCGTGGCTTGAGTGAGAAGTTTCGGGAGAGGCCTCCCGTACGCAAGCCGCAGACAGCTCTCGGAGAATGCACTATATTTGGTTGACTGCGACAATAACATGGTTGATGGCTGCTTCATTGTTTCTCTATCAGACTTAAGAAGTGCTTATCCAACTAAAACCCCGGGTCCGAAGAGTCTGAGGATACTTCTTTATCGATTCAGAGAGGCTACAGTCGGGTCCCAGGCAACCGGTGAGTACTCATTCAAATTCAAGGTCTTCATCTCTTCCTCCGTCAACTCGAAGTCGTACACTTCGGAATTTTCCACAATTCTGCTGGGAGTTACACTCTTTGGTAGTGGGACGAATCCTTTCTGTAGGCTCCATCTAATCAAGATCTGAGACGCGGTTTTGTTGTACTTCTTAACCAGTGGTTTGAGCAGTGGATCATTTTCTCTTGTCGCCCGTACAATAGGACAATATGCCTATATCGAATGAGCTTGGCCCCACAAGATAGTATGGGAGATTGTGCACGACTAACCTCAACAACGATCCCACGTTTCTCACACCATTCAGCGATATCGCTTCTCGGCAACCAAGGATGCACCTCCCACTGACCAACATCAATCTTTCCGCCCTTGCCCTCGCCACGTTCCTGCTCAAGCTCTCTCATATATTCTTCCATTTCGTCCAAGTGTTGAACGCCATAGTTACTCACACCTAAACTTCGGACTTTTCCTTCGTCCTGAGCCTCAAGCATTGCTTTCCAAGCACCCTTACGACCCTCACGACCACCGTACGGTGCGTGGAGGAACATCAAATCAATGTAGTCAAGCCCAGTAGTCTGAAGACTTTGGGTAATAGCAGCTTTTGTATCCTTGTAGTTGAGCCTGCCTGAGTAAAACTTGCTGGTGAAAAATACATTTGAACGAGGGATATCTGATTTCTTGATTGCAGTAGCGCAAGAAGCTTCGTTCCTGTACATTATGGCCGAGTCGACCTGGGGATATTAATTATCTGTACACCGAATATTTACATTAGGTTACTTACATGGCGATATCCAGCTTTGAAGGACTGGGTAACTACATCCTCGGTGACATCAGGTGGACTTCAAAGGTTAGCTTTCTCTCCAAAGTGTACTACTATCGAGGTCCTACGTTTGATAGACCTGCAAAAAGAGTTAGAAAACAAGTTATCCCATGGAGATATGGTTACTTACACCATAGCCAAGCCTAGGAATCTCATATCCAGAGTTCAACCGAATTGTTGAATTAATGGTTAAGGAAGACATGGCTTTACTGGTGCGGTAGGAGGTAAGCAGCTGTGGTTTAAATGCCTTAAGAGCGCTCATGGGAGTCGCGGAATATAAATGAAGAAATAGACGAGACAAGAAATGATGAAACTTTATAAGAAGATGAGTGACATTGAGCGATGTAGCGCGAATAACAGTGGATATGCCACTTCGGATTTAAGCACCATAACACCGCGTGACAGACTTACAAATGGACTCGAGATTGATAATTAGGAATGTGCCTGTTGGATCAGTTTGACAAGTAATGCAGCTGCTGCCTTCATTTCAACCACTAATCAATTAAGATATCACCATCATTAGATGTGAATCTAGTAAGGTGACTTTGAGTGCCAAGCAATAGGTATGTAGCGCCTCATTTCACCACGGAGTTTAGAATTCCCCACTTACGGTGAACGTCATTCACTCAAAAAGGCATACTTTTATTGTTGACATTGTGCACTAATAGTCATGCTATGCTCCAAATATATACTCCAGACCAGACAAGCTTTCAGATTCGCTTATACTAGCGTCCTGAACAGCTAATAATCATAAGATTCCACAAAGAACCTCTTAAAATAAATCACCCCACCACCATCATTTAACCCTGTCAATACAACCCCGCCATCCACATACTTTACACATAGGCCACACACAGTTCGGTAACATAATAAGCATACTACTGTACCTTCATACTGTTACTTTTACCAAAACCTCTTTTTTAGTCCAAACCCAAGTTACACGAAAGACCACCAAAATGCGCCTCGTTAAGCAGAATATTGAACGTGATGGCTCAGGCACAGTCACACTATGCCCACAAGAATCAGAGGATATGGTAAGCAAACCCTTCTACGACCCCATTGTCCCAGACTAATATATATCCTAGTGGCACGCCTACAACATAATACAAGTCAACGACCTCCTCCGTGCCTCGGCAATTCGCAAAGTCACCACCGAGTCCGCAACTGGCAGCACAAACTCCACGCGTGTACATACCACCCTTCTCATCCGAGTCACAAACATCGAGTTCGACCCTCAAGCCTCGCAGCTACACATCAATGGCAAGGTCTCCGAAGAGAACAAATGGGTGAAGACCGGCGCATACCACACACTAGACCTCGAACTCCAGCGAAATTTCACAGTCGAGAAGAGTGACGGGTGGGACTCGGTGGCTCTAGATGTAGTCAAGGAAGCCGTGAAGCAAGACAAGGAGGGCACAGTACCCGCTGTTGTGATGCAGGAAGGATTCGCAAATATATGTTTAATCACAGAATACCAGACAGTACTGAAACAGCGCGTGGAAACTGCTATACCGAAGAAACGCTCAGGACGATCGGGCGACCACGACAAAGGACTTGAGAAATTCTACCAGACCACCCTCGAAACACTCCTCCGCCACGTCGATATCACCCAACCGCGACCTCTCCTCCTCGCTAGTCCGGGGTTCACAGCACAGGGGTTTCAGAAATACATCCTGGATGAAGCATCGAGGACTGGAAATAAATCTATTCTTAGTAACAAGGCGAATTTCGTTGTGGTGCATTCATCTTCGGGACATTTGCATAGTCTCAACGAGATAATGAAATCGCCTGCTGTGCTGTCGAAACTTAAGGATACGAAATACGCACGCGAGTCGCGGTATATGGATGATTTCCTCACTCTTCTTCGAAAAGATGATGGACGAGCGTGGTATGGACATACGGAGGTAGAGAAGGCAGCTGAAAAGGGGGCTATTGGACCTGGTGGCGTACTCCTAATCAATAACTCCTTGTTTCGAAGTCAAGAGATTGGGGTCAGGAAGAGATGGGTCGGACTGGTGGATAGAGTGAAGGAGGGCGGGGGTGAGGCGAGGATCCTCAGTAGTGATCATGAGAGTGGAATTAGATTGGAGGGTTTAGGTGGAGTTGCTGCGATTTTGACATTTCCGATAGAGGATCTCGACGAGGATGAGGAGGAAGACGATGTCCCGATGAATGATGGTGAGGAGGAAAAGGCTATGGCCATTTGACATGCATATGGTGTGAAACCCGAAAAGTCACGCATGGAGTGGCGACATATGTATTGGAATTTTGGACATTGGCTTTTAGATATAGAAATGATACCCAACCGGATTTAAATCTTCTCAAATCTTAGTCTTTTGACCGACATTGCAAAGGTATAATGTTGCGCCAATTCAAACAGAAAACAATTGCCAGAAGTAGCAAACACTCAGCATAACTCAATGTATGGTGAACCACCGTACCAATACTCGTCCGAAAGAGAAACTTGATCAAAGTAAAAATATCTACTCCTAATAAGGGTCATTCGGACAACCTGAAGAACACTTATCCGAACCCAAGTAAAAAATCAAGGATATTTATGGGCAAGCCTGACAACCTTCCTTCAAACATAAGGTTATGATATGATCTAATGTTCGCTCTTATCCTGTCTCTTACCTAAAACATGATTTCCATCGTTCTCACTTCTCATCTCATTATTTGACTATGAACCGGTGACTAGATTAAGCGTTTTCACTAGGTGACCTAGAACTTTCAACCTCGGTTGACACAATCCAGATTTACATCATATCCGTCCTAATGCCTAGCGTACCATACTTTCGACGACCACGGTACTGGAGGAAATTGACAACGCCACAAGATCTAGATCTAGGGAAGTGATGGATTTAAGATTAATATGTTGATGATAACGCTCCTCGTGACCGTTCTAAACATAGCCTCATGAAGGAACGAAGGGACGGTCTGGTGTATACATGGAAGTAGTTGATGGCTACTGACGCCAGAGAAAATTACGAGCTTCGCCTTTGTATACGAACGAAGTGCAAAATCTGAGAATTTAAGACTTATGTGTTTAAACACGATTATCATTACTCATTACCGAATCACTACTCATACAATTGTGTCGCCCTTGTGGGAATTTGAACATTGCCAAACCATCAACATCTCATCCATATTCACTTCCCCGTCATCATTCCAACCATCCATTTACATCTGCACCTCCAAAATTCCAACCCCACTAATAGTATTAGCATCATTAACCTTCTTCGCGTCACTCCCATCCGCTGTGCTCAATACAACATAAACCTGTCCAACCGCCCCCTTAGGAATAGTATCAATCTTAAAATCCCCTGAATCCCCCATCGTTGTCCTGACCTTAACATAGTATGTATCGAGTCCACTAAAGAACACCGCATAGACTGGCGTATCAGCGGTGATCAACTTCATCGCAACTGCCTTCTTCTGGGCGCCCGAGAAAGTTACAGGCGAAGCACCAGCTGTGTAGGGATATTGGGAAGCCTGGATGGAGATCGGAGGGAAGGCCTTGAATGGCAGAGCAGGATCACCAGGCGCGAATCCGGTGATGAATTGCGCGGCGAGCGAGAAGACGGAGTTGAAGTTGAGCGGGGTGTCGAAGGCTTTGGGAAAGGGGACTTGCTTGAGGGAGGCGCGGATGTAAGAGGAGTGGCGGGACTCGACAGTGAGGATGGAGCCAGCGGCCGTGAGGTAGCCTTTGTTCACGATGGCGGCGGCGGCACCGAGGTAGGCGGAGACTCCAACGCCTTCAAGGACGGAGGAGAGGCCGATGAAGGACTTGACGTCCGTGTAGGGAAAGGAATATGTAGCTTCGTTGACTGGGGTTGCTCCTGCGGCTGTGAGAGCACCAGAGAGGAAGGACACGTGAGTCTAAATCCATTAGTGATATTCTTGTATTGGTAGTGGGAAGAGTTACCTCTTCATCATAGGAGATCTGCTTCAGGTTGGAGTAGAAAGGGTCTGGGAATCCGGCAGCAACGAACTGTGCCTGGGTGAAGTTCTTGAGGCCGTCTGCGTAGAACTTTCGCTCGAGGTACTCAAGTGTGAGAGCATAGTTGAGAATGGTAACATCACCTCCTGGCGGAGCAGCATAATCCATGGCATAGTCCGCACGCTTCTCCACTGGGGAGCTGAGGACAAGACTTGCTCCAGCAAGGAGCGAAGAGATGAATGAGTAACGCATTTTGATAGATGAACTTCTGAACTTTTGAATATAATAAAATAGCTGGAATGAAAAGTGATTTACTACACGTTGGGGGCTCTTCATATATGAAAGCCACGAAGATCTCCCAAGACATAAAGAGCGGGGAAACGTATCTCTGACGGTGCCAGGCAATTAGCACCAATGGCTAGGTGCAATTCATCACAAAGCTGTTAACACTATCGAGCGTTACCCTCTTTCAGGAAGTTGAAAATTCCGTGAAAGTACCGTAGAAAGAATACAAAAATGGTGATACCAAAAGAGCGACCTCTCTATACCTGAAATAGCTAGAGCCAAAAAGAAAGAATAGGACCATGTCAAGATTGACTCTAGACAAGTGCGAGCTTGCTTGTTAGTTCTTCCCCAGGAACTCAGAGCGTATGAGCTAGCTGAAGACAGTTCTGGAAATTGGGTGCCCAAATGACGATGTGGCGTGGCTCAAGTTGAAAGAAGAGCAACCACGTGATTAAAGACAATATGAAATGTTTCGGAATTGAAGCCGCTGATAGGCACAAAACTCGAGTTCTAAATTTCAATTTCAATTTGACACGTACCTTTCCTTATTCAGATTTCCTATAAACAAGCTTTACTTTAAGCTTGTGCTTAGTAGAAAGCTAAAGATCATGTCCTGAGCGATCGACAATATCGGACGCAGCCTCATCCGAGATTTGGAGGCGGAAGTCTAAAATGCCGAAGCTTGGTTGCAATCACGGTCCGACATTATTGCTCAGTCTCCTGCCTAACAAGAATATCGTGATGTGGCTTATGGGCTGTGATAGCTAAAAGTCTGATCGTCATCTAGATGCCAAGCCAATTAAGTAAGAGCGAGTGGCGAATGAAACCAATTAAGCACAAATAGGTTGACAACACAATTGAACGAGATGTAGCAAGGGCTAAAGAGCGGTCTAGCTATTCGATGATGGTGTGTAATTTACATAAGCATATGTAGAAATGATGTACATCTCGACTGAAGTGGTTGCGGCTAGCCAGGACGAGCATTCTCATACTGTCTCCATGTATCTTCGGACCTCCCTGAAAGCAGTTCAGTATCAATAAAAGTATTTTAGAACAGTAAACATACCAATCTGTCACGGCCTCGTCCCATAACCGAATTTCATGCTCCCTGGTGCCGGCATAATGTTCAACGAACTCATCACCAAAGACTTCACGAGCGATACTCTCAGGTCTAGCGAATCTCTCGGTTGCCTCTTTTAGACTTTTGGCCAGTCTCACGCCCGGATCAGCCTTCCCACCTACATCTTGACCCTTACCGAGTGGAGGTTGTTTGATCTCCAATTTCTTCTCGATACCTCTCCACCCCAGAGCTAGAATTGCGGCAAGAACGAAGAATGGATTGGTGTCTGCTCCAGGAACACGAACCTCGAATCGAGTAGCTCCAGGTTTCGAGGTTGGGGGCGCAATTAGTCGGATAGATGCAGCTCGATGTTCCAAACCCCAGGAGACGGTGACTGGCGCCCAGAAATTCTCTACCAAACGTTTGTACGAGTTGACATTTGGAGCGAACAATGGCATGATATCTGGTAAACCCTCAAGCAAGCCAGCCAAAAAGTGGCGTCCCATGTCCGAAAGATTTTCGATATCTTTGTATGGGGCTTGGGTGTCTTTCCTCTCTCGAAAGAAGAGGTTCTTGCCATTCTTATCCACAATGGATACATGCATGTGCCCGCTGTTTCCAGGGAGACCTTGCCTAGGTTTAGCCATGAAACATGGTGTAATTCCATATTTTGTCGCAACAGATTTCACAACATATCTAGAGCATCAAAGTTAGATCAAACTATACTTAAAAGTAATAGTATCGACTCACTTGAACAAGCTTGCTTTGTCCGCCATTTGCTGTATCTCCCCAAAAGACAGCGCTGCTTCGAAAACACCTGGTCCACTCTCAGTATGCCACCCTTCTATTCCGCAGTTGAACTTCTCGCAAGCATCGAATATTCCGTAGTAGTATTCTTGATTGTGTACTGGTCTCGTCAAACTATAGCCAAACATTCCTTCCGTCAAAGATGGCAGTGCATCAACAGGGTTATCTCGTAGAAACGTAGCGGTGGAGGAATTATTTCGTTCTCCGATTGGAGCATCTGGGTTATTCGACGGTGCTTTGAACTGGAAGAATTCGTACTCCGCTATACACGGTTAGCAGCTGGATGCGTTTAACTCTAGCAAACGTACCTCCAGCCATTGCGCCAAAGCCCTTTGCTTGAATCTTATCTACAGCAGTCTTCAAAAGACCTCGGGGACATACACTGACAGGTTCCTGCGTGTCTGGGTCAAAGAAACTGACGAGAAAGAAAGGCACGTCGTCTTCCCACGGTATCCTCCGGAAACTGCTGAGATCTGGGATTGCGATAATATCGTGGTATCCATTTTCGGCATTGCTGATTTTCAATTCTCTGAAATATGTTTGATCATGCATATCCCAACCAAAGATAACAGAGCAGAAACCAAAACCTTCTTTCGCAATGCCTAGAAACTTCTTCTTAGACACCAATTTCCCACGGAGAATGCCATCCACATCGATACCGGCAAGCTTGACTTTCGTATCATTTTCGAGTATTCTGGGCAACGACTCGAGCGTAACCTCGATTTCCTTCCTATCTGGCATTTTCGAGGCTATTCGTTCTTCTGCAAGGCTAGAATATGGCAAAGAGGCACGTTGGCTACTCGAAATTTCACTTTAGCTGTTGCTCGTTAGACAAAGACAAGTTGATTTGCGATATTCCAAGCTTGAGCTGTTGTGGAAGAGCGGATTGCTATCCTATCGTACGAGCAAGCTTCATAGCAAAAGGTTGGCTAAGAGAGGGGCTGCGATAAGCTAACATCCAAAGGACCCTCGAGGCCTCGAGCTTCAACCAGCTGCTGCAGCTGCCAAAGCTGGAAGGCCAATCAGGACTCATCAATAAAGCCCACCTGCAAGCGGATATGACAATCGTCATCGCGAATCTTTGCGTAACAAGTGAAGAGAGGCAATATGGACTTCGGACAAGTACTGTATGCAGCTGCCCGCCTATATAATAGACGGTAATAGCTTGGTGGCAAACACTTCCCAGCCAGAAGCCAATATATGCATCCTGCCATCCTCGCATCCAAAGCTACCATTGTTGCATGTTGCGGCGACGTAAATTGTCTGCCACTCACCACCACCCATTCTTCACGGTACAAAACCATTATGCATTATTCGACGGGATTTGTATGCTGTTTCGGGATCCAGAGCGACGTCCTCTTCCCCACATGACCGCGGCGCATTGAGGTGGTACTGACGATAATACGCTGTGGGCTTTTCGTTGACACATCATTGTAACTTTGGCACCTCCCGTACCGTCGGCAGAGCTCACCGAATACCCTCCGATGACTCGTGAAATGGCCACTGCTCTGGCATTTCCTCGCGGCTGTAAGTCCAATAATTGTGATGGGAGCGGCGGTGTGTTATGGCCGTTCCAGTCGGTGTTTGTTGAGTCGTGCTCATTTCAAATGGATGCGTTGCGATAAGGGAAGGGAAGCCAGTGCCAGGCCAGGGTGACTGATCTTCTTACTACCACCCCGTTGTCGGACCGTCAATCAGGCATAGCCCTACACACCTATTTCTTTGTGTCATCAAGTAGTTGTCACTTTGTTTCATTCACCTACTTCTTCCTCAAAACATTCCTCTTCCTTTCATCCACTCAACAGCTTAAGATCATCTTATCGCGTTCTTCGGAAGATATCATTGTAACTTTCCTACCGCTCCTGCACGAAGCGCCACCATCCAAACCCAATCTTAAGCGAGGAACCCGAACAAACCGCCTAAGTCGTCTTTGACAGTATGGAAATATCATCAGATCCCAACACTGATTCAAATGCTGATTTGAAATATAGGATCTTCTTGATTCTAGTGAAAATAAACCAGCCATCAATATGTCGGGTGAAACTTCACGCAGCAGCAGCACCGGTGTGGTTCACACCATCAATAGTTTTGCTATGGGCAGATTGCATGGCAAGAATGCCATAGTCACGGGAGCTGCTGGGTAAGTGGCAAAACAGCTAGCTACCTTCACTTTTTTTGTAAGATGAATGACAACATCAAAATGGATCAGTTACGAAGCTCAAGCGAGCTTCGAGGGAAGGTTCTAGTTGGACTACCCCACTATTTCAAGGCCACGTGAACGAAGCTATTCACAACTGGATACTGAATAGCCTAGGTCTTGCTTACGAGAGGCTGACATGGGAAAGGTTTCTTTGTCTGTCAATTGAGTTTCCTTTTGTAATTTTTTGCTCTTTACATGGTCACGTTTTGGTAGCCAAACATTGGCGAGCTTGTGCTTCTTTCGTTCCCAAGAATGATTCACTGACATGTAGACGCTTTTGATAGTGGCATTGGTCTCGAGACATGTATTCTCTTCGCTAAGGAGGGTGCCAACGTTTTGATGGCTGATATTTCTGCTCCCGCCCTCGAGAAAGCCTCAGCCAAGCTTCAACAGCTTGTACCTTCGGCACACAAGGTCGAAACCCAAGTAAGTGGCAAAAATGTGATTTTGTGGAGTTTCTGAAACTAACAGATTCCAGGTATGTGACGTGTCCAAAGAAACAGATATCAAGGCCTTAGTTGACCTCCTTGATTCTTGGGGAGGCGTAGACATCATGTTCAACAACGCCGGTATTATGCACGCTGACGATGCGGATGCGGTTGATACTCCTGAAAAGATCTGGGACCTTACTCAAGCTATCAATGTTAAGGGTGTTTGGTTTGGCTCCAAGCACGCAATCCTTTCCTTGAGAAAGCACGGCAAGAGCAAGGGTTCTATCATCAACACTGCTTCAGTCGTCGCCTTGGTCGGTTCAGCGACTCCACAATTGGCCTATACAGCTAGCAAAGGAGCTGTCCTTGCCATGACCCGAGAACTCGCTATCGTCCATGCTAGAGAAGGATTCCGGTTCAACGCCCTCTGCCCAGCACCACTCAACACACCTCTCCTTCAAGATTGGCTAGGTGATGATCAGCCAAAGAGACACAGACGTGAAGTACACTTCCCATCAGGGAGATTTGGAGAGGCTATTGAGCAAGCTCAGGCTGTCTTGTTCTTGGCTAGCGACGAGTCAAGCTTCATTAACGGCCAGGACTTCGTTGTTGATGGAGGCATGACTAAAGCATATGTCACCCCAGAAGGGCCATCACTTGCTGCACCAAAGAACAACGCTACGCTGTCCCAACAAGTCGATGCCATTCGGGGTACAGGCGTACCAGACGCGTAATCACGTTTCAATCTGGAATACTATTTGCTTCATGTGGGCGATTTTGGGTTGCGTATTTCTGCGACATAGATCATGGATTGCTTCGTCTCGGTTTCTAGCAAGGATTTGCCTGTATTCGGCGTCCGGGATAGCACTAGATATATTGCTCTGTCTTTGGAAGTGAGTGCAATAATGAACATTTTACAACCATTCTCAATATATCCCCTTCTACTCTCTGTGAAATCATCAGCGTAAACTTTACGTACATTTTTTAAGGAAAACAAGCTTGATACACAGTCCTTGAAAGGAGAATCTAACACGCATGTTCTCCTACCCACTTTAGAACATTAAGTTGTATTATATATACCTACAAGAGAGAATTTACCTAAGTCTCTACACAATACTCGAAGAATCAAGGAAGTCAAGACTGGGTGCGTGAAGAGTTTATACATGTGCTCTTGGCTCACCTGACCAGGAGAACACATCACCCCGATCACTTTTACTAGGGGGAAGATGAGAGATTCTCAGCACCGAGAATATCCTTGACGGCATCGTCGTCGAGATCAAACCTGCTACCGGTAGTAGTAGACTATTTTCACCATTTTCGTCCCGAGAAGCGAAGGTAATGATAGAGATGCTTCAACAGAAGGCACTGTCGGATTGACAACCACACCACTCAACCGTGAAGTTACAATGTAAAATTAGATCCATCAACCTATCCAACCCACCACACCCCCATTTTCAAACCTTTTAACCGGTTGGCACAGAAAGCTGGCGTTTAACAGCTCGCACTAAGTAGATCTAAGTGCGGGGGTCAACTCGTTACAACCGCGTCCGGGGTAACTTTGCCTCGGTGTTGGAGATGGAGACCCCTAGGCGGTCTGGAGAACTTCCGAAGGTGTTTTTATGTATCATTGCGCCCTTGCCTGATTTACTGTCTTTTGTGTGAAGCTGTGACGGGAGGTTCTAATCTAAGTCTTAACTTTGGGGAATATTGTGAGGGAAGTGTCGAGATTGTTTGCCAGGATGTCGCTAAGTGAGTACTGAGCCAAGCATATTTGCGGGGATCGCCACTCACGGTCTTGGACCTGTGGAATACACCTACATATACGGAGCTACAACATCATTTTTCGGGGTTTACAAATTAACTGACCTGGAGATTTCGCTTGCTAATATGGTGATCATGGATAGTTACAGCTGCTGCGGCCGCTGGCACAGTTCTTGCGGGAATGTATCTGGATGGGAAACTCCACGTTCGAAAAGACTTGAGGTCAGTACGAATATCCTTTTATGCCAATTACAAATAAACAAACTTGGGAACACAAGCTAACGACGCTCGAATAGAGAGCTCAATCGCGGCAGAATAGTTATGAAAATGTATGCTGAAGCCCGCAAGTCGCCTCATCCTCCGACCATTTCCCCAATTATCTAACATTTACCCCTCCAGTCGCAAACAACCAGCTCTCCCTCTACAACTTCTTCGACGACGTTGTTCAGCGCATCCCCAATCACGAAGCCATCTGGTCCCGCGAAGGCTCTTTCACATTCTCCCAATTCTCTTTCCGCGCTAATCAATATGCACACTGGTTCCTTTCCAAGGGTGTCAAACCCGGCCAATATGTCGCGTTTTACCTGACGAATTCCCCGGACTTTCTGTTCGCTTGGATGGGCCTGTGGGCAATTGCTGCGGCCCCCGCGATGATCAATTATAATCTGGCGGGGAAGGCGCTATTGCATTGTTTAAAGACTAGTGGGGCAGATTTATTGTTGGTGGATGATGATGGGGAGTTGAGCGGGAGGATTGAGGAGGCTAGATGGGGGATCGAGGGAGAGTTGGGGATGAAGATTGTAGTTAGGGGTGAGGCGGTGTTAGGGAAGATTGAGGGCCAGAGTGGTGCGAGGGTTGATGATGCTTATAGGGAGGGTGTAAAGCCAAATACGCCGATGGCTTTGTTCTATACCAGGTGTGTGATCAGTATATTCTTTGGAAATGTGTTGCTGATGAAATTAGTGGAACGACGGGAATGCCTAAGGGAGTACCCTTTAATACTGATCGACAATGGTTGTCAGCTGCAGCAGTAAGATCCATTTAATTCTTATTTTATCCTGGTGGCAGGTATCACAATCTAACTACATATTAGTACAAAGCAGGATATACGAATATCCTTGAAGATGACCGTTGGTACGATTGCATGCCCCTGTATCACGGCACAGGCGGTGTCACGGCAATGTCTATGGTCCTGAACGGTGTAACAGTATGCGTGGGCAAAAAGTTCAGTACATCTAGATTCTGGCAAGACATACATGACTCTAAGGCAACATGGTTCATTTACGTCGGAGAAACCGCACGATATCTCCTGGCAGCGCCGCCGTCACCACTAGACAAAGGGCACAACCTACGTTGTATGTATGGGAATGGTCTCAGACCAGATGTTTGGATTAAATTCCGTGAACGTTTCGATGTCCCAGAGGTTGCGGAATTCTTCTCATCCTCCGAAGGCGTATTTGGTCTCATTAATCATGCTAGAGGTGATTACCTTGCTGCAAGTGTGGGACATCATGGCGCTATCGGTCGACTTTTCTACAAAAATATGATGGTACCTGTGGAAGTAGACGAAGCTTCGGGTGCCATATCTCGTGATCACAGAACCGGGTTCGCCAAACGGAACACCTATGAGAAAGGTGGAGAAATCATCGTCCAAGTCCCGGAGGCCTCTGCATTTGCTGGTTACTACAAAAATCCTGAGGCGACAGCCAAGAAATTCGAACGTGATGTTTTCAAGAAGGGCGATATATGGTATCGAACTGGCGATGCCTTGCGGAGAACGAGTGATGGACGTTGGTTCTTCCTAGACCGACTGGGTGATACGTTTAGGTGGAAAGGAGAAAATGTCAGCACGGCAGAGGTTTCTGAGGTTCTAGGCCATTTCCCAGGTGTTGTCGAGGCGAATGTATATGGTGTCCAGTTGCCGAACCATGATGGAAGAGCAGGGTGTGCAGCTCTATATATCGATCCGAAAGACAGGGCGAATTTTGATTTTACTAATTTGCTGAAGTAAGTGGCTCTTTTTGTGGGATTGGCATTCTACTAAAATGAATAGACACTCACGGGCGCAGCTTCCTAAATACGCAGTCCCACTTTTCCTACGGATTGTGGGCGAAATGACGCCTATACATAATAATAAGCAAAATAAAGTCCCGTTAAGGGATGAGGGTGTGGATTATGAGAAGATAAAGGGTGAAGATCGATTACTTTGGGTTGATGGGAAGGGAATGGGGAGTACTTACGTTGAATTTTCTAGGGTAGATTGGGAGAGTCTGAAAGCTGGAAAGGCAAGGTTATAGTGACATAGGTGTAAGTCCCGAGGAGCTAGACATCTAGTTGAAGGTGAATTGCATATCCTTGTACATACGGGCTAGCATTCTTTGGGCATGTGTTGGTATTCTTCATATTATTGATAGCATATAAAGTGTACTTAACCATCAATAACAATACAAGCAGGTCTCAAAAGTATACTTTGCAAGACGAGCTACAGGGGATCTAGCCCGGCAACACATGATGGCTCTTGTTCCATCAAGTATTCCCGGAGCATATGTAAGATACTGAGGGTTTACTCATTGTCCACCACCTAACTAGTTCCATAGTTATTTAATTCTTGTAAAGCTAGAAGACTAGGCTTCAATTTCCTATTTAGGATAAGAGAGTGACTTGAATTCTCTTATCTTCGATGGCACATTATATGTAGACATCTGGGATTTGCCCGAGATGTAGAATTAAACTGATCTTTGTCTTCCACTCTTTTGCTTAAGCTGCCCCCTTGACACTTTAATCAGTAGTAAGTTCATCTATTTACAATATGACAACTACTGGTCACGCTATCCTAGTAAAACAAACAGGGGGAATCCATCGCACAACGCGATTCGAAATCTCCAGAGCTCACATCTCTTTCTTATCATACCTTGAGAGGTTTCTGCTGGCGATCATTGTGACTACAACTTAAAAAACCTGTAAAATTTAACGCCTCGAGCGCTTTACCAACCTAAGCGAGAATTCCGAACAACCGAACGCTGCAATTGCCCCCATCCTTCAACAAAGAGAAACAAAGCACCCAAACAAACCCAATTGTTCTTCGGACAGCATCAGCCAAGTAACACAAGAATGCAGTCTGCCCACCGCTGCTCAGCACTATCTTTCTCTTCATCGACATCAGAACACCAACCCCCCAAAAAGAGAGAAAGAAGAAAATCTCGAATACATGATGATTTCTCCCATGACAAAATCACTCAAACACGTCCTCATCACACTTTCAACATTCTATGTTGTTGCGGCACTTGTAGGACCTGCAAAAACTGCCCTCCATTCCGCGCTCTACACTATCACAACACCCTACCATTCTACAACCTCCATCCCATCCCTGACCCTCACAACTCCCATCCTCCCTCCATATTCCACCATCTCAACCTCAAAATCCAAAAATACCACAAATTCCTACACCAAAATTACCCCTCGTCCTCCCCCCGCCACACACGGCGACCCTGAACCCCTCATAATCATCTTTACACTCTTTCTCTCCGTCTTCATCATTAGCATGGCTATCACCTACACCATCACATGGTACCGCGATCAGTATTTCTATGATGATTTCGCTGCGAGAGCGGCGGTGAGGGCGGCAGAATGGGAGGAAACGCTAAGGGAAGATGAGTCAAGAAGGGAGGTGGAGATGGTGGAAATAGAGATCAAGGAACCGGCGGCGGTGGAGGTCGCTTCAAGGAGACTCCAGAGGATGAGGGATGCGAGTGCTAGATTAGCGGGGGTGAAGAGGGGGGTCGGCTGGTAAGTGAGCGATGGGATGGGGATGAAACTATTGGTTTTTCAATTGGTGTGTTTGATGGGAAAGATAAAGAAATATAAGTGTAATTTATGTGCTGATCTCCTACTAATAGCATCTTCATCTCCCACCATTAATAATCGAATTGAACCAAATTTTATGATCACACAACGTCTTTATTCAAGATCGACCCCTTGGTAGCATTTCAAAGCTCTTCTAAATTAATCCATGACTTTGACAGAACTTGCATTGATACTTAGAAATACTGGTCTCCAACCTGTAAAGTGGATAAACCTCAATCAATGTACGAGTATCCAGTGACAGAGGATGGAAGAACTTTGTCTTCTAGGACATTTTATAAATTCAAACATCTTTTGTAAGAGGATGAAGAATTTGAAGAGATAAAGGTGAATTGAAGGATTTCCTCTCACTACTGGGGTGTCTTGTAACCTTTCGAAATGCCGCTCTTGTACTTCATTGATTTGGAGTGTCTTCTGGCTAAAAGAGTCACTATTCTCTTACTTGTACATAGAATAATATACCCTGCCTTGAAACTTACTTCCTCCTCCTTCCCAAAATATAAGGGCAACCCCTTCAAAAAGAGTTGTTACTAACTTTGCCGGAGAACGAAAGAAGACCGTGGAGTAACAGAGATCGACAGTGAAGAGAAAGCGAAGGAAAGGGAGAAATTGAAAGAGAGCATTCATCACCATCATCCGAAACATAGCCAGCTCACCCTCAATAAATCCAGAAACCAAACAACCTCGCCCCACACCCGTGCTTGCCTCTCCAACCCCCTCGTATATCCTAACAAGGAAAAACCACGCATTTTACACGAAATCCATATCATAACCAGTATACCCCATCTCAAAACCTCCGCCCTTTTCCCCTTACATCGTATCTCCTCGTCAATACGCGGCCATCATAACGCATATCATAAATCTTTGCATATTATAACTCCCGCATGCCCACCCACCCAATACGACGATCATGCGGCTC
Organism: Hymenoscyphus repandus; assembly: GCA_001414415.1. Taxonomy (NCBI): domain Eukaryota; kingdom Fungi; phylum Ascomycota; class Leotiomycetes; order Helotiales; family Helotiaceae; genus Hymenoscyphus; species Hymenoscyphus repandus. The sequence continues at coordinate 46,183 of LLCE01000127.1, forward strand.
GCGCTCGGACAATTGTTCACATCACATCAACGTCGATCAAGCGATCGGCGCTTAGGGCTTCTATGCCGAGTTTGTGTGAGGAAGTTGCCACTGTGAACACGTCACTGGGCGAGGGCTTGTGTTAGAGGATGAGGGAGATTGTTGACATGAGGGCAGGCCTAGGAAGTGGTGCGATGATAGTCGTATTTTGATGCAATAAGTGCGTTTTGCTTCATGCTGGAGGATGGATTAGGGAGAAATTGACGAGCTACCGGACGAGGTGATGTCAAGAAGAAAGGGAAGGAATTGACGGATCTGTCAATGGCATCAATAGGCTAGCTATGGATTTCTTCGTGCTATGATGCGAGTATCAGCGGTCTGAAATGGACACTTACACCTGGACCACTTCTGAAGTTTGGGAACGTCTCTCGCTGCGCTGAACAAGAAAAGTAATGACAGGAGTATGGACGAGAAGCTACGATTTGGAAGGGGAATTTGGAAACTTGCACGCGTGCTAAGAAAAGCTAATCTGAAAACATGATACGTCTCTTTGACGTTCCTTTCTTGAGATCGTTGCATTGGTGTGCAGTGTTGGAGTGAGGAAGGAGCAGCTGCGATCCAACCCTGGCCTCTGAAGAGGGTTTAAAATGAGCCTTGCGGCTGTTAAACGCGGCGATGTTGATTGAGATAGACACTGGTAGTAAACTAAGAGATATGTTGAGAATGCGCTGTTGTGGCTCAAACTTCTCTAGTTATCTATGCCAAGATATATTATCACCCAGCCATGACTTCCGTGGCTTACCCTCATGGTGAATATATGCCCAAGATAGTCGTTCGAGATCCCTCATAGCTCACAGGATCACCAGAGGTAGGCTTCTCTGCCATTTCTCACAGCCTTCGTAGTCTCTCACGCCTGAATCTGACCTACCATAGCCACCTTCCCGTAGCTATCGACAAACCTAGCCTCAGTGACCATGTCAACCTCCTCATCGAGAATGAGTCTGTATGTTTCATTAGCATACAGCGGGCCCGTCGCCCGATACTTCACCCTCCTTGGGATAGCTAATTCCTTCTTCGGATTAATGTCCCTCCAGAAATTGATCATGTTAACTAAGTTCAATGGGCCGTGGACAACGAGATCTCGATGTCCTTCAATTTCTCGACACCATTCACGATTGTAGTGTATCTTGTGGGCGTTGAACGTGACGGCTGAGAAGCGAAAGAGGGACACTGGTGTTTGGAGGAAATCTCGGACGTGTTTTCCATCTGGAAAGGGGACTACTGTCGGTTTTGCGACGGGCTTTTGGGGTGTGGTTATTTCAGGACGGAAGAGCCAGTTTCTATTGGGTCCGTCAGCAATGAAATGGTTGCAAGTGTAACACAATAGATTTACCTCTTGTCAACCAACACTAATCTACCATACTTATCCTCATACTCTTTCCGCACCCCCACAACCACCATCTCCTCCCCAGATTTTGTTTTCTTCCCCTCCGCAGAAACCAATTTCGTTGTTTCCTTAACCAGCGTACCGACTCTCAATCCGAGTCTCCGCTGGTCTCCCATATCTTTCGGCTGTGTGTATATCCACTCGAGCTCTCCACCGGCCCACATCCTCCTTGTATACGGATTCGGCGGATTGAACGTCGTGTCCGTGCCATCACGACCAAGCTCTTCCTCAATCTGCGCGGGCAAGAAATATGCCAGATGATAGCATGGCGGCAGTAATGTCAATTGCGGAGGAGGATCCGGATGTGCGAGCTCTGATCTTGAGAGGGCGGCGGAGAAACGTTGAAGTGAGTTGGGGTCTAGAAATCGCGCTTCCTTGTGCGGCGGGAGAGAAGCATGTCTTGCGAGGAATTGAGAGGCAGTTGACGCCGCTGAAGGAATCGAAGGAGCCCTGTAGCTTGAGCTATGAAGCAACCGACGGATTGACATGTTGACATGGTTGTGGAAGGAACAATGTGTCAAACACAACCAAAGGAGGGGTGCGTCGTAGTGAACCTCCGTAGCTTCTCGGAAACGAGGTCATTCCGAGTTTGACACCTCGGTCACCCTTTCCGCTGGCACCCTAACGTCTGTTCGCATCGGCAGTGCAGTGCATTGCATGGCAGATTTTGACAGGACACACACCGTTCGCATCATCTCAACTTTCCTTCCTTTCTATCTGTTCGTAGAATCCCAAAGCCTGCAAGTCGCAACGGCTAGTGTCGTCCGGTGTGCTAGCCTTACCAATTTGCTGGTGTGGTGGTCTCACCGCAAAAATTTGAGACGAACCGAGGCTCTGCCAGACAGAAAAATACCCCTGAACTCGCTTCCGAGACAACAAGCACGTTCCATCCTCCCGGACCTCGTCTCACCTCGTCCCTCCTTTCTCATGCTTTCTCTTGGCCCTGTCATCTTAAGTTTAGGGTTCTTGGGAGATTCCCAGTGCGCAAATTTGAGCAGTAAAGAAGGTTTGTTTGGAACATGTTTTCAAGTGACATCACGTTTCCAAAAGTCTGTTTCGTCTGAATATCGTGTAAAGAATTGCCAAAAGGGTACTCTTCTAAACAAGACGGGGGTTCGAAACACATCTCCTAATCTTACAAGTCCACCAAATTCCGAATATTTTCTTCTCGTTTTTGAAATCTCGCCTCCCAAAGAATTGATCAGCGATATAGCGTGCTGTTTAGAACCGAAAAAGCGCTAAAGAAACAACCACCTTCCCCACTCCTATCCGTCCCACTCCCCTACCCTAATTCCAGAACAAGAACTTCGTGATCTTCAAATGACCCAAATAAAATGTGTAAGATGTTGAAAGTATCCTTGGTTGCAGTAAAAATTTCCTGGATTAACTCCGAATGCCCTCATCACACTTCATTATTGCGTATACCCTAGAAGAATATTATAATGAATGAAGTGTAAATTATGCCATGACGACGTCTCTGTTCTCTTCCATTCTCTTGATCAACTCCCTCTCCTTGGGGCTGCGTGGGCTAGCATCCTGGTGAATTGTTAGTCCATGTCCTTACGAGAGACTTGGTAGAAGTAAACTTACAATGCCCAACAAGGCCGAAATGCTTGTAGCGCTGTTCTTGTTTTCTTGAACAGGAGTTGGAAGTTGCTGCATTGGCTTATTATAGCTTGGATAGCTGCTACCAGTTTGAGCAGTATCAGGAGAGATACATGGAGTAGGAGGGGCGTTGGAAACGACGGTTGCCTTCCATGCCTCTTCGAGGAGGAATGGAGAAACACCAGGACCATAATCGGAGGCGATGACACTCCAGAAAGAGGCACGGTGGGCCTCGTAGATATGGCGAAGACGTTCCTTGTCAACGCTACCAACGCTCATTGGGTTGGTAGCCATGCCGCAGTCGAGACGAAGGGGTGCATTGGTGGTCGAGTCTGAAAGAGTACGGCGTGGCATGATGGGTTTGGGCAGAATTGCCACTGGGTGGCTGAGCGTACGGGGAGGACTGTTCGACACAGAGCGTGGTAGAAGAGAAGCAGCAGAAGGAAGTTGAACTTGTTCTGGAGATTGAGGAGAGCAGGTGTAGGTTGGGGATGCAGCTTGCAACATGGCAGACTCGCTAATCGGAGATGGCATGGTGCTTTGGCGAACTGGTGAATGAGAGACCGACCCAGCACGGGAGGAAGCGACTGATGCGCTGCTCTTTCGGCGGTTGCTACCGTGAGACAGCTGATGATAGTGAAGGCGACAAGCCAACTCGGTCTTTTTCAAGTGAGCGGCAATGTGCTTGTATGGCATTTTTTGGAGACGAGTTTGAAGAAGATAAACTTCCTTTGATTCATGTCAGTTTACATCCCAAAATCAATTAGTAATTGATCGTACCTCATCCTCACTCCATGCTCTTCCTCCTCCTGTAGATGCAGGCTTCCTATTCTTCTGAACTCCAAAGTCGTGTCGGTTCACGGCGTCCACTGGAGAGTAGCTGGCTGGTGGGGCCACAAGGGAAGAGGTGTTCATCTGGTTCGTTGGTGAAGACATGATAATCGTTGATCGTAAAGAATCGAAACTTCTGAATAGAATATAAGGAAGTAAATAGGCTCGTTGGTCCAGCAAGTGAGAGAATCGAAGTGTCAAAAGGGCAGTCCGAAGCTGCTGTAGAATGTAGTCTTTTGTTTATCTCGAAATGTCGTTATAGATTCAAAGGCAGAGGGCGGGTAATAAAATTGAAGTGATGTAAAACGTAATATACTACAGAAAAGAATGTAAGCAGCCAAGCCAGTTGGGCAATAAAAGAGAGTGATTATTAGCTGCGGATGAAGTAGTCGACGTCAAGTGGAGAGGAGGAGAAAAGAGAAAAACAAAGAGCAGCTTGCAATGCTCATATATGAAGCGATGCTTAGTCCAGGATCATCTAGACTTGCCAGGAATGGTGGCAGCTCATGGCCGTGCGTATTTCTCAGAGTTCGCTCTCATGCCCGCGGGGCTACGATTGGATTAGTGCGGCTGATCAGTTCAAATCATAGAGTTTCTGATTATGCATGCTTTAGTTCCATATCTCAATCTGGGTTATGAACGTTGCCATCATCCGTTTTCTGCAACCCATTGGCGTTTCTTGAATACGGGGATGCTTGACCGGAGCCGTTTGAAGTTTTCTGTCCTCTGTTACAGCTCCACAACACGAGAATCTGATCCTTCTCCCCGGATCTTTGGATAAAGTGAATGTTTGTTGCATCAGCACACCTTCAAATGGATGCTGATAATTGCGCTTTTACATCTCAGAACTATCAGGAACGGTTATTGTGCACAGCAGGTTGACTTGTTGCTTGCCGCTGTCACGATGCCCAGTCTGACGAGGTGAGGTGCGAAACTTCGCTTGTCTTCTGGACCCTGGACAGCCCCCCATGCTAAACACACCAAGCATTCGCTTCTTGTTGGGCTCGAGCCACCATGCCAGGGACCTTAATTCAGATTTTCGGACTTGCTAGCTCGGCCTAGCCACCACATGCGTGCTTGACACCCTTGATCAGACGTAAACGGCTGCTGGCCGCAGAAAGTCTCGCCCACATTTGCGTAGGGCTTGACTTGTGAGTGGTTGGAAACAAGCCTTTGTTTGACATTGTTTGGAGAGAGCGCCTCTTCTTGAGCCCCAGATATCCCGAGAAACTCGACCGACGAGCAAGATTTTGCTAGCTTCCCCAACCTCACAAGTTCAGGAATAAGGATATTCGTTCCGGGCGCTACAGAAAATGAGGAAAAGGATGTCTGACATTGCACTCACTACGGATCCACCTCGTTCCTGAAGTTCTCAGCCTGTGTGTGCAGGTGCCATGACAATCTGATTAATGCAATGCTTGAAGAGGGCAGATTGGCGAGTTCGATACTCAACAAGTCAAGGCAGCATTCGTCAATATTGCGGAGTGTAAATGAAATTGCCTGGCCAACGAACTGACTGTGCGGTCACGAGTGTGTCATAATCTAAGCGGGATAATTCTTTCGGGGAGCGCTGTTCTGTGCATGATTGCCTCGAGGGTAGCGGCGACATCGACGACAAAAGTGACGAAGACCCGAGCGAAGATCTTGTTTCTATCTCTCCAGTTCCTAAAGCCAAGTGGCCAAAGGAGAGGCAAGAGAAACATCGTGAGAGATTACAAACTCTTCGGAAGGGGCAGAGCCGATTTCGTGCAGACCAGCGCTGGCGAGCAGTTCATCGGGTCCCCCTCATCTCATCCTTCTCCCATGATTCGCGATGCTGGGGCGAAGCATCTGAAAGGCGACCTTAATTTGACGGCCCTACTAGTCTTGGCATCATGGATTATCGGATGGCTCATGGAGAAGAGTAAAGTCAGGCTTCGAGACTCAACTCTCGAAAGTTCCGTTCACGCATGGGGTTTCTTTCCCTCGAGCGGCTTTTCCTCAGAGCCGCGCCACAGCTATCCAATGCTTACTGGAAGTTCTGATACCGAGATCGTCTGAAGCATGTCCCCGGAGTGCCGTGCATAAGATCCGCCCTCAACCGCTGTTAGAGACCCCAAGTCCCTGGCAAGAGGTCGTCATCGGATGATGGCGTTGGTGCTGCAGAAGAACGATTTGGTGAGGCCCGGTCCTGGATTCACCATGCGCTTGGTTTTACCTGGGTAACCTGAGGGAGCCGGCGTCGTCGTTTCTTCTTCTTGGTAACGATGTTTTGGGCGCTACTCCGCAATGTTCGACATGTTCACTTGAAAACATGTTTCGAAACGACCCTGAGACTCGTGACCAGCTCTCGGCAACACAACATCCGATTATTTTGCTATCAGATCCTGCATTCTTTCGATATCGCCCTCCAGAGGAATCATGTCGTAAAAAACTTTCAATTAGTATGTTCCGATTTTAAAGATACCATTGTTTTACGTGAAGAATACAATGGATGAGGTGGAAACGTCCAGCGAGTGTGTTCAGGCCTGACTCGAACCTATTTCATAGTGTCGAAACTGTTTTGGGCTTTATAGTATGTTTGAATTCTTCGGATGACAGGTCATACTGTAATTTGAGACGAAACTAACCCTATCATATTAAGTTTCCAAGGTTTGGATGTTTGAATTCCACGTTTCAATACACGTCCAGAGAAGCATTCAGGTGCTTTCCAAGAACATGGATTGTCCACCGTAGACTCAGCGTAAAGGTGAGAACTGACGGTCGATAAATAGATAAGGTTAAATATTTTCGGGTACCGAAACTTCGTACTTTTGGGGTTGAGGATTACTGGGTTCTCCCCGTTGTTTAAAGCTTCGCCGTATGTCCAAAACACTCAAACAGTCAAGGTTCAACCCGAGTCATAGCTGAGCAGTCAACGAGTACGAATATCTTTTATCAAGCACTGAAACACCCTCGCTGCTGATACTATACAGAATTCAACAAGACTGCGTGCGGGGATGGATGAGATAGGCATTAGCAGTGTAGAAGGATCTCAAATACAGAAAAGGTAATGGTCTTAGTGCCGGGAGGTCAACAAGTCGATAAACGTAGGGCAGTTGTTTCCTCACTTGCCTTACGTGTCTTCATAAAATAGATCAGTTGAGAGTTCGAACTAGGAGTATTTGAGGAGCATTGGTTTGTGATCGCAGCAACTTGTCACATTTGAAGTCTACATCCACAGCTCTACTCCGTCGTATATCAAACTGAACTTCGAACGTTGGTTGACAATCTGAACAGGGGTCTCTATTCAAGATGATCGCGCAGATAAATTGGAAAAGGCTTCACAAACTGTTTAGCAATATGCTCGGTTGAAGAAACAAATTTAACAACGGCGTGGGGTAGTAGTACTCGGTACTTCATGATACTTCGTCTGCCACTTTCGGGACCAACATGACTACAAGGGCCGGTACTTGCCACAAATGTCCCAGACATTACTTTGCGGCACAATCAAGAAGAAGAGACAAGTTTCTGCTCTGAAAGAACATGCTCAAGTGCAAGGACCGGGAAAATGGAACTTCCCACAAGCAACATGGCACACGTGTAACTGGATTAAACAAAGTAAAGCGACAGTCAGATTATTAATCAACATGAATGGCTTCCCTTTGACATAGAACTTGGTCTAGCAAATCATCGAGAACTTGAGATGCAGAGGTATTGGGGTAAAACCTGGTTACCGCTATGTCACAGTACCGTAAAGCCTTCAAGAGAATGAGCAAGAGGCTTTGCAGCGATATTTCAACCCGTCCAATCCTTCTAGAACACACACTTGGTGTCAGCCAGCCTATCCTCGAAGAGTGAAAAGTGCCACACAGCCATCGACACAGGCGACAGAAGCAACTTCCGGTCTAGGTATGAATCCCTGCAATTGATCGCGATCTTCAATACTGGTACCCCGTACATGCCCTGTAATTTATTGGAACGCTACAGGCTGGAGATACCTTGCCACCAAATGAATGACGCTCAACGAGCAAACACCAGAGGTTGGTGAGGGGCAGGTTGCTTTCTTGCATGGAAACTTTCCGGTGCAAATGCATCTTTTCCCATTGACATGGGCGTATTGATGCCAATATACCTAGTCGCGTAGGTAGATTGCGGTGAATGCGGTTGCATTTAATTCGAGTTAGCTGTGTATGCCCGCCCTTGCAACGCCATATGGCACGGTATGGCTTCTCATGGCAATGCGTCTTCGTGCTTCTGCTTGTGCATGTGGATTCGATAATGAAGAGGCCGGAACCGTGGGAATGGACCTAGTACGGCTTTTCCCACATACGTCGTCGCATTGAAAGTGAGAAAGCGCAATGTACCGTATCCGTTACACACGACCGCCAAGGTGTTGAATTGCGGCCGATAGAGGAAGCTCGAGGCTATTTGCCGCTGCTGTTGTTGCGGTGAAAGGCAGCCATGGGGCTCGATGACTTGTGGTTGATCCTTGAGGTTCTGGGAGAGACAGAGTGATGAGTGATGACAGCGAATGATGACTGATGAGGCTAGATTTGGTACGTTCCTTGCTGAGGTTACAACCGAGTAGAAGGATCTTGAAGTTGACGTTCAAAGATGATTGTGAGGAAGTTCGCTAGGCGAGAGGAGCAGGTCATAGAGTGAGCCAGGCGTAATGGGTCTAGTCCGTGTGCTTGCCAAAAGACTAGCTTGGCTTAGTCAGGGGTTGAGCGGCACTAGTACTCGATATCCGCAGCTGAGCTAGTCTCCTCTTCTCTCCTATGAAGAGCCAGCAAGTGTGAAAAGTATGGAGTACTCCGTAGTGCACTTTACCCCGCGTTACTTTAATCTGTACTACTACTGAAAGGGAGATACATCCAAAGTACATCAACTACGAGGAGCTTAATCAATCTACAATGCTCCCCCCTTTTGCTTCCCGACAGTAACCAGGTACGCCACATTTTCTTCCAGCCTCTATTCCGTAGGGCAATCCTAGTCTCTCGTTCTACTTAATCTTGGAAATCTGGAGATGTGCATTAGAAGATCACCCACAGGACCAACAACTGCCAACAGCCATGCCGTTGGAAGCATATGAGAACTTCCTTGAGTCTCCCTTCTCAGGTTCACCCCCTCCACTCACACCCAACCCGCTGGCCATTATTATCCGAATGCACGCAGCGGTCTGCTGGGCCCATCACCAGGGCGGATTGTTTTCAGGCTCTTGGGACGGCGACCTCCTCCACAAGCCACCAAATGTCGCACCCTCGTCTACGCTGACGCGCCAGTACGAAGACAGACAGCCCCAGTAGCGGGGGCCAAGGATCGAGATATCTGCGAGTCCCCCAAAGTAGAGGAAGGCTTGGAAGTCTATTGCAGCTTGTACCACGCCTGTACTGGTAGGCCCTGTCTTCTTCCTCGAAGCTCCCTCGAGCTCCCCCGGGCTCCCTACCCCAGTGCATCCAGAGTCTCAATGGCACACGTCTAGCATCACGTACAGCTCGCTGCTTGCCTTGTCAAACTCATCTCGACTCTCCCCTTTTGAAGCGTAGAAATCCCATCAGGATTCTGGACTGCATTCCATTTTCCAGGTTCTTAGCCCCTGGAGCTACTCGGCCCCGGTTACGACGTTGTCCACATCGATTTGTGGTTGCGAATCTGCGATCTCCCTCCTTTCTTGTTGGGTCTTTTACTATCACGCGGAACACATCTCTTCATCGATATCGAGAAGACACTTCAATCCTTGCCTCAAGACGGCCCCTCACGCCCTGTCAGTGGTTAGTAGTCAGCCCTTTTGATTGCTTCCTTAGCTCTCTGTGCCGCTCTCTTGCTGTGCTGGCGTCAAAAGGTCACACAAACGTTGAAGCCGCTCTAAACGCATGCCGGGAAGAAGTGATCTTCCTGGGGAGAGCCAACCTCAACCCCGCGAGCCAGCCAGCCAACCTCCTTGAGTCCAGCAGGCTGCAGCTTCAAAGACAAGCAAAACCTTGCCCTGCAAGTACCGATCGCTTTGTCCCTCTCCTCGTCCCCGGCCTGTCTCTCCCGGTCAAATGTTTTCTCGATGACATCTGCTTGTTGTCGCCCGCATGTATCGCTCATGTACCTCCCCTACCTCTCTTGAAATATCCGCCAGGTGGCTTTCAAGTCATCAGATCACCGCAGGACTCGCCCTCGCCCTCATCTCTTCATATTGCCCACAGTATTCATGGTCCTGGATCTTATGCTTCCTCAAGTCCTCCCTCTAAAGCTTAAGTCGTTTCCTTCCCCGCCATCGTGCAGGTCCAGCCTTTTCTACCACGGCGGTACTGCAACAAGCAACGCGGAAGACCTTCTCAAGATTGGCTGTAAAAGCATGTCCATCCCGCTGTCAACAACTGATCCCAATTGTTTGTGAGAGCGTAAGTACTTCGTACATGCACCCCAGCCTCAACGCGGCGATCTTTGACCAATCCCCACGCGCTACCTGCAGCTGCTTCGAGCTTGCACGAAACAACCTGGGCCCTTTCCAATCCAGCTTTCAACATCTATCGGTACCGGTTCTCAACACTCACTCCGCCTTGGTCGTCCAATGTCGAAACGTGTAGAGCGAGGGGACTTTGGTTCAACTTCTGGAACACCTACATCGCATCCTCATTCAACAGCGGCTGACTCCTCTGGCAAGTCAGATATTTCTCCTCCGAGCGCACCGCGAAGCAACAAGAGACGTGCTCCTGGATCAGCAGTCTTGCCGTCAGACATGTCGTCCTCTTCAACTCCTATGAAAATGCCGGGCACTGCAGCCTCAATGACTACTCCTTCTGCGAGTACTGACGAACCAAGCATGGCATCATCGCCGATGGGTCCACCACTGAAGAAGAGTCGAACAAATACTCCTTGGACGCCTGCTGAGGAGCAGAGATTGAAAACGATGAGAGATGCAGGAAATAGCTGGGCAGAAATCGCAAAGGTAAGATATGCTTAGTGTTGCGCTTGCAACCGCAAAGTCAGCATGAAGCTGAGCAGACTATAGACATTTCCACAGAGGACTGAAGGCAGTGTTAAGAAGCACTGGTACAAGGTAAGATATGATGTGTCGAGCCGACTGTATAATCCTTGGCTAAGTATACGTAGGACATGCATTATGCAGAATTTGCAGAAGATGAGGTAGGTACATCATAGTAGTGGTGCTATAGTTGCTGAGACTTAGTAGAGTCAGGCTCTTCTCAACGCTATAAAGGAATACGAGACCAATAAGTGGAAGGCTATTGGTGCAAAGGTCGGCAAACCAGCCAAGGTCTGAGATAATTCATCATAATGGAGAAGTGATATATGCTGATGTTGGTAACCAGGCTTGCGAACAATACGCGAAAGAGCACTTTGGAAAGTCATGAATAACGAATCGAGCTTCAATGTCTCTAGCCTCCCTTCAAGAACAACCTCTGCTAAGGAGATATACTTAGGATCCTGCCTTGGCGTTGTCGAAATCTCCTCCATGTTTCAAGGTTTAAGCATTCAGGCGCAGGCCCATGCGGCGCAAGGGGAGGATTTCTTTTCCTGCGGCGATTACCTCTCATACGCCATCGTCATTTGACTTTACTTAACATATTGGAAGTGGGCAGTGCACAGACTTCCAGATATCAGGAAACCCTTTGTAAGCAGAAGATTGGGAATTTTTTCGTGTCTTTTGGTGCAAACGTGGGCGCAAGGAATACCCATAATGCAACCCAAAGTGGTTTTCAATGCAAATATTCTTCTTTAGCTTAAGGAAATCATGGTGAGGTTGGCCGTCTTTGCCATACTCATATGTCACTACGCACAAGGGGGAGGACAAACTTCAAGACCCGAGACTCAACATCCCCGTCGAAAAGTGCGACCCCTTTCTCGTGCTACCTGTCTGCTCTGTTGTGCATTTGTTTCGTGGGCTGTCAAACATGCACTCACCCGTGGGAGGCAGCTAGGTAAGGAAACTCGCCGATTCCGAGCCCAGCGACTGGGTTTTCGGAATTGTCTCGAGTAGAAGAGATCTCAACCTTGAGACCTTACCAGCTCCATCCACAAGATAACATCAACTCTCCGATATTGGGTGGATGGTGTGCAGAAGTCGGTTTGCAGTTGTCAGATGCGGCACGTGAGATTGTGGCGGTTGCAATAATGTTGAAGTTGAAATTTTCCAGTCTTACAATCTCATATGTGCCCACACGCAATAAAGTTGAAGGCTGAGAAAGAAAGAAGAAATAAATTCTTGAAGCCAAATCTCCGTAGATGAAGCCAAAAGATGTGATCAAGTCGGATTATGCGGAGACGATATAGAAACATTTTGACGGCTCTATCTCCTGAATGCGAGCCAACAAAACATGCGTCGCGGTTTTTTGTAACAGAGGACCACTGAATAATATCAAACATTACGACTAGGAATAAATAACAACTTCCATAGAGTAGAACTTTTCCCAATAGAGTCTCTGAGAATACTGTAGAAGTCTTATATGCTTGAAGAAACCGACAAGAAATTCGAGAAACCGCAGCAATATACAGCATCTTTGGAATGAAAAACCAGAAAAAGTGTATGCGAAAGGTAATAGCAAGGAGCTCTCCGTTTCGTGATGTTGAATTGGCTTTTTGCGGGGTGGAGATCCTGGAGAAACAAACAGCCAACAAGACTGGAGAACATCCTGGCTCGTTTCTTCATGCATGAAATACACTTCTCTGGTATGATATAAAAGGAAAGAAAAATTGTGCAAGCGCTCGAATAATTATGAATACCTCACTACCTCTCACTATCATTTCAACAACAAGTTAAGATGAATGTACCTAGGACTGAAAGATTCGGATTAGGAAGTTTGCAAATGAAAAATACGAGGTGATCAGCGGGAGCGAATCACATGTAGTTGTAGGTGAAGGGTGTACGCGCCAGTGGCGTTACCACGCCAGATCGTTAATCTTTTATTTTGACAAGACAAGACTTAAGAAAAATAGACTCTTGGACAAGAAATATTTTGCGTATTGGTCCTTGGTGGTTTAATATCTAAGACTTCAAAGACCAGAAGATCGGTTCAAACGGGCAGCTTGGTCGTCGGTTAATAATAGCAAACTCGTATTGTCTGATAGGTCAAGCCCAAGGGGAAGGCGCCTTTGAGTGGTGGGAAAAGATTCTAAGTGGGCCACCGGCAAGGAGCTAGCGCTAAACGAGGTCAAGCTTGGAAGCTCTCATCGACATTCTTGGAACACCCTGGCATTTCTCGGCCGTCCGACGGACCCGACCAGTAGCATTAGTGGAATGCTGCACAAATCAACATAGCGTGCCACCCCTTGCTCATTGCCCCCCGTACTATCGTGCATCTCCCCATTTTTCCAATTCTCTCACCCCAAGAATCTTCCCTCCCCTCTTCACGCCTTCTCACGACCATCTCCTTCCGACTCGACATCATCGACAATCCCCTCGACGACGGACGACCTTTCGTGAATAACTCTCGCTCGACATTTTGTCAATCCACATTCGCTATAGATTCTCCCCAGCAGATCCCTCTAATCTTTTTAATACATCAGCCCCTTTTCTTTCCGGAGGAAATCGCGATCGACTCTTTCTTAACCTTGCCCTTAATCAACACCAAACCTTGGGATCTTTTGCCATCGTTTGCGGAGCGCATAATCTACAAAGAGGGAAAGCTCGTTGCAGGAACGCAGTAGAACCATCTATCCGCGTACAGCAGGACTCGGGACTCAGCTTTGGTCGCTAAGGCTCACGGCTCGGCTTCCTCATTTCTTCAGCTCTGAGTATCACGTTTATTCGTTGCACGCTCAAGTTGTACTTTCGCATCTTTTAATCCTCCCGATTGATCAGACATATCATAATGGTTCGATCATCAATAATTTTTGCGGCTTTGGCTGTCGCTTCGACGGCCTTTGCCCAAAACTGCAGTCTGACATCAAAGTGCCCGGAGAGCACACCATGTTGTTCCCGTAAGCCTCTAAAAATCCGTGGACCTAAAACCATCTGCTAACTTCATCGATACAGAGTACGGATCTTGTGGTACTGGTGCTTATTGTTTGGGAGGTTGTGATCCTCAATCATCCCACAAACTCAACTCTTGCGTACCAGCGCCTGTTTGCCGGAGTCAATCATACAATTTCAAGTCTCTTGATAGAATTATTCCCAATACCAAGTACCTCGGAGATGCATCGAAGGCGGATTGGGTCAGCTCTGGAGATCCTGTCATCTACCAAAACAATGTCCTTTTAACAATGGCTCCTGATACCGTCGGGACTCTACTTGCTAGCTCGACATACATGTGGTACGGAAACGTGAAGGCTACATTCAAGACCAGCAGAGGTGCGGGCGTGGTCACTGCGTTCATTCTGCTTTCAGATGTCAAGGATGAAATTGATTACGAGTTCGTCGGTGTCGACTTGAAGACCGCTCAGACAAATTACTATTTCCAGGGTATCACAGACTGTATGGGTATTCTTCATTCTTTACAATTTCGAAGCTAATAAGTTCACAGACGGAAACTCAGCCAATATCACGCTTTCTGACACGTTCAACAACTTTCACACATACGAAATCGATTGGACTCCTGACAAGATTACCTGGTTGGTTGATGGTCAAGTTGGACGTACTTTAGAACGAAAGAACACCTGGAATTCGACCACAAATCAATGGATGTATCCACAAACACCAGCTCGTGTGCAGCTCTCTCTCTGGCCCGGCGGTCTGGCTTCTAACGCTAAGGGAACAGTTGACTGGGCTGGTGGAAAGATCGATTGGACGGGTGCTCAAGACATCAAAACCAACGGATACTACTATTCTATGTTCCAATCCGTTCAAGTTGACTGCTTCAACGCCACTTCTGCACCAGGCACAAATTCAAAGACCTCGTACACATACAACAACCTAGCAGGCACGAACAATACTGTGGTGGACGGCGATTCGCCTACAGTTTTGAAGTCTCTACTCGGTACTGGAGAGAACATGAACGCTGGAGATCCAGGAACTTCTTCTTCTTCAGCAGGTTCTCCTGCGGCCACCGCATCCACTGCTGCTACCGTACCTGGATTGACCGGATCCGGAACAGGATCTGATGACCATTCTAGTGGCACTTCAGGTAGCGTTGGGTCTAGCTCTGGATCTTCAGGATCATCGGGATCAGGATCATCTGGATCAGGATCATCTGGATCAGGGTCGGGATCGGGCACATCGGGCGCTAGCTCTTCTGGCACTGACTCTTCTGCCAGTGCCGAGACATCAAGTTCGACTGGAGGCGGATTTACTCAAGGTGGTGGTTCTAGCGGTTCAGCAACGTCCCAAAGCGGTGCCGATCAATTGGGTCAAGAAAAGGCACTCAAGGGAAGCCTGTTCGCAGGAATCGTGGTCTTGGTCGCCATGATGGCATTGTAAAGGAGGATCTCAAGGATAATTCATGCTTGCGTTTTAGGATTTAAATGGTAGCGGTGAACTTTGGGTTGATCGATGCATTTTAATTGCCGAGGAGTTGATACTTTAATCACTCATCATCCCCTGGTGTTGGATTTTGTGTTTTTGATATTATCATATTAATGGCGTTGTCCGTCCATTCCTTTGGCATCACCGAAAGTGAACGAGATTGATGGGAAACATGTTGTGGCTTTTTCTTGTATAAAGGTTTTTTATGAGAATCGTGGGAAATGGAGATGGAGGGAGGGAGATGAAAAAAATGCAATCGTTTCTTAAGGATATATATTGAGACCTTGCTGCGATTTAGGATGGATGTCTACTCCTCTTCCTTTCTCTTACCTGTGGCTCAACATCTCTCGCCGAGGATTGAAAACGACAGGAAATGAATTTAAGTTTGTCAAAAAATAAAAAATAAAATCCGGGTGAGAACTCTACGTACTCCCTTAAAATCGAGCCTCTTTATTCTTCGAGTTACTGACCGGATTAAATAACCTTTCCACTTCATTTATAGATAATTTAGCTTAATACTTCCTGGCTTCTTGGGTTAAACTTTGGAGATTTGATTATATTATGTATATATACTATTGTTCAACTCCTAGACTCCTATCATGTACTCCTGACTTACTAAAATCTCAACCCCTCATATCTTTGCACGATGTATTCAAGCCCCTCTCTATCAAGCATCTCCTCGGCTAACAGAGTTTCGTTTAGGCTTCAAGCGACTTCGACCTCAGGATTTCGGGGACGGGTGGTGGGATAACACCTCGTGAGCTTTTCGAGGAGAGCATAGGAGGTCTTGTTGATGGCCCTCCTTCTGCGTTTGTAGATGAACCTATGCACGCTCTTTGTGATAATGATTGTTCGGAGAGGATTGTTGGGAGGCTTCCTAGTGAAGTTCGTGGTGAGATTAAAGAAGTTCGTCCTGAGAGAAGCCGTTGGGAAGGGTTTGGTGGCGGTCCACCTTGTGAAGTTCTTGGCGATGCCATCATCGGTTCAGTTGAGGGAGCAATGCTAGAAATCGGATGGGCGCGTAGAGGGGATTGTAGTGCTGGTCCCATGAGAGGCTTGTCTGGAGGGGAAGTTTGAGGGAAAGAAATTGGTATCCTTCTAATTGGATTTTTTCGCACAGGAGACCTTCCCCGAGATGGTGGTCCAGATATTGGAGGTGTGCGAAAAGTTTCTTGTGCCTGGATCGGCGGACCTCCTTGTGAACTTCTTGATGATGCAATGGGAGGTCGCATTGAGGGAGCTAGACTAGAATTTGAAGGGTTACGCAAAGCTTCTTCTGCCGCGATTGGAGGACCTCCTTTCTGGTTTTCTCGCAATCTAGAGCCTGATGTTTTTCCTGCAGCTTCTAGTAAGTCCATTGGCTCGACGTGTTTATTCTCATCTGGTGGTACAGAAATTGGAGGCGGTTTCAAAGCCTCTTGGAAGCCTACAGAAGCCTCTCCTTTCTTCTCATTTGGTACACCCATCATAAGCTTACCTGTAGAAGGCCCGCCCATCATCGGATTCCCTTCTCTAGGTGGCTCTCCCATTGCTCCAGGTGGTCCCCCGGGCCGTCCCCCAGGACCAAACTTCGGCGCGAACTTCGACATCCCTCTCAAATCCTTCGCATATTTCATCAAAATGAAAGGTATCGGAATGCCAAGTGTAGCGATACCAGCTAGTATTGAGATAGCAGGACCAACACCCAGGGTGCTGAACATAGGAGTTGCTGCAAGCGGGAAGCCACATGCCATGATGCTTCGAAGAATGGTGCTAGCAGCGATGGAGCTCGCGGCGAACATCAGGTAGGTATCGACGAGGAAGTTCATGCATTGTTGAAAGATGACGATGAAACCGGCACCAATGAATACAGAGGCGAGAACAGGGGATATCCACTAATTCGTCTATTAGTAGGGTGCTGTAGATATAACAAGCTGGAGAACTGAAAGTGTCTAACATGTATATTTTCACCCGCGGTCCACCCAAACCACCACAGACCAGCGGCGAACAGCACAGCACCATAGGCCATAGGAGCGAGACGGCCCTCGGGTACAGGCTGCCCCTTCGCGTCTTTGACAAGTCTTGCATAACGAGGCTGATTAGCAATGTTGATGCCAGTAGCTACAACGACTCCAACAAAAAGACCCAGAAATGGCAGAGTGCTGACAATCGCGCCCCAATCTCTGATGCCTCGAAAGACTATCGGAAAGGCTACAATCGTCAGATACAGGATAGAGTACACGAAGGCAGCGTATACTGATATTGCGGTCACAATAGGTTCCGTGAAAAGCATCTTTAATGGCCGTGAGAAGTGCTTGGTGAAAATTTCCTTAAATGTGGGATTGATTCGTTCGTGGGGATGGTAGAGATCCAAATTACCTGTCACTTTTCTTGCTCGTATAGCTTTTCTCTTGAGTAGGACAGACGCATAGGTCTCAGGCAGACAGCTGCAAGTAACTATTAGCACAGCAAAGGTCCAGATTGCCGCAATATATTCGGTCCATCGCCAACCAAATCCCGGACTAACAACTAATGTAGCTCCTATCGTTGGTCCCAATGTTGGTCCACCAACTACAGCTATGGAGTAGAAGGTAATAGCCATGCCCCTTTGTTGTGGTGAATAAATGTCTCCTAAAGCTGCAGAGACATTGGCTACAGGAGCGGATCCGAACAGGCCGGCAAGGAAACGAGTGATGAAATATGTCTGAGGGTTCCGACTGACTGCTGATCCAATTGCAAAACATCCCATACAGAAAGTCGGGGGTAGCATGGACCATCTTCGACCATAAAGCTCTGAGATTGGAGCCCAAATGATGGGGCCAAATCCAAACCCGGCACTAACAGTGTCGGTTAAAAATACAATCGAGATAATGGAAGGACAGAGACTCACATGTACAGAGATATACCTAGGACTATAACTTCCCGGCCCACACCCATATACTGCATAATATCTGCATCTGCGGAAGCAATGATACTCGATCCTAAACTAGCAGAGAAAGCAAGCATTGCCAATTGGAAAGTTATCCACATCTTGTGATACTTCCCGAAATTCAGGGGATTGTCAGGATCAGTCAGACTGTCCCAATTGACTATATTCGGATCTTGAGGCCCTCGACTTCTTCCAGGATGTCCTCCCATACCAGGTGGCGGCCCTCCATAACTAGGGGGTGGTCTTTTTGATGGTCCAGACGATTCAGACACAGACTTCTTTCCTTCTTTCTCGCTGAGAGCATCGTCATCTAGCCCTTTTGTCGATACAGGCACGGACTCAGGCTCCTTCCCTTTACCTTCTCTTGGAAAATTCTCGTCGGACGTTGCGAAAGTGGCAGAGGACCATCGTTGGTCAGCGAAGGAGGGAGCTATATGCTTTATCCATTGCTGTTGCGTGTTAAAACTGACAACAGTCTCGATTGATGCGACCGAAGAACTCCTGCTCTTACTTTGATCCTCCATCACGCGAGTAGATTGCAGCAGAGAGAAACAGAAAGAAGCCACTTCCAGCCCTCCTGGACTTCACGGAGGATGGTAAATGATATAAGCAGGCCGCGGGGGGAGGGTTCCAGCTCCATAATTGAATGTCCGGACCGAGGTGCCATTGTAAACGTCACAATAACAAGACAGGCTCAAGACCGGGACGAGATATCAATCATAGCTCTTGCCTATGAGGTTGTTATCTTTATTTTGAGGGTGAGGTTTCCTTGGATCCCTGTCATTCAAGGCCCATGTACAAGGGACGCGAAGGGTATCCAACACCGACGCCGACGTCGACGTCGACATATATTTTCTCCTCCATCAATCACACTCACGAATGTTGCAAACAAGCTTTTTAGAGCTTCGAAATATTCTCGAATGGGCATAGGCTTACTGCATCTCAGAGCCGACGACACGGGAGGAGGGCGCCAAAATCTTTCATCCACCACCGGAGCTCCGCAACAATGCGATTCGACCTAGGAACGACATCTGGTATGCATCAAGCACGTGTCCTACGCATACGAAACTAATAAAAAACGTTCATTAGTAGATCAGACTCTCGAGTCATGGACTTTCTGATTTCTAGCTTGTAAGAGCTTATATCAAAGCTCTACTGTACGTACACCACTGCTTCATTCTCCTAGATTTTATCAGACATTCCGCTAGATTACCCTTGTGTGTCTAGGAGAATGAGCTCAAATATCCTAGATTTTATAAAACTATCTACTAGAATATCCTTAAATTTCTAGAATATTAAATGCAATGATCCTAAATGGAATAGGATAATGATTCGTATTCTTCTCCCTGAATAAGACAATAGGTCACAAGTCTTTGGACTAGTGCCACCACGTATTTTATATAATAAGACGGAGCAACTTTGATGCGGACGCATCCAGGGAACCAGAAACCTGATGAAAGCGGCAGTCCAATTGACAACTTGGCAGGACAATATTGACAAATAGGAGAACCGTAGCGCATCAAAAGGAAGCAAGAACCAAGCAGATCAGTCGTCATTACCGCAGGTTTTATTGTGGTACAAGTCACAACGAATCACACGACATCTGCCTCTTCCGAAGGAGTGCAGCAGCGCGGTGTTTTTATACCTATTTTGAGCCAGGGGACGGCTTGAGGCTGCAGGGGATATCTCCGAGGAATATGTACACACAAAGGTCCAAAGGATCTATTGTGTGCGAATCACCTCAGCGAGCTGACAAGTGTCGAAGGCTTATGATGAGCCTCAAGTTAAGCTTCTATATTTGCATGGTTGGCGTCATGATGAGATTTTCACGATAATTCGTTATGGCTCATTGAATTTGACTTGCCATTTGCATTTCATCCCGTTTCAACCTTGCCGTTTACGATTCTGCTTGTGGCGCTTTTCCAAGGGCCGTGATGGAAAGAGAGGTTCAGCCCGATTGTCGCTAACCCTTCCCCCAGACATCTGGGTGTCTTGGCTTCAGTTCAGCTGCTGGCTTGTGGGAAATGCAGTGGCAGCCCATTTCCAACCCGAGCAATTTATTGAATATTCAAGCCGTGGCAAGCCTTTCCTTCTTGATATTTTTTGTCGATGTTATTTTGACCGATTTTCCATGATGAGGTTCCTCATAGTTTTTGAGCTTCTAAAGCTCGCTTCAGTCGTTTCTTCTGCCTCGGGAGCACTTTATATTACTGAACTCCCCGCCTTTCAGAGTCTTGTCCCTTGCGCAGCGTCAGGAGTCTCATACGCTGTCCAAAGACTCACGGGTAGCAAGTGTCCAACGGAGCCAGTTGCCCTTCAGTCTTGCGCCTGTACGAAAGACTCCAACTCAGCAGCAGTTGGTGGAAGTGTAGCAAAGGAGGTTCAAAGTTATTGCTCTTCGACTGCTTCAGACGATGTCACATCTGCCGCATCCGTCTTCAACTTATACTGCAATCCTGGATTAGCAGCCGCTACTCCAACAACAAAGAGCGGTGGAGTCAGCCAATACATTACGGACTTGCCAGAATTTACGAATCTCGCGCCTTGCGCGGGGTCAGGAATCTCATATGCGATACAATCTCTCACTGGTGGGCTTTGCCCCTCAGATGCACCAGGCCTACAAAGTTGCGCCTGCACAAAGAACCAGAACTCAGGTGTCGTAAGTCAGGGGATCAACAGCCAAGTAGGATACTATTGCGGATCAACTCACACAGAAGATAAAGCTACCGCCCAAGCCTTTTTTGCAGGATATTGCGGTCTTGGAAATGGAACAAGCGTGTTTCCCTCGATTTCATACCTTCCAGGAGCTGTAACATACTATATCACGGATCTACCTCAGTATTCCGCACTTGCGCCATGCGCCGCATCTGGTATATCTTATGAAATGAGATCGATGACTGGAGGTCTATGCCCATCAGACCCTAAGGCTCTGGTATCATGTGCTTGCGTGAAGGACAACAATTCGGCTGCGTTGACTGCAGGCCTCATGACGGAAGTCAAGTCATATTGTGGATCAACAGCTAGCGCCGATATATCAAGTGCCTTGGGCGTTTTCGATTTCTATTGTAGTGCTGGAAAGGGGCTCGCTACTCCACAGGGTGTGACGGCTTCTGGTACGTTTACTTCAACCATATATTGTGGATCAAGGCTAATCGATGGCAGTCGCCACAACTGGAACAGGTACGAAAGCTGCTGCAGGCACAGGTACGAAGCCAACTTCGGGTCCTGGTGCAACAGATACATCTAGCAGCCAATCTTCGAACGATGGAACTTCAGGCTCATCATCTACGACCACCAAAAAGAAGGGAGGTGTGCCTATCGCCGCGATAATTGGAGGAGGAATTGGCCTGGTTGCACTTCTCATCATCGCACTTATAGCATTCTGTTGCTACCGCCGGAAGCGTCTTCGGAGACGTCAATTGGCACCTCGACCTCCACCAGTAACGGCGGCAGCGGCAGCAGTGTCTCACAACTTCGGCAAAACCGAACTCCCTAACAACGAAACAACCACTGTTCATACCGTCAGCCCGCTCATGGGGAAACTAAATCCAGCAACCGTGGATCAAAGACCTGTGAGCCCCATGGAAGAAAAAGCACCAAATGCTTACACCACTCCAAACGATGGACGAGTAGAAATGCTTGCCCCACCAGGCCCATACAGAGCCGAACTCCAACATCAAACCCCTCAACCTCACAGAGCTGAGATGCACACAACAGTCCCCAGCGGCCACGGCGGTTACCCATTGAATGAATTACCGCCTGCTCAGCAATATCAACAGCCATACCAGCAACAACAAGCGTACCAGCCGGTTCAGCAGTATGGAAGCCCGTATGCGAGTCCAGGAATAAGTCCTCATCCTAGCCCAGCGCCGTTCTATGATGCATCTGGCGTTAATACGCTAGGTGGGAATCCGAATGCTCAGCCGACCGATGCGCAGGGGAGGCCGTTGACGGGGGCTAACAATGCGGGGCCGGTGGTTTATGAGATGGATGCTAGGGCGTGGCGGTAGTACTTATGAGGATGAGGGCACGGGGAAGTGTAGGGTGAAGACGTGTATAGTAATGTGTTTATCGGTAGTTATGCAAAGATTTAGCTGCATTGAACTTTATGGCGAGACATATGCATGATCTGATGGAAAGAGGTGGGGGCGTTGGGTGGCTAATGGTGCTGTTTATCTGTTTATATAGTCTATATTGCTCTAGTGCAAACCTAAAGAATTCAAGAATCGGTGGATTACCATGAAGACCTAAGCGTGGCCCCCACACTATGACTCTATCAAATTTCAATGAGTCCAAAGATCCGTTTAAAAATTGCTAAGAAACATTACAACATGTTTTAGTGTAATCCAGTAGCCACTTCACGAATTTTTATTGCCCTAGCCGCCCGTATTGTAGCCTCTTAGCTTCACGGAACATCTAACTAGTGAGCTATTTCATGTATAACTAGATAGTGAAAACCAATACTTACAGTTTCTTCTCAAAACTGTATATTTTCTGACATGATCTTCTAAGCCAAGTAAGTTATTAAAAGCACATAACACTAATGAGATCGAATAAGGTGAAGTGTGTCCTAAAACATCTTGTCTCAACTGTCCACCGAGGGATTCAACTCTTCTAGGCAAGCAGAGTCAATCTCGGCAATTAACTTAGGATATTTATAGGAAGGAGGGCGTGGGGAATGTCCTATGATATGTAGGACAATAAGTAAAATAATTTGGTTGTTCTAGAACAGTGAGGTTGAATGTCCTAGAATAGGTTGGACACTGATATGAAATGCTCTAGATATACTAAGACACTGGGGATGGATGTCCTAGAAAATGTTTTACGTTCTCTAAGACTTGACTTTGAGAACTTCATGCTCAAAGTATCAATAGAACGCCGGCTCGCAACCATAAGCGGAGCGTGTATGCGTTCAATCTACATGTGCCCCTTTTGTTCAAATTACTACATATGTACAACCACGGAACTCTATGTCATGCTCGCGAGACTTCCGCGCTTTTGTCTTTACCATGACTTTGAGCCGGCATAGCTACCGATGAGTCGCCCTTGCCTCTATCACTTCGACCACCACGAGCTCCTCTTCCCCTGCCGGCGCCCTTACCTCGACTACCGCTACTCTTACCGCCACGTCCAGGAGATGCAATGGGCTTAGGTCTTGCAGCTTCTTGTTCCTGTGCTCGTCGGCTTTCCTGGTCCCACCACTCTTGGAACGCTTGCTCTTCCTGGATTTCTTGAAGACTTCTCTTTGCAACAGCTTCTTTAATGACTTCTTGCTCTCTTCTTTGCTGTCCAATGATATCCGCCATTGATAGTTGCAAAGTGGGTTCGGCCTTTGTGGCTGGGGTAGAGTATGATTTAGAGTGTGGTGAGATAGGACTTGAGTTTGACTTTAGTGCAGGTTGACGTTGTGATAAACCAGCAGCTGCCGACCTCTTGCTCACATTACCTGAGCTAGAGCTTCTCTTCTGACCTGAGAAGCGCGTATCTGGTGAGGCAGCCCGCCTAATCGGTCGGGGAATACCTTGCGTCTTGAGGGCTTTCGTCTCTGTCATTGGCATGGACTCCACTCCATTGTCAAGAACATCCTTAAGGGATGTTTTCGGACCCCGCGCGGCCACTTGCCACGGGGATGATGGTTTACCGTCAGCCTCGTCTACTCTTATTCGTGGGTTAGAGAGTATTTCTTGTTGTGCCTTCTGGTGTCTTTTTCTTTCCTTTTGAGAAATTTTCGCCAGATTCTCCCTTTTCACAGTCTCATCTCGAGTTTTCTGTGCAGAAAGGCTCATTGAGAGGGTTGACGTTCGACTGGTGGCTGCCTGCGCCATAATCTCGCTTAGTCCCAACTTCGCAGAAGGGATCGCAGGCGAGGACCAAGTTTTAGTTGTAAACAGTGGTGGCGTTGCTGTTTTTGGATGTTTAAGATCATCCACCTTTGGGGAGCCACCAGGATTGAAGGAAGTGCTCTGATCCTGTGGAGAGCTGGGATTGGGGACATCCCAAGGGATACTTGCATTTTCGAGAATTTTTTCTTCGATGGCGACAGGACTCTTGTGTAGGAGTGATGGCAGGGCATCATCGTCTTCCATGTCGAACATCAGGTCTAAGGTAGAGTCTTTTGCTCGGATCGTCGGGCTGAAAGGTACGTTCCGCGGCGCTTTCAGCTTTCTCTGAACTTTCTCCTGACTTGGTGATCCAGATATCGAACCTTCCAAACTTCCAAAACGGGCAGTCCGAGCAGATGAAGATAAGCGACTATCATCAAGCTTGAGACTTGCCCGGAATGCCATATCGCCAATTCTACGGCGTCGCTCTTCGACGAGATCATCACCGAGGTTCACATCTCGTTCATGTAAAAATAGGAGTTGATCCTCCTGTGCGCCTTTCGAGAATGGGAGGCACGCATTTTGATTAGCTCGAACTACATCGTCAAGCTCCGTGAGAAGTTCATCGTCCAAATCATTGAGTAAATGGGTTTCAAGCATAGATTCTAGCTGCAAGCATAAATACTCCAGAGCTGCATCTTTGAAGCTTGTGATAGAGCACGGAGCTACAGCGTTCAGAAGATGGCAGACATTACGATTATTCACTTAGAAAACTATTAGCCTGTCTAATGCAAAGAGGTTATGGGTAGAGTGACAAAATATGATAGATTGAATACTTACCAAAAAGCCCAATAACCTCCTGGCAAATTTCCGATAGTCGATTAATCATAAGTTCATTAGCCACAGCCATGACTTCCATTACAACATCAGAAAACTCGTCGAGATCATCAGCAACAAGGTCATCGAAAAGCTCCAAGCCAACGTCTGCATAGAGGTGCCGTAGGACAAGCTGAAATACTTGCGCATTTACGTGCTTTAGATCAATTCTTACAGTGTCTGATTCGCTGTTCCGTCTTCCAGCAAGCCAGGATCCTCCTGCGCGTCCATTAAAAAGTCCGTCAAAAAATGGGCATCTCTGGCATAACAAGGCGCTATGAGCAACTACTTCGGATCCATTTAACTCGATGATTGTGTCTCCACCATCGAAGTATGCAGGATCCTGAATTGCAAGTTCCATGTCAAGGTTCAGACGCTGTTCTGGGCTCGTCATAAGGCGAACGGCAGACTCAAGCTTAGCCAAGTTAAGGTGAGAGGCGGCTTTCATGAGCTCGACACGCACCTGTCTGTATCTGAAAGCCATTTTTGGAAAGTGGCGCGTGTAATGCCAAACGTCCACTATAGTGTCAGTGTAGAGATAGATTACAAGGTTGATAATGGTTAGGAAGTCAAGACCTTGAAAGATGACACTGACTCTCGTTCGGCTCGTTGGTGTCTCGGGTGAAATTTTCAGAAAATCTGATATGGTAGCTTGACCGCGTTCGCGGAAAGTGTCAAGTAAGCTTCTAAAAATCGAGCTTCTGGCCAATATAAATTTGTGCACCGGAATGTAAACCTCAGAAGATGTAGTACCAATTTCTGTGTCGAATTCATCATTGACTCTAAACAGATGCCGGCTAAGAGGAGGAAATATTAGTACCATACTTAAGAATTGCCATGAGTTTGATTGTCATGAAGAAAATCGCTACTTCTATTGCAGATGAGAGCAGAGGTCGTTGGTAAGTTTAGAGAAGGTGAAGTAAAAGGTCAAGAACATACCTAACATCAGTCTCGAGGTTAGGGGACATCAAGACAGCACACTTCAGCGGCTCGAGATGATCCTTTGTTAGAACAGGAGACCAAAATCGTGGAGATACGGTATCTTCAGATTGAGAATTTTCTGAAGCCTCAAGGTCATTCAAGCTGAGCAGGGGGCGAACATCGTCCCATAAGGATCCTTTTGAGACTGTTGTTTGCGTCTTGGTAACATCGCAGTCTCTTCGAATTGCAGCATATACTCCAAAAGCCGTACTACGTACAGCGGCAACTTTGGTAAGTCCAGGAACCCGTTGAAATTTGAAGTCGTTTTTATGGAATGTTGCAGTGCCAGCGAAGGCGTCTTTCACCTTGGTCCGCTTCACACGACGCCAGACTGCCCCAGCCTGGGTGCAGACAATTACTGATCCGTTCTCAGTGACAGAAGCTGATTTTATTCCATCCCAATGACCTTTGCGCAGAGACCAAACACGATGAGGATCTGGCAAGGAGTCTCTTATTTTGGAAGGATTTGTTGTGCTGGTAGTGGAAAGTGTGTCGACGCTCCCCACATTGATGGTGAAGAGATTTTGCGTAGAATAAGCAGCTATGGTTTCACCTGCAGCCGTGATGCTTGTGATGTTGTCTGCTGCTACATCATATTGGGTGGTAAAAGCACTAGTCTGCAGCTGATGATTGCGGAAAACATCGCTGGGAGGGAATTTAAGGAACTTGTAACCATAGGCTGTGAAAACGCAGACAGCGTGGTTTTCGAGCAATACGATTGTCGCTCTGTTGATAGCTGCGACTGTCGCAATCGGAGACTTAAAAAGCGACGCTGCCACTTTGCGTGGTACAACTTGAACCTCGAGACTGCGAGAGTCCGAATCCATCAACCCTAGTTGCCCCTCATTGCGTCCCCAGATGAAGAGAGAAGTTGAAGTATGGGCGACAGAATGAATTGCAGACGCTGCGACGCCAGTGATCATCTCTCTTTTCAGAGGACCAAAGATCTGGCGGGGCGTAGTACATATTGGATCTTCATCTTTGAAGGATGTACGGGGTAGAGAGTATCCCAGCACACCATGGTTGCTTTGTCCCCAGGAAAACACCTCGCCGTTCGAATCAACAGCCAAAGAATGATTATGTCCCAAAGCAACCTGGACTATCTTTTTGCCAGAGATACCACCTTCAACACAGACATAAGAGAAGCGTGTTACCTCGTCGCCAGTACCTAATCTTCCTCCTGGGCCAAAACCACACATAAAAAGGTTACTTTCCGGGTCGCTCGTGAGTATTGCGCTATGCAATTTGGAAAGTACCGCGTCTTGTATAATGATGGGCCGAGAGGTAATGAGAATAGGCAACTCGGACACAGACCTTGGGTTCGCATGTAGCAGGCGTTCATAGATGGCTTGGCTACTCTCTTTAATCGACTCTAGATGCTCTCGGTAGAATCGAAAAAGTAAGTGGTCAGGCCTCTTCAAGGTGACTTTCTCCGGCCACTGACGATCATCTTCATCTCCAAGGCCAAGATTGTAGTTTTTGCTGCTTCCCCATGCGAATAGCTCATCGCCGTTGATCAGGGCATTGGCATGCCTATTATCATCTGTAGGTCTAGATTCAACAGGCCCCTCGTCATCCTGAGACCCGTCATCTGAGTCATTTGCAGAGCCATCTCGATGCAGACTTTGCCTGGCGATAGTTGCATTGTAGACGTCAAAAGGACTGTTTCCTTCATGATCTTTTACCTTGATGATAGATGTAGCCACCTTTTGAGACGAGTTATCCGGGTTCTGGCTATCTCTCTCGATTATCGCTCGAGCAAGAGTTACGTTTCCGAAGTAGAGAGCTCGATGTAGAGCCGTCCAGCCGTTTTCGGCATCCTGAGCGTAGAGATCAATGGCTGGGTGTTCGATCAATGCCAGACCAAACTTAATCGCTTTCTCCGACTTGGACGATGCGACCCTTCCCAACAGAGGAACTCCAGCATGATCTCTCCCATTGATGTCCGCTCGACTGATTCCTTGACTCGTACCCTTTGCACCTATTCCCCCAACCTGTCCTGAGACCTTTCTATTCTTCGCCACTCGGGGAGAGGTCGAATATGCGCCACTTGGGCTGCCTGCGATATTCCCTATCCCATACGCCGCACTGCCACTATAACTTTTCGATGTATATTGGGTATGTTGAGAGGCATTTCCCAACAGCTTCCGAAACCGTTCGATTTCGTCATCGTAGAAATATTTCCAGAGAAGATGGTTCATGTGTCGCGAAGGTGGCGAAAGGCTGAACTTCCAGACACTTCAAATATCACCTCGCTGTGGCCTCAATGGGGCACGGCGTTTTTAAAGGCGGCTTGAAGCGCAGGAAGACACCTGGATAACGGGGGAAAGGAAAGGGATAAGGTGAAGAGTTCGTCAACAGTTGTTGGATTGAACGTTTTCTCGTGAGGGAGATTGTATCGAGGATTATAGTGCGCGACGAGGGTGTATAGAAGGTAGAATGTTTGGCGCAGGTTTCTTCTGTTGTCCTTTCAATAGTAAGCTGTGAACTGGCTTTTAAAGGGTCAAATCAGTTGGTACTGTGGCTACAAAGGTTGTTAATTCGGGGAAGAACTATTTAAGCAATTCGCGACTGGTAAAAGGTTCGTGTACTGAGCAAGGACGCTGGCCAATCACAGTGTGTCCCAACACCTTGTGCAAGGTACTTGCGAATCATCTTCTGATCTGTGGCAATCTTCATACCATCGCACAGTTTGCGTCTTCTCATGACACAACAGCTTTTCGAATTGATACTAGCCACTACACCTAGCCTTGTGCAATTTATATATCGATGAAGGTAACCTGCATGCGACCACCAATCCTTGCCCATTTCGATCCATAACTGTGGCTCCTATGTGGCGGTGTGGTCTCAACACGACCTTGCAGCAGCGCGTTTCTTCCTCCTTCTCAGACCAATCAATGATGGCATTTACCATGAATGCCTTGGCTTTGATGCTCTTCGTCGACGCTCCATCACACTGGGCTCGACCAACTAATATGATTTTCTTATTTTGTAACGTTTTGTCCAGAAGAGGATACAATTTCATTCTCCTATTTGGAGTAGAAATTGGACTTGATTATCCCAGAGCTTAGACGACATATTAATCGATTGTCCTTCGGGAATAAGCACATTTGACTTGATTTTCCTATAACTTCAAGGGCATTTTAATCGTTGGGACCAAGATATTAATATTCCCTTTTCTCAATGGATTTGGAATTCGATGCATGAATATACGGAAATACACCGTCAACAGCTGCAGTCAACGCATTGTCCCAATCGCCTACTTATTCCTAGAGAACAAACATCATCACTCGAGAAGAAAGACCAGGACCTCTCATCCTCACTCCTTGTTCCTCGGTCCTCGAATCACGAGCTATCTTCTTTGTTATATCAGGTCTCTAAACAAAAAAAAAGGTCTGGAAACAGTAGTGTTTGTTGGGGGAAAACAGTAGGTATGACAGGTTTGAAAGGACTATTTAGTTACGTTGTGCCTTCCAACTTCTCTTTACACCCAAACAATTATCTTCATTCCATACTAAGAGGAATGATAACACGAAGGAGACATTTACCTAATCTCAAGCAAAATGCACGGCGATCTACACGTAATCAAAGCTCTGAGGAGCGAGGAATCGATAACCTCATATGAAGCACTTCAATTTGAACCGGAAAACTGTTTTAATGAAGAGTGTCTTTTCCCCCTCGGTCCCGCGTGTCACAATTGTGTTACTGTGGGTGGTGCTAGAGAGGAATTAAGACAGCAGCTACTTGAGGCTAAAAGAGCCTCCAGATTGGCCGAATACTTCGATGAGAGACAAGATGCTATGAGACCTTCCAATGAGAAATTAAAAGCAGACGAACTTTCAAAATATTTCGAATTTGGCAGTGAATATAGTTTAGACACCAATGTAGCACCTCCTCCAGTTGCCAAGCTCAACTCACTTCTCAATCTAGCAAGATCCAGTGTTCGACCACTTGAAAGTACTCAATCTGTCCGAGCTCTTAAGAGCACCAGCTTTGAAGCTTCATCACTGAGAAACCCCTTCCATTCAGATTCGGGTTCATCAGATGTCACCATTGTTCACACGTCAGAGAATGATTCCATAAAACCCCCCACACCAACTCTGCCAACGACAATTTGTCCGAAGTTCACGACAAGCCAAAAACCGCAACCTATACTGAAAGATGGAAGGTCAGAAGTGCCACGGCGCCCAGCACGCAAGTTCTCATCTAGCAAACTTTTACATCCTCCACCCACAACCCCTCAAGTTAAGGTAGAGAATTGGCTTTCTACGCTAATGGAAGACATCAGCCTCTCCGAAAAAGCCAATGGAGTCTCAACGTTTGCAGACATAGAGAACAGAAGCAAATGTGGAAAAAAGTACCTTAAACGCACTACTAATAGTACTGTTCTAGGCCAAATCTACAATGACTATGTTTCCCCAAGAATGCGTCGACGAGAATCATATTTATCAGGTTGCACACCTTCTTCTCATTGTCCCCTGTGCTCTCATCATATTGGTGATCCGCGAGATCAGCATTTATTGAAATGCCAGTATGCGCATGACGAGAAGGGTAAGCTTGAGAAAGCGCGGAAGGCTGCTGGAGCTGGTTGACAGCCACGGCTGTGAGGCACTTTTAATCCCACAATATGCTAAGTAGTTTCGAATCATCATCCTTCGAACAATATCGAATTGCCTTTGTACCGATACATAATTAGAGCTTCGTTCCGCGACTTATACTACTAATCTACTAGTTCAAATATTTAGAGTATATTTTGTTGAATTATCGCAGGGGGTTTACGCCCAGCACGGGGCTACGCACGGGGTCATATACGTGACAGCCCTCGAGCCATAAGCTCACTTCTCACACTGTTACCACTTCTGATCCTATACACTATTTTCAATCAATCTGCTATATTTCATATCTCAACATATTTTTATCGTCACTTAATACTGCGACATTGCCCTGTCGTATTAGAATATTCTAGCACAAATATGCATAGTCGGTATAGTAGACGTTAGAAAATGATTCTCTTCATTTGGCCTCCCTTCATCTCAAGAAACAATGTCCTATCTCTCCGAGAAACATTAAAAGCCTTTTCAATAAAAAAGAAAAATTGAGATAAGAGAGTCCCAAAATAGGCTATCATTTCCCCATGTTTCTTTAAGTTGTTTTAATGACTTATTGTCCTAAATATTTTATAGTAATTAACACCATTCTTCTTGATATCATATATCATGGCTGAATTTATAAGCGGATTTCCTTTAATTGCCGATCAGACTTAATTGTTCTGCAATTCTACTGAAATTTCCGCATCCTAGTTTTCACTGCCTCCTCATCCCACGATACAAATAGCATCACATTCCCATCGTGTATTCAACAATGCTATACAAAAATGTTTATATAATATTTTATTTTCGTTCCCTCGCATCCGATTCATCCATTCGTTGTTCCTAAATCCAATCGGTAAACATCCGTCAGATATCCCCATGCCTTAATTACCCACGGTACTGCATGCGGTAAATTAAGGTACCTGCGCCTCCATTCCGGGGTAGGGCGGTAGGGCTGAGCTTAAATTCGTGAGATATCAACGGTATGTTTGGTGTATATTTGGGAGTGGAGGATTGTGTCTGATGGAGATTTAAGGGTTTGGATTCCGTGGTAGGATCCTTTGAGATGCTATGTACGAAGGATATGTTGAGACTAGATGATATATATAAGGGAGGTCGAAATGGTATTTTAAGGAGTATATCACTCTCAGATCGTTCTCATAGTACCCCCTCAAACTTTTGACTTAAAACCACATCTCGCCCTAATATTCATAACAGCCAATACTACTATTTTCAAAATGCAACACATCGCTACCATCCTCCTAACTCTTTCCTCCCTCCTCTTCTCCTCTGTCATAACCGCAACGCCAATCCCCAAACTGAACACCATCTCCCTCGAATTCGTCACCTCCCCCGGCTCTGTTCCACGCCACATCAAGCCCTTCTCTTCCTTCACTCTAGACATCCCCATCAACGCTCTCACAGTCATCACCAACCCCAACTTTGACCCCAACACCGCGCCAAACTACCAGACTCCCGGTATTAATCCGGCTACGAGTATCGTGCCGAGCGGTGTGCAGATCTCGAGTATTGTGCCGGTAGCGGGCAGTTTCGAAGGCGGGGTGAAGCAGAGTGAGGTGGAGTGTAGGGCATATAAGAGTTTTCTCGGGAGGGAGAGAGTCGGGGAGCCGTTTTGTGCTGGGGGTACGGTGCCGGGAGTCGAGACAGATGGACTGGAGGAGGTGGGGAGTGTGATTTGTTATGTGAAGTGAGAGGGCTAGGAGAGGGTTGGAGAGGAAGAGCGTTAGATTTGGAGCATATGGGAATCTTGGGATAGATGATAGATTGGAAAGAATATTGGATTTAGATTAACGGGGTGCTGAGGCTTGCTGATATTATTTTGGAAATTACATAAGAGAGCACATTTGTTCTCGTACATTCGCTTAGCATCGGGAACATAACGAAGGCAATTTGCAAGAATGTACAAAGAGGGAGGGCAATCTTGGTTATCCTCCGAATGTCCACACTCAAGTGCATCTGTTTAACATACCTTGAGACTCGTAATCAGAAAGTCTTTCGCGAGTCGCGAATAGAACAGATGGGGTAAATAGGAATGCAGTACTCGAGTGCCGTGCTCACGCAACTTGAAAATGGCTGACCGCCAGAGAGATGATAGCTCGTGTGTCTAAAGAGGTAAAATGAACAATTGTAATCTTGCCAGTCCCTCTTTGCACGTCTAAATGATATAAAAATTGGTAAAAAGGTACGGTGTCTGGTGTCGATTGACCTACATCTTCTGCCGTCCCATCGGTCCACACACTACGCCATCATCTGACCTGACCATCTAGACCACTGCAGGAGTATGCGACCACGCTAGTTCTAGAGAACTGTAATTTATTTGTATTTCTAACTCGCTTGAAAATGCTCGCATTGATTGGGCCTTAAGTGAACGCGGTTGCGCTGCCTCTACTTGTCTAATTGTCTCTGTCGAGCGTAACCTAATCAGATTTTGGATGCGAATACATGTCAATCGGAATTCATGAAAGCATTAGCTTGTGCGCTTGATGGATGTTTTGTTTCCATGTTTCGATTATACGGCTTTCGGAAAAACATGGGTTATTTGAATTCTCCGTCTTGGGTTCATTTGATCGAATTCCCGTCTATTGCTTACCGTGATCGAATGCCCCCGAAAGATATAAAGTCTCTCATATTGTACTCTGAATTGTATATCCTTTGTTCTTGTTACTTATTTGTCAGACCAATCCTTAGAAATTTTATATACCATTTATGACGTAGATCGAAGTTGCTCGTTAAAGTTAACCGTAATCTGTCAGCTTGCGATTTCAATCAAATACACCAATTTTTGTCCAATATCAAAAGCTATCACAGGCTGTAAGCACTTGTAGAAATAGCGACTCTTACAATTGCTATGCCTCCCTGATATGATGTTTAGTGAATTGTACTGATCAGGTTCGATATAACACAATTATTGAAGCACGAGAAGTTGAAATCATCAAGCACGAGGCTGCTTTTGCTCGACAGTCTCGAAAGACTCTCCTCCAATGACCATATCCCCCACCAAACTCGAGAACATGCTGCGTAAAAGAACTGCTATCATATTGGGGCATCCGGAATTTGGGTGGATGACGGCTATCGGCCACCATCTTATAGGCCAATCCCACTCCTGGGGAAGAAGTGATTGGAACCTCAAACATGAGGCTGCCCGCGGCCAGGATATTTTTGACGGCTATTAAGGTTATTTTCTCTCTTGAGTCGAGCGTGCTCCCGAACGGCAGGCGAACATCGGACGGCTGTCGTCGTGGTTGTATGTGACTGACTGTTTGAAGAAGCCATGGATCTTCAGGCCGTACCTGTGGTTGTAGAGGCCAATCACACAGCGGCTTGCTGAGGTGCATTGCAGGAACGAAGACAGGCCTCTGGCGACCAGCAGGACCATATGAGGCAACTTGCCTGGCAACGGGAGAGGCATCACATGGCTTTGTGACCTGGAGTCAACGGCTCCGGAGCCTACAAGAGGCACGATGGCGACTGGGGGAGGGATGCAGGACGCCTTGCAAGTCTGTTGGACGCAGTCTTGCAGAGTCGAGCAGTCGCGTGTGTGTGGAGAGGAGAGTGTGTGGCAGCACCTTTGAGCTCGAGGAGAAACAGAGCCTTGCGGTAGAGGGATAAGCGAGGCTTGGCTGTTGATAGCGATACCCTTAGACCCCTGCTTATCGGCCAGCTAGCGACCTGCTTATGTCATCCAATGCTCCAACAAAGCTCCCTTCAACAAATATCACATACTCCGTACACACTCACTTGCGTGCTCGCTCTCACTTCTCCCCGGGGGCCATTAAAGAGCTCTTGTAGCCTGGAATATCATAGTTTGCCTTCCTCTCTTTCCAACCTCCTTCATTGTAGCCTCTCGTCTGGAATGTAACTCGGCCTGTTACATAGCTACAACTTGACCTCCTCTTTAAGCGCTTCGATCACGAGGACCCTGTGGAGCATGACTCTGATCATCAGTACCGGTATCTGAGCCAACACTGAGCCTCCATCACACAAAATCGACT
Source organism: Hymenoscyphus repandus (assembly GCA_001414415.1). NCBI lineage: Eukaryota > Fungi > Ascomycota > Leotiomycetes > Helotiales > Helotiaceae > Hymenoscyphus > Hymenoscyphus repandus. The sequence goes on from LLCE01000127.1 coordinate 80,605, forward strand.
CCCACGCACGTCAATCATCCTACATCTGCTTTGCAGAAACTTGGCCTCCCCAACAACTGTGCATTCCTGTTCACCTGTTCACCTAACCTCCTGAATACTACACCGAGAACACCCCTGCATCATGCTCGTTGCCTGAGCTTCTCGTGCAGGCCCCAGCTCACCTACCTTCTCTCCCCCTGGGAAAGGCTCATAGGCTGCACCAGGAGAATTTTCTAATACACAGAAATCCACAGCGACTTCTTCAGCAGCAGTAGAATATGATGGATGCCAATATCATGAGGTATCTCGGCCCAGTTTTGTTCAAAATCTAGCCCTGCGATTGCTGTCGTGCAAGTGCAAATAGACAAACTCGAGTCTATTGCACATCAGACCCCGGTATCACGACGACAGCTATCAACTTCTCGCATTGCAGAAGACAAACTCGACAGAATGCATCAGCATCCCCGGCCGTCACCTTTGACGGCATCTCCTGCCTCATCCCCAAGAACAAACCCATCCCGAACCAACAATCCGAGAGACGAACGCCAGAGTCCTCGTACAGGAACAAGCTCAGATATGCCTAGATATGGCGGGGAAGATGAGGAACGGGCAGACAGTGGTACAATGCCCACTGATGGTCCTAGCAAAGATGCTGTAAAAAAGCTGGATCAAATCATACAGGTATGCCGGAAATATACTGAAGCAGGATGTCTTTTGGTCCCTGATTAGCCGATTTGCTAATTCTTAATTGATTAGAACTTTCATACTAAATCCGCCATTGTCGTATTACAATCGAGGATGTCATTGCCAATTGTGTACTCAAAGGATGGCACAAAGAAGACTAACAAATGGGTATGTCTTGTTTTTGAAATGAACCTCCAGTTGAAGCTCGTAATCTGATGTTATTAGTTTCAAATCGAAACGGACGACACGGAATCATTTCGCAAGGACTTGACAGTGTGGAGGACATGTGGTGGTATGCAGAACCGACCACCTCCGTTGATAATAGAGACATACCTCGATACATCGTCCCTACCCAAAAGCCACAGCCTTGTTATAGTTGATGATAATGGAAAGCGATGGGATGTATTGGAGGCACTAAACAACCCGAACGCAGCGAATTCAGGAAGTTCGCGTCTACGAGGTCGAAACACAGAGGTGATCCTAGAAAGATGGAAAATTGAGCTCAAGGAAGGAGAGAGGACATACGATTTTGCATCGACCCTGCCTACTGTCTATAAGAAGTGCATTGTCTTCTTCCGCTCTTTGTATGCAACCGCTAAGTTCACGCCGACATGGAGATTTGTAAAAAGCATGGCAAAAGGTGGTCCAACAAAGGGACTCTTGGAGGTTAAATGCCGTATACTGAGCGGTGATGTCCAACCGAGTCGGTTTGATGCGCTTACCCACCCATTGTACGAAAGTGGCGATCCTGTTACAACAAATTATCTACTTGGGACCACAGATACACCTGTGGGACAGTTCTCGGCAGAAGTAACATATCGAAGTGAATGCAACTTCCGTGTGGACGACTCGGAATCACTTTTGAGTTCTAGATTTATGGGTGTAGATGAGCAATATTTCACACCTTCCTTGGGTGTCAAAGATTCTATGCGTCATCGCTCATCCAGGAACACTGAAATTGGTTCTCTTCCTGCTAGCAGACAGCAAATTGGCGACCAGGAACCGATACAGGCCTATGGAAGTCTATCTACGTTCCACGGTGATGTACCACCGGGAGGCTCAAGTCCAATTTCGGCACTTCGTGCTGCCAAAACGATGGGTTCAGATACAAGTTCTCCTCCATCTGACTCTTTACCGAAATCAAAGCCAATACAAAGCTCCCGAGCGTCAATGATGTCTTTGGAAGGTATCACTATGGCAAGGAGACCCTCGGTGTCATTTCAACCCTTTAAGGCAGGCTCTCTATCATCCTCCCCAGGTCGGGGGACTCCTCAACATGCCGGGGAAATGCTTCCGCCACAGTCACCACAATCTCTACCTCGGGGCGGCGGAATTAGTGCCTTGACACAAGCACGGAACCGCTCTTCTTTAACAGCTGGGATGCCGGCTTCTTTACGCGGAGGTCCCATTGTCTTGGATAATGTGGTTGCATCTTCTACCTCTAGCTCGCCAAAACCTGCGCCGATAAGCAGGTATAGTAGCAGTTTCACACACCGGAGAGGAAGATCTTCATATGGAGGCACAAGTAGGATAGGCGATGATGACCAAAATAGTAGCGGTAAACAAAGCCTGTCGTCCTCGGTACAACCTGGATCGGACATCCTTGCGGAAGGAGCTGGTGGTAGCTCAGGATCACTACAAACGGATGAAGATAATATTTCGGACTTTCTAAAATTACTTGACAGTAAAAAGACTTTACAAAGTTTTGAGCCTTCAGGCTCAGCATCGGCAAAACGGACAAGTGCTCAGTTGTCAAAATTTCAATCGATGCGTGAGTCAAACAACGCCTTGACAGAATCAATGTCTTCGTCGACTATGTTGCACAGATCGTCAAGTTCCTCGAGCCGACAATTATCGAGTGTTCCGCCAATGGTAGCAGCCACTTCCATGTCTGCATCATCGTCACCCGGAAAGCCAATATCACCTCACACGCCACATACACCTGCCATACCTTCGCGATTGAGCGCAGGTTCGACATTGGACAACTCCGCACCTCGCCGGAGAATTAGTACACGCCATTCTATGCCACAAGCTCACGCCGAGGATGCCGAAGATGATGGCCAATCGAGTGGTATTGGTACTAATGCTATCGACATTCCCACATCGCCGAGGCCTTACTACCCACATGCTCGAAGATCAAGCTCTGTCGCTCAACAGCAGAGAGCCCTGCCAGTCGATGACGATCTAGGTGATTTGGCATTTGGCGTTCATCGTTCAATTAGTCTTGGTGCTGATGATCGTGAACCACCCAGCCTAAGTGCTCTACTTGGACTTGCATCCGAGGTTGTCGCATCACCTGCTTCACCATCACCTCCTCGACTTCTTCAACCGGCGGCACATATATCGGAAGCCCCGAGTGCCATGGATACAAACGAATCAGACGCTCCTCAAATCCCTCGTGGATTTATTGCCGGCTCGACTAATTCACCGTATCGTCCAAGGATAGGGAGGACTGGTGGACGAGGGGTCACTCCACCGCAAAGTGGCTCCTACACAAGTCTTATGGCAAGTGGTAGTGGCACGAGCGAAAGAGGCAGCGGCAGTGGGAAATACAGCTTAACGAGGACTGCCGGGACATATGAAGTCGACGATGACCTTCTCTTCGATATGAGCGAAATTGGTCGAGACCAATCATCAAGAAGGAGCATCGAAGAGCCTAGAGGGGGAGCCGTGGCAGGCTCGAATGAGCGCACCACATACGACTCAGCGAGAGGAGGAGATTCTGGCTCCAGCAGTCGAAGAGGCAGCCGTCGAGGGTGGTCATAGTCCACTTTCTTGGAACCCGGAATCGAAGATGGTGGAAACACTGTCGAATATACGTTCACCACTGATGCATTATATGACCATTTATGATTTTACATACACTCTCAACACATACACGTCTTCTTCAGGACCTGAACATAGGACTGTGGCATTGGGATTTTGGTGTTTTCCTTGCATTTTCAACAGTGTTTGCGAGCGGGGCGCAATGCTATGAATATGCATTGTGGAGGGAAGACCTACAAATTGAATAGGATTTTTGGATTTTGATACCTTTGGAGTTTAACAAGGGCTGGGAGGATGGCGAATGCTTTTATGGCACTCATACAATCTGATGCGGGTTAAGCACGTCCGCCCTTGGTTTTGGAGGGATACCCAATATTGAGGCTATCTCGAGGTGTACTCGATAGAAGGCCGGACGGATGGACGGAATGTTTTTATCTAAAGAATACAATAATTATAGACGACATTGTCGCTCGAACATGACGTTCTCTATAAAACCAATAATATAAGAAACGTGACCCCTGGGAAGTACCGAGGAGCCGGACAAGCGAAAGCCTTCCCCGCATTCGGACGTTGACAAGGGCCACGATGATGACTACGCTGGAAAGCTCCAACCAAGACGAGCTTTAATGCACTTCAACATGATCGATACTTCCCCATGGTGTGCCTCCAATGATATTGATCACACAATAACTTGCTTGTTCTTGTTTGATCGTGGCTAATACAAGCTCTTTGTTTGGTACTACCTTCATCATTGATGAACTATTCCACTCCACTTCACACAATCCTTTAATAGTATGGCTGGAGCGGTGAGAATTGCGCCCAATGTAAGTTTTGTCTGCTCGAATAATGGTATGCTGTGTGAAGGTGATACTGATATTCGTTGTAGAGGGCGGCCAGGGCAATGAACCTACTCCGAACTGTGCAATATACGCATCCTCCTTCCTGTCCCTGCCATGGTAACCCCAACCATCATCACCACCACAAACCCTCTGCTGGCCTTCTTGCACACGCGAAGCATAATCTTCAACGGAGCTATGCCACGCCAATTGACTCGAGCAGACAGAAAGAGTATGCTTTCGAGATGGCAGCTTCCTCGATTCGTTTCGGACCAGGTGTTACAAAAGAGGTTGGAATGGACTTTAAGAACCTTGGCGCGAAACGAGTCTGCGTTGTTACGGATAGCACCGTGAGAAACTTGGATGCTATGAAGCAGGTTGAGGAGGGGTTAACACGGGAGGGAGTCGAATACACTATTTTCGACAAGTGCAAGGTAGAGCCAAAGGATAGCTCGTATGTTGTACCTGGTTTGCGTTGGGGAATGTATTTGTTGACAAATGTGGTAGGATCAAGGAGGCCATTAAATTTGTGAAGCCATACAACCCCGACGCGTTCCTTGCTGTCGGCGGAGGATCAGTAATCGACACGGCCAAACTTATGAACCTTTACTACTGCTACCCAGATAGAGACTTTCTAGATTTCGTCAATGCCCCCCTAGGGAAAGGGATGCCAATCGACAAACCGCTAAAACCTTTAATTGCTGTCCCAACTACTGCAGGAACAGGATCAGAAACCACTGGGACGGCAATTTTTGATATGGTATCAAAACGTGCTAAGACTGGTATCGCTCACCGAAACCTCAAGCCTACCCTTGGAATATGCGATCCGCTCAATACTAGAACCATGCCATCGGCTGTACACGCAAGTTCTGGATTAGATGTTCTGTGCCACAGTCTGGAAAGTTGGACGGCGATTCCATATTTCGAAAGGATACCTCGGCCATCAAACCCGATCAACAGACCAGCTTACCAAGGTGCCAACCCAATTAGTGATATATTCTCCTTGCAAGCTTTAAGAAGCACTGTCAAGTATCTACCAAGAGCAGTAAAAGACCCTGAAGATCACGAGGCACAAAGTCAAATGTTGTTAGCAGCCACTTTGGCAGGTGTCGGGTTTGGAAATGCTGGAGTTCACTTATGTCATGGTATGCAAACCTCTGCAATTGAAGTTGCATAAATCTGACACCGTTTGCAGGCATGTCATATCCTATATCTGGTCAGAACCCAGGCTACAGACACGCTGGTTACGATGTAAATTACCCCATCATCCCTCACGGCGTCTCAGTAGCAGTATCAGCGCCGGCAGTATTCCGCTTCACAGGTCCTTCAAACCCAGAGCGCCACCTCGCTGCCGCAGAGGCATTCGGTGTGGATATCACGAATGTCAAGCATGAAAGCGCTGGCGAAGTGTTAGGCGAGGCACTCGAGAAATTCTTAGCCGATCTAGGAGACCAACCAAAGGGACTCAAAGATTTAGGATTCAAGAGGGAGCATTTGGATGACTTGGTTGAGGGGACTATTCCTCAAAAGCGCGTCTTAATGTTGGCTCCAGGTCTAGCCGAGGAGGTGAATGAGGAAAGAGAGCAGTTGCGAAACCTCTTTGAGGATGCGATGGAGCATTAGTGGTAGAATTAGCCACAAGTTTAAACTAAGCTAGTTTATTAGCTTACGAAGTTCTTAAACCTATGTGTCTTTTTCTTCAGTGTTCAGCTGAGTTCTTTGAATTGGCCTTATGCACTTCGGCTCTGGTACTACCCGAAAGCAACTACAATCACCATACAATACGGCGCTTCCACAACACAACAATTACAGATTCAACATCTAAGCCGTAGGAAGGATGTGCCAAAGTTAAAGCACTGTCTCGAATGTGAAAACCCCTGTTAACAATTGCGAATAACCAAGAAAATTACGCTTCGCTGCCGATTTCACTACCGCCCACTAGAACTGATCGCGAAAATCGACCTATAATACCAAATTCTGGGGGAAAGATTGACAAGAAGAGGGATTTCGTTAGCAAAGGCGAGAATGATTCTGGTACATCCCCCCTTCTTATTTACTCTTTCAACCTCTGACAGATAATAGATAATGGTAGCAGCAGCAGCAGCAGCAGCACTACGCTCTACCTCCCCAGCAAGACATCGCATCTCTACGACCTCCATAAGCACAATTATGGAGAGCATGATGGGTGGACAGTTCTTACTACCAAGAGAGGCTCGAGAGGTTTAGCAGAAGGGAGAGGAATAGGGGGATGGGGAGTTAGTGGAGAGAGGGGGGGAAGGGGGAGGTGTTTCCCGAGTTTTGTGAGTGATAGTTTGCTTTAATTTTCGTTTCTTACTTTTGAGTTGGCTTTCATTTGGTTGGGCGCTGGGTAACAAGGGGGATTAAGGGAATGTGCGAGGAGAATGTTTTCAGCTTGTGGTGTGTTCGCTTGGTAGGGATGATTCTCTACAGTGGGTGTCAAAAGTTTGAATCCCCCCCTGAGCAGCCAAGCCTCACTTTACCTAATTAGGCACTTGTTTATCTCGCTGCTTTTCGACCACTTTTTGAGGTTATTGATAATTAATATTTTATATACCACCCCTCTGCTGTAATTACTGCTTTTACCCTATTAGGCATTGTAATAGATAAATTATACAGAATAGCATCGTTAATAGCATGCCAGGCCTCCTTTGCTGCCGTAACTAGCTTCGCCCTTATATCCTCTGTATCGTTTACAAACTCTAATTCAGGGTATAACTTATATATTTCCGCCTTTATTAACGCCTATAAATTCTTAATCGGGTTCAAGTCAGGCGAATAGGGTGGCCAGATTATAACGACTACTTGCATCTGCCGTAAAATATCCCTTACGATATATACTGTATAGACAGAAGTGCTATCGTGTATAAATATATCCCCAGGCTCTAGAAGTAAAGGTAAATTCGCTCGATAAATTTTAACGATTACTCTTCCTATTACTCCTCCACGAGCAGCCTCTGGATCTCTATCTAGAGGCACAAGCCCTGTTCGTATTTCTTGCCTAAATCCGGCCTAAAACATCTGCTTTATACTCCTCCTACACCTCCTTTCTTTAACATCTCCTTGTAAAAGTTGTTCTGAAGGTCGAAGGAAAGTCTATATAGGTTATATACCGGCACCACACTCTACCGTACACTCGTCCGACCATTTAACTCGTTTCTAGTCGGCAGGTGTAAAATGCTCGTATATTTTAGCCCATTCTAATCTTCGATTAGCGTGGTGTTATTTAATCTCAGGGCGTAATCGTTACCTCTATTTCCGTCGATCCATTTCGCGTAGAAGACGTTGAATTGATCTCTTCTTACAAGTCGCATCTACCCCTTCTAATAAATCACGGACCTTTATATGTGGGTTTTCGGTCGTGACAATCTCATATATTCGATCCCTTTGTTCTTCTGAAAGCTTTCGGGGTGCGCCAGAGCGTGGCTTCGACCTATTTAGGTTACGTGAAGACTCGCGCCGAATTGTAGTTTTTATCGTGGAAATCGGGACTTCGGGGTGTTTCGCGTGAATTTGAAGATATGACCATCCAATACTCTTAAGCTCACAGAGCCTAGAGCGTAGCTGCGGATCGAGCTCCTTACGTCGTGCCATGAGAATTAGTTGTAAGAAAGAGAAAGGAGTCGAAAAGCAGCGAGATAAACAAGTGCCTAATTAGGTAAAGTGAGGCTTGGCTGCTCAGGGGTAGGGGGATTCAAACTTTTGACACCCCACTGTAGGTAGTGTTTGGAGATTAGATGAGTTTGAGTGGAGTTGACAAGTATCTTTAAATTCCATCGTTTGTTCTCACAGGGAGTAATCATTCTCCTAATCCTATAAGTAGCGGTTCGAGATAATGCCAAGGCAAGAGCAGGTGTCTTCTTATCTTAACTTGTCTATATTTGTAGAATGTGTTAATTATTCCAGTAGAGAGTCGACATTATATGAGGTAAAGGTTGTCAGGACAAGTGTCTTTCAAGGCAACTCGTATATTTTCAGTTTGCAATTGCTTCTTAATTCTCTAGAGACAGTCTCGAGATTAAACGACTTAAAAACTGCTCAGAAAAGTGTCTTGTATGCAACTTTTTTATTTTCAACTTAACTCAAACTCTAAGTAGAGCCTCGAGAGTGTGTTTCTTTCGACATTTATCAAGGACGAGTGTCTTCAATTCAACTTATTTGTATTCAGAACTAGTTTTGGCGTTCTTACTTTTCTCCACAGTACATAGAGAGCCTCACAAGAGAAAGTAGCTCTTAGAAAAGTGTCTACTCTCCTTTCCCATCTCATCCTCTCTTAGATTCACTAAACATCTCACAAGTTCCCAGATACCTCCCGGACCCATCTCTATTTTATTAAAAATAGGTATTTCCATAGGTATTTCCACACAATCAATAGAGATCTTACAAACGTGCCAACTACTCCTATAACTCTCCGCAACCTCACATCATATATTCCCTAGCTAATGATAACAGGAGAACAAACCATCATGTGAGAATAGCCTATCATACCCAAAGGATGCTCTGACAATGTATTTCGCCACCCCAGCATACCCAAATCTATTCATCATACCCGTCTTCAAAAACTTATTGAAGCATATTTCAAAGACGAATACCGCCACGATAGATCGCACACTCACCTTTAAGCGTTCCCTCTAGAACGTTCCACCCTTCCACTTAGTTGTATTACTGAACCTAGCCATAGACTGAAATAAAGACAGAGATCTCTCAGGTGATATCTAATGCCACCACTCAGTCTACCCTTCCTAATTTTAACTCTATCTTCATTTATTGATTGATAGCGGCCAACGAAGAAGTGCCGAGTAAGGGATTTACTGAATTGATTCATTGAGTAGATGAGAAAATTGCACAAGAGCTCCTCGCCAGAAGATACTAGAGTCCAATTCCGAGTAGGGATTATTTAAAGAATCAGGATCAAACTACAGGGAGACGAAAAGAGGAACACATCGGATGGCTAATATCATGTTTGTGGAATTTTTAGGGCACATGCATAGGATAAGTACCTCTCGACTTTCCTCCGCTATATCCTCTGACCATTATTACACTACAGAAGCCCTCAAATCATACAATCCTATAATTCCACGCTTAATATGCTGTACTTTGTCTGTAGAAGTCTGATGGATTTCCTGGTGGTGCACTAGGAGCTAAGGGAGCAGGAGCTAGGGAAGCTGGCCCCTCGGAAGTATCTGGCCGATGGTATGCTTTATATTGGCCAGGAGGCTGCTGTCCTTGGCTAGGAAGAGTTTGTCTGGAATCATATGGCTGAGCAATCGTAGGATAGCCTGCGTTGGCCGTTGGTGGAGGTGGGGCGTGACCTGAGGGTGGGGGTGGTGGATCGTAGCCTGGTTGGGACTGATGTTGCGATTGAGGAGGTTGATTACCATATGAAGTATATTGTTGTTGACTTGGAGGTGGTTGCGCATTCGGGTTTGGTGGATCAGTCGAGTACGGATCTTCAGAATAGACCGATGCACTGTAAGCAGAATTTGGGTTTTGCTGGTTTACGGGTGAGTCGTATACTGAAGTGGCGAGCTCTTGAGGATTGGAGTATGTACTCTGTGGTCGGTGGCCGGTTTGAGCTTGCTGTGGAGGGTACTGGCTTGGCGGCGGTGATGAGGTTTGAAGAGGAGCGGGTTTTGATGCAGAAGGGATGCGAGGAGTGGGATCGCGCTGTGGGTAGTTTTGGTGAGCGGGAGGCTCAGAAGGAACTTGATGATGCGGTTGCTGCTGCCGCTGGTGTTGCTGTTGTTGAGGTGTCACGACATAAAAGGGTGCTGGGGTTGACTGATGGGGTTGTGGAGGATAACCTTGTGGCGATGAGGGTTGTTGGGGGTATGGTTGTTCTACGACAGTCAGCTAGCGGTCCCCCTTTTCAAGATCGAGAATTCCAATAGTTACCTTGAGGATTAGGGGTATAATAACGCTGCGAATCTTGCTGAGGTGGAGCGGCTTGAGGTGGATAGCCTCCGCCATAGCCCTGACCTTGTCTTCCATATTGGTAAGTGGGTTGGGCTTGGGTCATAGATGCATCCAAGAGATTCTCATAGTCGCGGCACGACTTGATGAATCGTTCATTGAGCTGTGTGAAGTCATCTATATTTTGTTAGATCTAGGGTGCAATGATCTTAGTAGGATACGGGAAATCGAAGATGTACCTTTTCGTTGAGAGTACTTCCCAATAAGCTCAATTAGCTTTGGACGGATTGCGAGAGTGGAATGGTAAAGTTTCTAAGGCTACAATCAGTAAAGTCTCGTAAGAGATATTTTAGTCATTACCGTTATCTCTTCATTATCTCGAACATTGAGCTCTGAAGTTGAGGTGCTTAGCAAAGTAAGAAGCTTTTCAACATTCTTGATCTCTGCGAAGACCTCTGCTTCCATTTGAGCTTCTCTCTGTAGCTCTTCTGCAGTAGGATCTGCTAGCTTTTCCACGTAGTTCAACGGGAAGATACCAGTCTGCCCTCTCAAGAAGCCTTTCCACCAGTCCTTATACACGGACTCCAGTACCGCAATAATGTCACCTTTTCGGAACGTCAACTCATCTGGATCAGTCGCCTGGAAGTCAAACAGGGCTCGAACACGAGAAACTGTGGCAGCAGTCGTCCCTGATGGTACTGTGCTCGCTTTTGCCGCAGGCTGAGATTGCGAAGGGCCAGCAATAACATTTGTTTGAGAAGACGACTTTGCCTGAGCTTGGGTAGCCTTATCCTGGATTGACAGTTTCAGTGCCATTTGCAGCTCTTCCTCTTCCTTCTGTCGATCGACATCTGTTAATCGGCTTTTCGAAGGGGCTGAGGGAGGATGCAAGTTTGGATTCTGACTCTTGAGTCTCTGGTATTGGTCCCTCATAATTCCTAGATCGGGATCCTTAAACATTTCTGCCCATTCTGACATGCGCTCCAGTATCTTGGCCTTTACCTGTTGATGTGTGTTACGATCGTTGGCTAATCTGAGAAGTGCGTCTGTGAAAGCTCTTGAAGCAAGTTCTCGGTGCATCTTGGGTCCACAATTTTGACTCAGGGCATTTGCGAGCTATTCCAACAATCAGCATCTCATCAACACAGCCCACAGCCTGATAGTATATATCTAACCTCTAAAGTGTATAATTGAACGTTTGCATTCCTGTGCGCCAGGCGCTTGATCATAGTTGCAACGGCATCCTTCGCGCCACTCTCTTCTGTGGTCACCTTGTCACAAACATCCATGATATACTCCCAATTCTCGGATGTCAGATTCTCGTCGGTCGCCTTGGCTACACATTGTAAAAGTTAGCTGTAGTTCATTTGATAATATATGCCTTGAGCCAGTAGTCTTGCGACTTGGTGTATCAGAAATATGATCACTCACCGACGACATCGTCGAAGGCGTTCTGCTGGGCACGGAACATGATCGCTGTTCTTTTGCTTTATCCAGGAGGCCGATGTCCCGCTGCGGGGAGCAGCAAAAGGAATAGATGAAGGTTGTGAGCGATGCTGACACAGGCTTGATCTTAATTTTTGAAGATCTTGCAGATATGAACGAAGGTACTAGGAGGTCAGAGTATATTGGGCAAGGTCGACGTTGAATGATTTTGTGGAGATGGAAGCACCTTGGAACATTCGATGATGTTGAACTCCAAGCTTGTGCGGCAAGGCAAGCAGGCAAGCTCTCCTGCGCGCCCCCCGTCACTAAACTCCTTTGGGCCACCGTTTTCGTTAGCGGTAGACGTCACAAGGCTGCGCGTTCACACACTGCCACATTAGAAAAGCGCAACTTGCAATTAGGCTGCCATTTTAATCACGATGTCGACTGCAAATATTCTGTGGACGAAGGAGTTTTCCAAACTTGTGGAAATTATACGAAATTCTCTTCATACTCTTGAGTAGAGTACCTAGGTAATTTGACCTGTAGCCATCAGTTGAGAAAGAGGAATTGTCATCTGCTCTCGATTTCTTATAGATGAATTAGGATTTCTCTCAGGCGTTGATAGGATTATCATATATAAAGATTTGACTTGACTCCAGAGTATTATAAGAGGCCTTACCTTAACAGATCACCTCGAACTTTCCTGTTCGCATGGAGCACCTATGCGACACATGAGCTGTACTTACTAATTCGGCCCCATGCTCCCCTTCCACTGTTCGGATAATCTGCTCGCTTCGAGGAAGTGAGATTTGTCCAGCTTTGATCTATATTTTTAATGAAAGTAAGGTTTAGAATAAAGGAATTTTCGTTTTCTTAAGAAGCTCACAGGTGCGTTTTCAAGGTCTTCATGCGTTCGATGCCAACTAAACTTCGTTCTCTTCATTCCAACGTACGGCTCATGCTTCTCTTCCCACCAAGAGCCGGAGTTTCTATGTTACATATAAACATGCCGAATGCTCTCATGGCAAACGCAGATACAAAAGGCCCGAGCCAAGGACCGACCAATGCAGAACAACGCAAGACCACCAGACGCTATGCTTCCAATAACTACCACCTAGGAACACCCAAATCCAGAGCCTTGGATATGCCTCCATCCACGAAAGCGCCGGTAACTCCATCATATAATGCAAAAGGACAAGTAAACGTTGCTGCCATATGGCCCAGCGCAATCACCACATTTCGTCGTCATCATCATCGTCAGCTTGTCCGCGGGAGCCGCCTGACTGACCATAGGAATAATACTCTTTGCCTTGCCGGCCATGTTGGTTTGAATCTCCGTATCCGTTGTCAGCATTGTGCTGTGAAGCTCGAGATTGTGGACGATTTGAATCATCGTCCTGGTGATCATAGCCGTATATCTGCGAGTCATCTACATAATCCACACCCTCACTTGGCGGCGCATCCTGTGTTGGCTCAGCGTATTGTGCAATCCCCTAGACTGTTAGCTACTCCATCGTGGCTCTTGCAGGATGTACTTACTCGATGGTAGTCATAGCGGTACTGTTCTTCGCCATTCTCTCGTGCTTGTTGTTCTTGTTCCTTCTGGCGCCGCTCCGCTTCCTGCTTTTTCTGTAAAGCTGATTGAGGTATTTGCATTTGTGGATGCATTTGCTGAACCTTGGCTAAATAGGAGTACATGAAGTTACTCAAAAGAACTTGGCTGTACAACGCTCTCCGTGGGTTGGCTAACTTGATGTGAGCCATACGGTAAATGGCCCTTTCTTCGAGAATCGAGAATCTGGTCCAGCTATAATCGATATCTGGCTTGAGCTGACGGTGCGGAGGATCCGGTGAGAGGGTTCGTTGGGCAGCGCTCTTCTTGCTTGTAGAGTCGCGATCGCTTTTCTTCTTCCCACCACCAAAAATGGAGGAGAATAACCCATCTTTCTCCTTCTTGTTCTCGCCCCCTGATTTACGACTGCTCTCCTTCTTTCGCTCATCTTGCAATTTGTTTTCCATATTGTCCCTCTCCAATAATAGACTCTCGCGGCCTCTGACTGCACCAGTATCCATGGTAGATTGCAAGACATCCAGACGGGCGGTATCATGCGACTTGTCAAGAGCAGCCTTGGCCTTCGCCTTCTTATGATCGTCGTCTTTCTTCTTGTCCTTTTTGTCCTTGTCATCACTGCCCTTAAACCATCCCCAGCTGGTCTTTCTAGAGCCAGATTCTTCGTCTTTGTCCTTCTTCGACTTCTTCTCTGGCTTTTTCTCCTCCAAAATAGGAATTGCGGTTAGGCTGTCAGTCCCAGTTCTTGCTGTATTTCCAGGGAGAGGCGAGGGATGTTGGGTCATATCAGTCAGAGTAGGGGATTGCGTCACTCTGTTCAGGATCTGTGGGTTAGAGGAGTTTTGCCTTTCTATTGTTGGTCGTCTACTAGACTTCGCAGGAGGTTCAGGGACAGGCTGTTTAGTGATAACATGGGAGGCGTTCTGTGATGATGATCGCTCTGGGAATTGGTGGGTTTGCCTAGGAGGATCTGCAGACCCTCTCCGTTCTTCAGGCGGTGGAGGAGTTTCAACAATTCGTGGAACTGGTGGTTCGTTTTTGGAATACGTAGTGTTCCCATAACCTTGTGCGGGCTGTGTAGAATCATTTCCAGAGTAACTTCCTCTGATTGGTTCACCGATATCATCTTCTGATCTACGTTGAGAATTAGGTATTGTCGAGTTACTTTGTGGTAAGTTCTGTAAACGGCGTGCCCCGCGGTTTGGCCGTGAGAAATTCTCTGTTGGCGTGGGCTCTGATTGTACTTTGGTTAGTGGATAACCGATCGACGGACGGCCGTCTATAGGTGAGGATATCGGGGAGTCCTCCGTGTCAGTTTCGGCTCGTGCGTTTCCAGCCCTCTTCGAGAATGGAACTCTGTCTGCTTTCCTGAGACTTCCCCTTCGATACGTCGTTCGAGTAGACCGCCTCAAGCCGATACCTGGAGCCTGGGGTAAAATTGGCATGTCTTCATTAGCAGACACTTCGCCGCCTGTAGCATTCCGACTCGTATCGAGGCTCAATTTCTGCATCGCCTTTGATGGATCCCGTACAAGTTCATCCAGCTCTTGTAAATCAGCAATCTTCAAGTCTGGAGTCTGGCTTGCTGATAGTGACTTCTTCCTCTCGAGCTCTTCGGCTCCATCCTTGTATCCAACAGCTCCTCGACCACCATCATTATTAATCTGTCTTGATAGCATAGACTTCTTCCTCCTCAATGATGAACCCGACCCACTCCTTTCAACGCTGTCTGGTGATAACGAGGTCTGGTCGCCAGACCTCCGCTTTATAGACTGTACTCGGTTTTCTAGGAACGTTTTGAACTCCATTGGCGCAAGTTCGGGATGGACACGAGCAGGTACCCAGAATAACCTTGAAGGGTCATCCTCATTGTCATCGCCTGTGGGAGCCACAGATGGCATCAAAGACCCCCCTTGAAAAGACGGCAAATCCGGATCACTTGTGTTCCCAACATCCATTGACATGCGCCGTAAGGCCTGCAGATTGCTGAACTCCTGCGCAATCGTTGCTGGGTTCGAATCATAGTCGAGATCGTTGAGGGGAAACTGAGCGTTGGCAGCTTCGTTTGAATGGTGATCTCGAAGTGATAACGAGGGCGACAAGGGCCCTTTCTCAAAAGAGCCATTCTTCGGGCTCTGTATCATTCCTGGCGAGGTATATGATTTCTGGTTCGTGTTGCCATTTATGCTTGCGGAGGGACGTGTCCTGGGGCCTTTCGAATCGACATACGAGGTCCCTTCTTCGATACTGTCGTTTAACGGCGAAGGGGCAAAGCTGAGCGGCCGGTCAGGTTTCCAGGTCTCATCGTCGCCATACATATCTCCGATTGCCTCGGTGACGTGGTGATTGGTGTCACTGATCGAAAGTTGGGGACCATGCCCCCTCCTACTAGCAAAGCTGCCACCAATTTCTCGTGGCCTGGAAGAAGTCTGCAGACGGAGAGAAAGTGTTAGCAATAGCGCAAGAAGTTGTGATCAAATCAGCTATCTATTGACTGAGTCGTGGGACCTGCTGTGCCAACTTGCACCGGTGGGGCGGCACGACAGACAATGAGCCTGACAGCAGACGGCCTGGCCGACGACCGTGAATGGTTTCTGTTGCTTCGCGGAGGTATATCGCAGTGGTGGAAGGCAACATACCTTCATCGGAGCTGCGGTCCAAAGAATGTTCCCCTTGCTGCTGGCTTTAGGACTACTCGCACCGGGGGCTCACTTCGACCTTCGAACGGTATGCTGCTCATCTGGAAGCAGTTCTAACTGTGCTGAGAGAGCCGACGCGTCGTGTAAGTATATTGGACGTTGCAGGTGGCTAAGAACTACGGAATATCATCATCGCAAGGTCGTCAGTTGAAATCGAATGCTCAAGGAAGATGTTCAAGGAGGATTCGGAGCAATAGAGGTTGAAGTCCATGTCGGCAGAACCAGGGTTTAGCGATCCGCCGTTGACTTAGCGGCAACATCCTGTTCTGGACTCTTGGCAGTCCTTTGACCAACATCAAAAGAAGCTTGAAAAGGAGGCGATTCTCATTGGAGAAAAGATGATAGTGTCTCGTTATGTTTATTCACATAGAAAATTATGTAAGAAACTGTCATTATTTGATACATATTTTACTTGAACATGTTGTACTTCTACTTAATATATAACGTAAAGGGTGCTTCGGCCTGCCGTACACAAATGCTAGTGTGTTCAATGTAGAAAAACCCAGTGGATTTCACAGTTGGGTCCAGGCCTGCTAACTCCGAACAAGATAAAAACTCAACAGCGGGAATCTACTCCGTGCAACAACCATGACAGATCACGGCCGAATGTCTCTGGTGAAACTGGTCAACGGGTCGAATGACGAGCAGGTGGCTTCGAGCCTTTGACAGCGGCTTGCAGCATTGTAACCTGTTAGGGTCAGAAGGAATACCCCTATTCGTCTCGTTGCATCGCGTCTCGCGTGCCTCTTCCTCTCCCCTTTTTACATTTGTGGATCTGGGATTCCAAGCGCGCTAACATGCCAGCATATCTCCGGCCAGTGCCGAGTGAACGACGCTTGAATCCACGTTCATATTTATTACTCGTACTCAATTAGTGTTACTCTGACCGCTGACCAGTGAGCGTGTTGCGTTGTTTCTTATTTCAAGGGGAGGGCAGAAACCTCATGACCCCACCAGCGCTTAATCACAGTATGCGTGGCTTTGGACATTGACGGATCTGGCTTTTGGATTTAGGTTTTAGCCTATGGCGGCGGCGTAGATTTCCCCTCCTGACTCGATCTCCTACGGTGTTTGTGGCATGCTCATCGCCACCGTCTCTGCTCGTATTTGAGTGTAAGACTACAGAACTCATATATACCATGGACTCGTACATCAATGTAGGAACGTATTTCGTACATCCTGAAGCATGGTGACAGCAGGATGTGCAAGCTGGATTCATTCGGCAGCAGACCGACGCCACCCAAACAAATGGACCAGGTTTCGCCATCGTCTCCGCCTTCCACCAGACGCCTTATGCGAAAGCATTCTTTAGGCACGCATAAGGTACATTAACAATTCCGTCCACCGGCATTAAGCATTGACTCCTATACTGGTTCCAAAATCAATACACGCCTTCACATCTGCCTTAAAAAGGAGACGTGGGTGGATGAGCCACCCGTTGAAGCTTCAACTTTGTTTTTCCAATGGCAAGCGAATAATGCGGGGAAGTTTTGTACTACATCAATTCTTGACAATTTATCAGCCAGTGTTGATGACTTCAGATCACTACCCCTCCTTCCGATGAAATCCACCACTTATTCTTCACTGGGGCAAATTTTGTTTGCAATTGTTATGGCTATGATTTCCCGCCAAATTGTATCATTCAACCGGCCTCGGAAAATTCATTCCATCGGCAGAAGGCTAGCCGAGAATCTGCACAAGTGTCTGGTATACTTTCTTCTACAATGTAAATTTCTATGAGCCTGGGGAGTCATTCGACTTATATCTTGATCATTACTGCCTGCTCAGAACAATGGTTGAACAGAGGTTTTCCTCTCTTTGCATTGCTTCCTTCTTTTTGACGGCTGCGTGCGCGCAATCATGTTGGAAAGACACCACTTGTAGTGGTCCTACAAGCGCATCTTTCCCAGGCCCATGGGATGAGAATATATACGCACCATCTTCCCGAAAGGTGATCCCAAAATCGGTACTCGCACTGGAAACAGGGGAGACAATTTCTGCTTTCTCAGGCAATGCAACACTGCAAGGAAATGGGTCGACACTCGTTTTTGATTTTGGTATTGAGGTCGGGGGACTGGTCTTAATAAATTACTTTTCGACAGGAGCTGGATCTTTGGGATTGGCATTCACAGAAGCAAAGAATTGGATTGGTGAATGGTCTGACTCGTCAAATGGGAAATTCACCGGACCCGACGGTGCTCTATACGCGAATTTCAACAAATCTGGTTCTGGATCATATGCAATGCCGAGCATTCGCTTACGGGGAGGGTTTCGATATATGACAATTTTCTTAATCACAAACGGCAACATAACTGTAGACATCAAAGATATTAGTATCGAAATTGGGTTCCAACCCACCTGGTCAAATCTCAAAGCCTATCAAGGATATTTCCACAGCAATGATGAGCTTTTGAACAGGATCTGGTACAGTGGAGCATATACTTTACAGACAAATAGTGTTCCGGTAGATACAGGCCGTTGGGTTCCCATGCTTTCCAAAGGATGGGCTAATAACGGTACGCTTGGCCTTACTGGAGACACCATAATAGTTGATGGTGCTAAGCGTGATCGTGCTGTGTGGCCTGGTGATATGGGAATAGCAGTACCTTCGTCACATGTGAGTATAGGAGATCTTAATTCCGTCAAATATGCGTTACAAGTCATGTATGACTACCAAGTGAGTTCATTCTCTACTCTCTCATGCAAATGTCACTAATTTCAACAGAACCCTAAAACAGGAGCGTTTCCAGAAGCTGGACCTCCTTTACTTCAGCTAGGCTCTGATACATATCATAGTAAGTGCTCAACCTACCACCTGACATCTCTTTGCACCTACTTCCCTTTCAACATTTCTAGACTTGACTAAATACTGAAGTGTGGACCATGATTGGGACCTACAACTACGTTCTCTATAGCAACGACATCAGCTTCCTCCTCCATAACTGGTCGAAATATCTTCTCGCCATGAACTTTATCTATGGCAAAGTAACCTATCCAAGCGGACTTTTGAATGTCACAGGTCTTAGGGACTGGGCGCGCTGGCAGACCGGATACAACGGAAGTCAAGCTCAAATGATGTTTGCATGTCCTTAAAATTTGCACATCTAATGGCTAATAAATGGTAGTCTCTACCGCACACTCAACACCGGCGCCGACCTCTCAAGCTGGGTAGGAGATACAACAAACCTCTCTTCAACCTGGATGACTCGCGCCGAGACCCTCAAAAAAGCTATCAACAAACACTGCTACGACGATAACTACGGCGCTTTCAAAGACAATGCCACATCTACAACCCTCCACCCCCAAGACGCGAATAGCATGGCCATTCTCTTCAACGTTACAAACTCTCCATCCAAATCCCAATCCATCTCCCGCGCTCTCTTGAAGAATTGGACACCAATTGGTGCTGTACCACCAGAACTTCCCTATAATATCAGCCCCTTTATATCCTCCTTTGAAATCCAAGCGCATTTTACCATTGGTCAAACAGCACGCGCTCTCGAACTCATCAGAAGAAGCTGGGGCTGGTATATCAACAACCCTAATGGTACTGGGAGCACAGTCATCGAAGGGTATCTACAAGACGGCTCTTTTGGGTATAGATACGATAGGGGGTACAGTCATGATGCTAGTTATATCTCACATTCACATGGTTGGAGCTCGGGACCTACTTCCGCACTTACGGAATTTGTGTTGGGATTGAGTGTGACGAGTCCTGCGGGACAGAAATGGAGACTTGCGCCGCAGTTTGGGGATTTGGAGACGGCAGAGGGAGGATTCACGACGGGGCTGGGGAAGTTCCAGGCTAGTTGGGAGAAAGGGATGAGTGGGTATAAGTTGAGCTACAATGTCCCTGAAGGCACGATGGGTGAGGTTGTCTTGCCTGCTCTAGAAGCGGCGAAGATGCCGAGAATTCTCTACGATGGAGTTCCTGCATCTGAAGGAAGCAAAATTGTGATTGTTGAGCAAGGTGTGAGGCTGGATGTTGGAGGTGGGTCCCATAGTTTTGTTGTAAGTTGATAGAATAGAGGAAACACGCCGTCTGAAGTGCTACTTGTAGCTTCAAATATCATTGTGAAAGGGTGTATGGACTTCATGATACTATATCTCTGATTGCACCCGCGATTGAAGAAAAGTAACTGGTAGGTTCACAATTCTGTCACTTGCCTTGGCTTAAGTGGCATTTGTTCCTTCGATTTAAATAACGCGCCTTGTGGAATGCACCCGCCGACGCAGAAATATAAGAGAGGAATAGAATACTAGCATTCTTGAGTCGATGTCGACGTTCCTCTGGCGCCGTATACTATCGCGCTTTTGTTTCGACAATTTGATCTAACAGTCGAAGTACCTGTCTAAGGACTAGTGTAGATTTTTCGACTCACGCTCGCTAATCAGGACAATAAGAAAAGCCGAGATCCAACAAGGATGGCCTAGAAGAATTTCGATGCTTGCGGATATTTTGTAGATCATGTTGATCGGATACAGCAGGTCGTTTGAACAAAGATCGGAAGAAAATAGATGGAAAAAGCAAGACTTCAGGCCGACTGGGCTCAAGACAACAAGCACACATAACGATGCCTTGTCCATGCATGACGCTAGTTTCCAAGTTTTGGGTTCGGCTATATTGTTTTCCAGCTCATTTGTGCTGTCAACCAAACTTTTGGGTATCACGCAGCCCAAGCCACCGGTACTTGGGCGAATAAGCTTGAGGCTACCATCAGATATGAGCAGGTGGGAAATTAAGAGTCTAGATCTTTGGGGTTTAGGTGAATTTGCCTCAACTCGCTGTCGCTTGTACCACGGTTATGTTCGTAACCGTATTTTGTTCTAAGTTGAAAACTTCAGTAGAAATTGTCGAGTCCGTCAACGCAAGAGCAAAGTACTATTATCCAAAGTCTCATATCGCTAGAGGATCTACGTCTATGCGCTTCAGCCCCATTGGCAGAAGTGTAGAGGGTAGTTTCGTGATGTGATTCTATGGTGGTTGCAGGTGAAGGGAAGGAGGTTTTTGATCTCCGCGAAACGATGCGCTGTGAGGTCATCCCGTTTCCCTTAAAGTCAATAGCTTTGAAGCTCTAGCTATAAGGTCCAAGCAGCGCCCTGTTTTCTATTCTCCCATTACTCGCACTCATTACAAAGTTAATCACTGCCGTCGCGGAGATCGAGACAATAACACTTCCCAGCGAGTTCCTCTCCACAGACCAGAATCGGCAAACCAAGCAATTTCATCGACAAGGATCCCCCACATCTACCCGAACTTCGTACCACCAGTAAGATCACCACCCCATCTTCACACCGTAGCGATAGCTCTCTAGCCGGCGGTATCGATCATTTGCGCGCAGTCTCTAATTCAAGATGTCTAGGCTTACTCCAAGCATGGCGGAAAAGCCTGGTATGCCTGGGTCACACCCAGCAGGAATGCCCCTCCGTCAAGCCTCCACGTCGAGCGCAATGAGCGACGATGCGATCCCAACTTCCAATCCAAATGATGTGAGTTGCTCGCCCCAATCGCCAGAATAACATTAATTGCTGATGCTTTCTGTGATTATAGACATCCTCTCTTTTGGAAGAACGTCTGCGCGCCTGGAAACATGCGGTGGGATATCTAGAAGATTATGTTACTGCCACTGAGAAGGTAGAAAAGGCGCATTCGAAGGAGTACGAGAAAGTGCTAAAGGTACAGAGATCTTTCGACATGAACGGTCGCGATTGGTTCTGACATGTACAGACGATAAACAATCCGTTGAAAGAAGGACATCATTTTGATCAAGGAATGGGGGGTGTGGCCGCCTTGTTCGAGAACATGCGACAAAACACACAGGTATGCTATATATAATATCTACCGACAAGCTTCGCTAACCTATAATAGGGTCTAGCAAATTCCCATCTTGAAACTGAACAGAATCTCAAAGGCTCCGTCCTCCCTATCCTCGACCGATTGCATAAGGAGATCAAGAACAAGTCAAAGGAGCTCGCTTCTGGTGCGGCTAAGGGAGCAAAGGAAGTAGATAAGGCTCGAAATACAACACAAAAACATATCGAACTTTTGGGGCAACAAACCGCCAATTACGAGTCTCAGGGTGGGAAGATGACGGCAGCAGATGATCCATATGTGGTTCGACGTGGGGTTCTTCATCGATTATCTGCCCAGGTTCTACATGAGAACAACAACAGACACGATCTCATTGCGGTACAAAACAACTTTGCGCAGTTTGAGCAGCATGTCATCGAAGTCATTCAGCAAGCTATGATGTCGTTCAATCAATTTGTCGCTGGTCAGGCCCAGAAGCAGCAGGAATTGTACGGTGACATTCTAGCTACTACTCAACAAGTACCTGCAAATTTCGAATGGGATCGATTCGTTCAACGGAACGTTAACATATTGATTGATCCTAACTCTCCTGAACGAACGGTGGACAGCATTCAATTCCCGAATCAGAACCACAAAGGCACCCAGGCACTGATCGAGGGAACGCTGGAGCGAAAGTCGAGAAACAAACTCAGCATGGCAGGCTACTCCACCGGATACTATGTGGTGACCCCCTCGAAATTCTTGCATGAGTTCAAGGACAACGATAACATACGAAAGGATCCGACCCCAGAACTTTCCATCTATCTCCCTGATGCAACCATTGGAAATACCAACGGCGAGAAGTTTAATGTTAAAGGCAAAGATGTGAGCAAGGGATTTGGAAGCAAGCTCTCCGGTACATCTGAGATTGCCTTCAAGGCACATTCTCCATCTGACGCTCAAAAGTGGTATGATGTGATCAGATCTGCTGCTGGATCAGGACCAATACCAACCCTTGCACATACAAACACAATGTCAAGTATGGGAAGCGATCCATCCTCGCCACTGAGCCCGGTTGACAAGAAAACTATTCCTCCTTTGCAAACTCAGCAGACACAGGGTGTAACTGGTGGACAGACGGTTGCATCTCCTGTCTCTGCACATCCGTTAAGTGCAATTGATACAAAGACCACTCCTCCTGTCGAGAAGTCTTGAAGATTATATCGAAGCGTATCTTTAGCGCAGATTCGGAAGTGTTTGAGCGAGATTTCCTAATTTCTAATTAATTAATTAATTAACGTACGGTTTGATTAACGTACGGTTAGTGATATGTGTCGATAGCATCATCTTTCCTTCGAACTTGATGGTAAAACCCATATTTGTCAAGGTAGCATTGCCAGAGCATGGCATTTCTGCACAGCCATTTGCTTGACCCTCGTGATGTACATGTCGACCAATGAGACTGGCGAACCATGTGGATCTATGAACTTCAAGCAACTTTGACATAAACTTTTGACGATCAACCTTGGACTGTCGCCACAGTGAGTTCGAAGGTGAACACATTGAGCCCCCTCAACTGTTTCGTGGTTTGGGGTAAACAATTATATTCTCTGTCGCAAGTGACTGACAAGGTTGAATACTGAGTAGACTGCTTAGAGGTGATCGATATATACATTGTTTAGTCTTTGTGTTGTGAGATTCGAACGCTTCTATTAGTATCAACCACCTTCCCCTCATGTAAGAGAACGTATTTGAACGGTTACCGGCACTTAAGCGCACTCTGTGCTTGGCAAGGCATTCTTGAATCGAATTGCTAGTGTCTTTTCCAGTCTTGGAAATCATATGTTATTGAACCAAGTAGTGATGTTCCCGAAGGCAGCAGGAACGGTTTGATAACCTACCGTATTCCCTGGCTGCGCCTTCCTTCGTAGTATTTAGTGATTTTCCTTTCATGAGCATTTGCTAGACTTGAGCTTCCAGCATCACCAAGTTTCATTCACCATATCTTTTGTGAACCGCGCATCAATAGCCTCGCACATAGTATCTTTCGATCAACTTTCCACAATTTCATAACACAAGTTCATACATACCACGACAAGCTTGTAGGCTATCACGATGGCACAACCACAACCACAGCCAGACATCGAGATGGCCCCTCCACAATACAATAACAACGTCCCTACCAACCCAAACGAGAAACAAAATTTGAATATCGTCCCACCAAGTCAAGTTCAGGGACCTCACTCGCCAATTATCCATTATGGGTCATCTACACCATTGGCCTCCTTGCAAGAAAAGCCGCAACCTGTTGATTGCCCAGTGTGTGGAGTTCGGGAGATAACATTGTAAGTAAATCTGACTTTTGTTTGTCTTTCAAACATTCGCATTTAAAGTTATCTTACCTTGTAACATGTCATGACTTCTTGGATAATATGCTGACGTGATTTGCAGATGCGAGTATCATTCCGGTGGTGCAACTCAGTAAGTGTCTTATATCAAACGTCTATTGCAGTATAACTAAATGATAGAATAGTCTTCTTGCCGTTTTGCTCTGTTGCTTTGCCTGCTGCTTGGCCCCCATTCCGTATTTTGCTTCTGGATGCAAGGATTGTGAGCATCGATGTGGAAACTGTCGCACACTGCTTGCAGTTTGGCACCGAAGTGGAAGAACGGAGGTTATGGCTCACAACACAAATGCTGCATCACGAGGCACAATGAATGCACTACCACAAAGCACGACGTTGAACTGAGGGTGGGAAGTGGAAGCGGAACAAAATACAGCCTCGAATTAAATTGTGTGATAGTACTAACGTGGGTAAGGACAATGCCATGAACGCGGAATTGCAAATAGTTAAAAGGAGTCTGGAGCTCTAGTTGCACTTAACATTGCTCATTCGCGGTATAAATATAGTAAATTAAGTCCGCATCACTATAGTTCCTATACCTAGCATATCCTACGGCTTGAAAGGCATTGACTTGAGTGCTATATTGGGATTGAGACCTTAGTTCAGCTCTCTGTACACACTTGTTCATTTCCTAGATATTATATGACAATCAGCTAGAATGTCCTTGGATTTTGAAGAGAATGAGCTTAAACGTCCTAGATAGGATAGAAGAATGATACATATTCTCGTTCCTTAGATAAGATACGAGGTTCTCCCGATGGTGCCTGGGTGTATCCAGAGTTTTGACCCACGCTATTACATAGACAAGTCGGTTAAAAAGATAGCGACTAACTTATTAGCACCGAATACCAAGCAAAAACAGATACTCGCACTACCAGGGGGAAGAGAATATGCGCATGAATGGTTCAAGATAGAAAGGTGAAAACATCAGCTGATACAAATGAAGAAAGAAGGTCATTCATCGGTACAGAAGCCTTCAAAATCTATTCCTTAGCAATTTTCATGACAAAACTTGGCTTAATACTGTTTTCGACAAGCCTATGTGACTACACGTTGAAAGAGCTGCTAACTAAGTCGCTTACAGAATTTTCTGAGTACTGTATAGTTAGATTTGGTGGGTAGATTGAGGTTGCGCACGGTGCAATTCTGGTGACGTGCAGCGTTTGGCGACGATGCAAGGGCTCACCTTCTCGAGGCCCCTTCGTCCTTCTTTCTCTCCCATCGTCATATTTCAACTCATCAATAATTTTTGAATCCACTTTATGCATGTACCGGATCCTCTCAATTGATCCTGCCTTACTCAATACGACGTCGTCTCAAAGCCTCAGTTCTCCTAACGAGTGTGGAAGTGCGAAATTTTTGCTGTTGGCGTTCTTACTTACCTGGCCTCGCCTGGAACCCGATCTTCAAGCCATCCATCGTACAGGCGCACTTCCATCGACAGGTAGATGCTGTCGAACAAGCAGTAGTGGCGCACACCCTTCAAAGTCGTCTTGACTCAGGGACAAACTTTAATTTACTTGTTGGCCATCAACAGGACCCAATGACATTCTTTTTAAGGTCGCGGTGGCGATCTAGTGATCCATCCCTCTCACAGTGTCTGATATGGACATTGACAACAAGCCGCGTTGGAACGAAAAGAAAATTACGGAGTCACCGCGAAAGAATATGACGGCATTCCTTTACACAATCTGGTGATGTCTTTCATGATGGTGGTACCACGATGCTTCAGCTCTTGCTACGATCTCTGCGTCTTAACCTTAGCCGTTCTGTTTTGTGCTAGCAATGCCAAAGCAATGCATCTATCTAGATTCTAGCTTGCGCGTCAGCAAGCTCTCATTCGGTCATGGGCGAGAATGCTGATAAATCTTATGTTTATTTATTATTATTGTTATTGCCGTCTCAAGTCCCACAGCCCAAGCAAATGCTGCTGGGAGCTTGGGCGGTATTCCTAGTATCTCGCTTTCTTGCCTCGGTCTTCCCAAAGCTTCCACATCCTGTCGTTTCGTCTACCATCAGCAATGAGACCTCCGAGGACCCGTTCAACCAAACCAAGACCATGAAGGCGTTACTGCTTGGAGTGAGCCGGGGACTGTCCCCGGCACCACGCCTAGCTGAATATTGTGTCTTGAGTCCTGACCTCGAATTTGTTGCTAGTGTGCCAAAGGCAGGTACCATAGCGATCTTAGGTTTCAAACGTATTTGCGGCGCCAGCTCGTGGTTCGTGGAACTTACACTATACCTATCACGCTGAGTGTTGTACCACTCGAGCTATTGTCGAAGGGATTAAGCTCCGACCCTCCCGATTTGCACAACCGCCCAGGAATCTAGGGCTTGGACCCTCCCGCGATTGCTCTTGATGGCTCTTAAGGTTTGCATCAGTCTAGACAACGTCCACCGAATGGAGAGATCGGTCATGCTAGGAAAGGTATACAGGGATGATCTTACATTGCGTTGCATTGAATTCCGGAACGGGAAACCTAAGTCTTGCTGTGTCTGAATATGAGGATTGTCCTCGCAACAATTTCACCTCCAATGCCCCTCGGCGAGCGTCAATAAAATCTTTCCTTTCAAGAGCAGCAGTGACATCGACCAATTTTTGCCGGGTTCAGGTCTCCGGGAGGAGTGAACATCGAACTTATTGGAGTACATGGCTTGGTAAGGATCTGGGTTCGAGAGCTGCGGGAGCCACGATCTAGAGCCTGGGCAGATCAAAGATTTGACCATCTTTGGCGCATGGGAATCTGCAGACCCTTTATCTAGCACAGTGCTATCTGAGCAACGACCTCCCATCATTGTCCGCACTGCATTTCGCTGGACAATTTGAGGAATATCGAATGTCCTCCATGGTTAACGCGACCACCTACAACGACCCTTTCACTGTACTCTGACACGAGGGGTGGGAAATGAGTGTTTATACCTCCTCCAGGGCTCAAAATGACTTCTCAAAGTGCATCCGAGGATCAACAGGCATGTAACCTTAAGTTGGAATCTCCCAGTGGCGGCTGGAACAAAACCGCTGCTGAACTTCCACGGATCGAGAGGGTATTCCCTATTCGGATACAAGTTCAGCAAAAGCAACTGTCAGCCGCTGGTAAGTGATCAATCCCACAATTCTACTTTACGTTCTTAATATCAGTACAGATCTCACCGATGAATTGACCAAAAAGGCCTTGCCGGAACCTTCCAGCAACGATAATGAAAAGTCTCAGGAAGATTCGAATTCCATGATTCCACTCGGCGAGACCATCGGCGCATTTGGGCCTCCTCAGGTATTCACAGAGGAACCAATTCCAGCTAGTTCAAAGCACGGGAAGTTCTATTTCACAAGTCGGTTTAGCTACTTCTCTGGAAGTGATGATCAGAAGTCATCGTCCAACAGTGAAAGCGATGGCAGCACAGCTTCAAAAGTCGACACGGGTCACTCATCCTCCTCAGCGGGTGGGAGCGAGAAGGTCTACCGCTGTGAGGATGAACCGATTCATATTCCGGGTGCAGTACAACGATTTGGTGCCCTCATCGCAATAAGAGAATCAACAGAGGGTGTTTTCCTGGTCCATATCGTTAGTGAGAACTCAAAGGATGTAACTGGCTTAGACCCTGAAGCGTTGTTTGACCTACGTTGTTTTACCGATATCCTCATCCAGAGTGACAAACGAGAATTTGTTGCACGGGCTCAGTCAATTCGAAATTTGTCCTCAGAGGACAAAGCCCGGACAAATCCAGACGTATTCACTATTTCCCTAACGAGTCTACTCGGGGCTCCAAAACCGGTATTTTGCGCCATCCATTGCAACGAAGGGTCAGATCTCATCATCTGCGAATTCGAGCCGAAGAACGATGTCTTTCAAGCCGTTGCACCTGCTCTACCCGAAAGTCCTATTTCAGTGACGGACAATCAAGCCATAGCGCCAGAACAGGTTCATCCTACAATGACCAAAAGCAGGCCTCTACGCATCAATCGTGAGAGTGGAAGGCAGTTGGGTTCCATGGAATTATTTCATATCCTTTGTGAGATGCAAGCTCAGTTGGCTGGGGCCACTACTTTGAGCTCGCTGCTCGACATCACGGTCGGTCTTGTGTACGAGTTAACTGGTTTCCATCGAGTTATGGTGTATAAATTCGACGAGACAAATGCGTAAGCACTGCCTTCTTTGCTCGTTCGGCTTTTATGCTGAGGGAGAAAAGCCCCTTTACGTTGTTTTAGCGAGGAAATACTAACCACACGCTCACGTCCTTCTCTCCTGGACTAGACTAGGACAGGCTGACTTTCACTAGTGGTTGCGTGGTTTCTGAGTACTTCAATAATAAAGCAACCCGAGATTCGTACCTGAACTTACACTTTCCCGCATCGGATATTCCGAAGCAAGCACGCGAGCTTTATGTTGTCAACAAGATACGAGTTCTTTATGATAGAGATGAAGAGACTGCTAGGCTCATGTGTCGCACTCGAGAAGATGCTGAGACACCTCTTGACCTCAAGCACTCTTATCTTCGAGCTATGTCACCTATACACATCAAATACCTTCTCAACATGGGAGTCAGGGCATCAATGTCAATTTCGTTAATGGTTGAGAACAAACTATGGGGCCTAATAAGCTGCCATAACTATGGCTTAGGGATGCGTGTCTCGTTGCCAGTACGGGAGCTGTGCAGATCATTAGGAGAAAATTGCTCAACACACATAGAAAAAATGCTCTACTCGGCCCGCATTAAAGTTCGCAAGCCTCTCTCTGCAGCGCCAAAGAAGACCTCACCAACAGCATTCATTGCAGCCTCTTCATCCGATCTCTTGAATATGTTCGACGCCGACTTCGGATTTCTTGCTATCAAAGGCGAAGCCAGAACTATAGGAAAACTCTCTTCATACAACGAGGCAATAGCACTTCTACAATACATCCGCCAACGAGCCTTTACTGAGATTTTTGCAACACAGAATGTCAAAAAAGACTGCCCTGACCTTGGATTTGAGCAGGACCTTCAGATGCTGGTGGGTATGCTGGTCGTGCCTCTGGCTCTAAACGGTGCCGACTTTCTGGTATTCTTTCGCAAGACCAAAGACAAGGAAATCCTTTGGGCAGGAAATCCGCATGAGAAGTCCATACGACCTGGTACGAATGCATATTTAGAGCCCCGTAGTTCTTTTCGCCGGTGGACAGAGCAAGTTGTCGGGACTAGCCGCGAGTGGACTGAAGATCAAGGTTCGTCTCAACATTTCTGTAATCAACCACAATTGCCGCAGAGGTTTCTAGACTGGGAATTGAGACCCTATGACTCACTGCAACGTACCTCCCTTGGATATACTGATGGTCTAACAAAAAGGGTTCTCGTTTGGTGCTTAATCGTGTATTCAATTGCTAACATCTTATAGTCGAGTCGGCCGCAGTCTTGAGCACGCTTTACGGAAGATTCATTGAGGTCTGGAGGCAGAAAGACTCTATTGTTCAAAGGAACCGTATGACGCGTCTGCTCATTCGAAATGCTGGACATGAAGGTAGCCTTTCCACTCCAGATTCAAGTGATGTTTTGTTCTTACTATTATAGTCCGGACGCCCCTCAACAGTATCATCAACTACCTGGAGGTAGCACTAGAAGAACCGTTGGATGAACGAGCACGACAGCATCTGTATAGGTCGCTCCAAGCTTCTAAAGCCTTAGTCTTCGTAGTCAACGATTTACTTAGCCTGACAGAAGTAGAAGATGTAGACTTCAAAATTCACGAGGATAACGTCAACCTGAGGAGACTGATTTCCGAGGTCATCTCTGCATTCAAGGATGAATCGGTGCGACGGAATTTAGAGATTGTTCTCCACGAAGATGAGGCGGTTCCAAATATTGTCCGCTGCGACCCAGCGGGCTTAAGACAGGTTCTTTCGAATTTGTTGACTAATGCTATCGAGCATGGCACCGGAAAATTGATTCAAATTGAGTTATCGTGCCTTAGTTCTACGGAAGGCAATACTCTAGTTGAAATATCCTTCCAGGATCAAGGGCAAGGACTCACCGAAGTAGAGCTTGACAGCATTTTCCAAGATCTTGAGCAGGTTCTCGACGAAGACGAGAGCAACCCCGATATGGCAGCCGAGCAGCAGAAAGAACCAGACCCGCCCAAACCTATTTCGATAGGACTGGGACTTGCCTTTACGGCGAGATTTGTGAGACTTAACTACGGCCAGATTAGCATGTGCTCAGAACAAGGGAAAGGAACTCGGGTGTCGGTCAAGATACCTTTTCGGAAAGCCCTCCAACTCAAGGCACCTGTCAAAAGCTCCATCGAGTTGTCATTACCTACGCCACCAAGCGATACTTCGCACATCACAAACCCTTTATCTGCTGCCTTGGGGAAGAGTCAAGAAACTCAAATGCTAGAGACCTTGACACTACAAACGACACCCTCTGTACTGACAACGCCGAATTCCGAGACATCCACTGTCCCATCGCTGAGCAGCACCTCCATTAGTCCCGTGGCAAATCGTTATCCGTTTCCCGATCTCGGAGCTCGTCAACCAAAATTCAGTATTCTTATTGCAGAAGACAATCCATTAAATAGTCGACTGCTGGAGACCCGATTATCAAAGAGAGGGCATCAAGTCAAGGTGACAGTCGATGGGCAAGCGTGTGCAGATGCTTTTAAAAAAAGTCCAGATGTCTACGATGTCATTCTCATGGACTTACAGGTACCCATTCCTCCATATTACATGCTCATATCTACTACTGACAAGTTCCAAGATGCCGTTGGTGGATGGGGCAGGTTCCACCCGTCTCATTCGAGCCTTCGAAAGTGAAAATACTCCAGCCGTCTCCAAGCAAGCAATTTCCTATGGGCGAATTCCAATCATAGCTGTCTCTGCTTCACTCACCGAGAACGCCTTGGATGAGTATCTCACGATTGGTTTCGACGGATGGATTTTGAAGCCTATCGACTTTCAACGCCTGGAGGCGATACTGGCGGCGATACAAGATCGGCAGATTAGGGAGCTGCTATTACATGGACAGGAGACTTGGGATAAAGGGGGCTGGTTCAAGACTCGAGTTTCGCAGGGTTAATCATAACAACGATTAAGTAATAAGTATTCAGATCACAATTACTTTCATATGAAGCGAATAGCGAAGAAGGACGAAGACTAGAAGCATTGGCGCGCATGTAAAATTGGGAATTTGATTGGAAAACCTGCGAGCGTTCAAGGTTGAGGGAAATCGATGTCCCCAATCTTTACCAAATACTGGCGTGTATATGTACAATGTAGAATCAACGTTTGGGGGATGACTGACGGGTTTGAGCCCCTCGGGTTGTGGCAACAAGGACAACATCAGGAGTATTTGGAAATGATATGATAATTGATGAATAAATAACATTCTTTGCAAACCCCCTCGAAAGCATAATGTCGTTGGCAACAAATGCCCTACTACAGTATCAAATCTAAACAAAACACGTCTCCTACGCCCAACTCACCTGCATCCCCATCCAATTAATAAACGCCATCCAATCACTCACACGCCACCCTGCCCGCGACTCGCCAACACGTGCACACCTCGTCCATCCCTCGATCTCCGATTTCGATTTCCACACAGCCCAGATCTCATCGTCGATGACCACAGAGTGCTACATGCAACAAAACCTCGTACCCCTACGCTCCTGCTCTTGCCTAGATGGGCAGCGTCAGCCTTCCTCGGTTGGGATTGAGATGCGTTACTGGTGAGATGGAGAGGATCGTGAAGAGAAGGGGGTAAAAATAGATCGCGGATTGGGCCGGGAGCTTGTGATTGGCTGGGAAACGAAGGAACTGTTTCTGCAGCGTTGTGAATGTCACCTTGGGTGTTGGTTGTTGGTCGAGAGGATGATATGATCATGAGAAACGGGAAAATATGGAGGTTTTCGTGTAGTCGTGAATCCATTTCGTAAAATCCTTCGCACAAATGCAACGCCAAATACACCGTAGCTATGCAATTATGCAAAAGTACACCATCTACTCAATTCATACCGCAATCGCGACTTTGACGCCGTTCGCACTCGCCGCAGTCAGCGCAACCTGTTCAACCCAGCCACTACCATCTCGATTCTCCAACGACTCCCCAAACTCCTGCACGAGCCTCACGATGGTATAGCTCGCCTCCGTGAGTGCGAATTGCTGCCCCACGCAGATCCTAGGTCCGCCGTTGAAGGGAATGTATGCCCAGCTTGGACGTAGGCCTTCCTCTGGCACCCAGCGTTCTGGTCGGAATTCGTCTGCGTCAGGTCCGTAGATATCGGTGCGGCGATGGAGGGAGTAGATCGAGTAGGCTATGGTTCCACCTTTGGGAATGTAGAGGGGTGATTGTCCGTCAGTACCACCCCCGACGGGGAGGACCGTGTCTTTGAGGGCGAAGCGGACATTGACTGGGACGACGGGGTAAAGACGAAGGGCTGGAGGGCCTTGTTAGAGTAAGTTCGGGGGAGAACGATGAAGAAATGCTCACTCTCGTTGAGAACGTATTTGAGATACTTTAGATTCCGAAGGGTCTCGTAATCGGGCTTTGCACCATCGAGTCCATTGACTTCGGCTCTGAGCCTCTTCCAAACCTTTGGATGCCGGACAAGAGCGTGGATTGTATTGCTCAGCAGACTCGCGGTTGTATCTCGTCCCGCCAAAAGAATGTTTAGAAGTTCATCTCGGAGCTGTTTTGGATCTCTTGTCGACTTGATAAGCTCGGCTAGGAAGCGATATTTTCCCTTCTTTCCCGGACTATCAATGGACTTCTCTGCATCTTTCGGCTCGGTTTTCTCCAACTCTTTTCGCACAATCTCGTCGACAAAGCTGTGAACTTCCTTGCAAGCCTTGGTAAAGTCTCTACCACCCTGTAAGAAAGCTAGGTTGCCCATCCGGATTCGTAATGCTAGCTTGCTCTGTGCAAAGTCGAAGGCCTTGCCGAACCGCTCTTGATCTGATCCGACAGCACTGCTTAATGAATTCACTGACTCGCCGAACAGAAATTCGGTTGCGGAATCCAAGGTCAACTGGAAGAGAAGAGGTTGAAGATCGAAAGTGGTCCCGTCTTTAGGAATCTTGGACAATAGTTGCTTGATGTGGCTTTCAAATGTATCGAGATCGGCAACTTGAGCTTTGGTAAAGTTTGGCCTTATGAGAGCCTAAGAGGAAGTTAGTGACTAGTACCATAGATTGTTCTCAGCAACAAGTACCCTTGAATGTTCCCATTGCGCGCCATCTACGTAGATATTAACAAGAGAAGAGTAAAAGTTAGCGAGAGAGTATTACCAGTTGTGAAAATCCCACTTCCAAGCAAGGGATTGAAAGCCTTTTGACGTCCCCCAATACCGAAGTCCTTGAAGTTCGTCGCCAAGATAGCTCTAATGTTCTCTGTTTCTATAGTGTTGTAGAATCGGTTTCCTAACAGGTTGATCGACCAAGTGAGGCCATAGCTATCATAGCGCGATTTGGCTAAAGAAAGTACTCTTTTGTTCTTGAAAGCAGCAAGCTGAATTCGGAACATGTCAAGTCCAAGGATCGGATCGAGTTGTAAAACACGACGCTCTTGTTGACATCCATTCTTTCGCTTGAATACCGCCACAGAAGCATAACGTATAACCTTTTGTACTGCGAAAACCAACGTCAAAAGAGCGACGACGGTGGAAAAGCTGTATGCCATCCCAAACTCAACAACTCCGGAAACGAACAGCAAAAACAATGAATCGAAGTTTGAAGCAAAGTCGAGCGTAATAAGAGGAGAGGGAAGCCGCGGCAAAGTCGCTAGACCTTGCGGCTGAGGACGACAGAGCTGAATTGACCGCTCAAAAAGGGAATCTTTACGTCCTTGCAAAGGAAACACGAAGAGGGTAACGAATAGAGTTGAAAAGAATAACAATCGAAGGAAATGCTGCCGGACGCAATCCTACAGCAGGGGCCAAACCTTGATTACTTGATCCTATGCTTGCGCAGTTGATTGCTCTCTAGTGGTTAATTGTCGCGAGGATTTCGCGGGGTGACGAGTTCTGTGTCTCGATTGGAAGGATTACGAGGGCGGTGACCTGATGTGGCTGGATCTGCCTACCATCTTGAAGTTCGTGACTGTCCATTCCATTTCCGATACCGTTAATAACTCCTTTGAAATTCATCGTCAGAAGTCAAGCTCGTACGCGAATTTATGAGTGCGTTGGTTTATGGGCGTGAAGTGGACTCGTATAAATCGATCTGAAGCCGGTATGAACCGGTACGATTTCTCCCGTGATCCTACCTTATCTTCCAGATCAATGGCGGCATTGTACAGTACAGTACATATGTACGTACTGTACAATAAGACTTGACGAGAGTGGTTTCAGTGGAGCTAACCATTTGAGAGTCACGGAGTAACTACTTTGAAAAACAGATATCAAGGAACCTCAGTTAGTTTTTTCTAATAGTTAATAGACAATCAACACCATTCTTCTCGCACGGCTAGAACACCCAAGCTAACTTTCCTAGTAGTTTATAGACAATCAACATCATTCTTTTCTTTAAGGTTGGAATAATCAAGTTAAATTTTTAGAAACAAACCAGAGAATGGAAGTCCTCCCCTTTCAGAGGAAAATGTCTTAACTAAATACGACTAGCTCCACATCCACTCTCATCAAGTCCTCCGGTACTTGAGAAGTTTCAGATATTCATGATCCTTCCCATTGAGGGCTGGCCAGCCTCATCGGGACTATCTAGTCGAGAAATCCACTTTGAAATGCCATCCACTTTTCGGCCTTTCTTCCCGTTTAATACGTGCAGTTCTATATGCCAAGCAAGAGTTTCGTTCATGCATAAGAGCATGGCAATCGCTCGAATCAATAATTCGAGTTCTCATATACTAGCATTGCATCTCAGACCTCACAGGATTACTAAAGCTCTATCTCCAATTCTATCTCCAATTTCTGAGACGCGCTTGAAGTACATAATCGTCTCTTTTTCGTTAAGCAAATTGAGCTTCGTACTGTACATGCATATCTGTAGTGGAATTAAAGTCGGCGATTACCCACCTGGCACGGCAGTCTGGGTAGATTAGCGGCGGCCTATGCCCTTCATGTATAAGTTTCTCTGGTATGGCTTTTGGTACCCTAGCATGAGGTGACAGACGACTTACCAGACTTTGCATTTCCATACCTACGCTCATGAGGAGCCTTGACAAGGACTACCATATGTCAATTCCAGCCCGACAATGCCTAGGCTTAACACTCCGCAGTCGAATGGTAGAAGAAATATACTCCCAAACAAATACTTCTATATTTCAAGCATGTGCTTCTTAAACTAGCACAGTACATATCTCGGATGCCTACAAAGCACACATGCATGTGCCACCGGGAAACCTTCTCGTGTCAGAAACGCCACATGTTTCTTGTGGCAATGAATCCTCACGTTTTCCTTATCACAGAATTTTCCAAAGCACGATAAGGATGTCTCAATCTAAAATGACGCAAGATAAAATTCGATCCTGGCAACAACCGGTCCATTCTCGGAGGGATGTCGCCCTTGCGGATCTTGAATCAATAGATGAGATCCGCAAATTGATTGGTCAACGAATGTTACTTTAGATGCTGATTCGCACTGGGAATCGGGTGTTGATTTATCCAAGGTAAGGGAATGACCCAGTAGATTGGAATGGGTAATAATTGCGGCTATCGACAATAGGTTCAGGAGGTACTGTATAGTACATAGCTGTCTTACAGGAGAAGAAGCATATTCACATGGCGGCTTATGCAGGGGATGATGAGCGCATGGAACAGGCCGATGTCGACTCCGATCTCACGAGCCAACCGAGCCAGCCTCGAACCAACATCTCGGTGCAGTTTCCTACGAAGTCCCCACGGACTGTACGGGTCATCAACGTCGCTTCGTCGCCCAGTATTACTGTACACCGCACAATACTCCGTATAGACGACGGACTGCGCCTGATGTCGTGTTGGGGCTCAGACCATCAGCTCATCCGAGCCGATTTGTGCGAACAACATGATCTTCGATGAGTCGTCAGTCTGGGACAAAGAGATGGAAGGTGGATGTGGATATCGAATGTTGGGACGTTCTTTGCAAAGTTCTTCCTTCCCGCAAGGCAAAACCAAGAAAACCCCCACTACAGCCCACTACCGTACACTAGGCATAGACTAGCTCAACGTTTCCGCTCTTCTGCCACCAGGGCTGACGGCGCATATCGAGGCTTCTCTACATCAATTCCCGTCCCTGTCGAGCCTCTCGAAAAAGCTCCTATCGCTGGATAAGTGGATACGTTCGGTCGTTGGCGGTGACTGCTCATGAGACAGGCTTTGATCTGTGCAGCAGGCAAACAGAATCTCAGACGGCTAGGGACTGACTTTCTCGTCCTTCCAACCTGAATCGATCATGCAAATCTCCTTGACTCGCGCCTCCTAAAACTGACAATTACTTTGGGGAGATCTGTTCGTCTTCAGGCACACATTGGCACATTGGCACATTGGCACAGTAGCACAGTAGCACATTAGCACATCAGCACACCAGAACATTAGCATATTGATATATTGTCTTAATCGCAGGACTTCACATATCTCTTCTCGGCCTCGATATCACCAAACCCAGCAGACCGACTGGATCACCGCAGCTCTTGAATGCCCTGATAATTCAAGATGGTTGGTTTCAACCCGTTTGGCAGCGTCACTGGAAAGACGAGTGCCACTCTATTCGAGATTCGGTATGTCCTCAGTATTCTACATTTTATGGCAATGGGCTGATGATAGTAGTCTTGAAAATGAGGTCATGGTACTGCGCGGTGGGGAGAGCGAAGCCTCGAGCCAGATGCTGCAAGGCACAGTAGTGTTATGTCTTCCATCCTCCTTGAAAGTAGAAGACGTGCATTTGCGGATGACTGGACAATTAAAAGCTGGGTGAGTAAATCAAATCATCTCATTTGTTCCCGTACTGACCTACCCTCTTCTCAGATGGAACGACCAGCGAAGTACTCCGACGGGCGTATCAAATAATCGAACCGAGAGGACCACGGAAATATTCAGCCATAGATGGGCGCCTTTTGTTGGCGGAACTGGTACTGGCTCTTCCTCGCGAGGAACCCTTCTTCCAGCAGGGAACTACGAATGGCCTTTCGAGCTTTTGATACCAGGCGGCATGGCTGAGAGTATAGAAGGCATAAGCGACAGCCACATAGTATACAAGCTGAAGGCAACAGTTGCAAGGGGTAAATTGGCGTACGATTTACATGCCTGGAAACCTGTTCGAATTGTCCGGACCCTTGACCCCGCGGCCTTGGAATTGGCACATGCAATGACCGTGGAGAACGTCTGGCCAAATAAAATCGAGTATTCACTTGTTATTCCCCAGAAGGCGATCATATTTGGCACGGCAATCAACATTGAGATGAGATTTACCTCTCTCCTAAAAGGACTGAGGATCGGCAACATAAAATGCGAGCTCCAAGAAACGCAAGAAATAACGATCCCGGGTGTCACGGCATCAACTGAGAGATATCACAAAAACGTCCGCAGTATTGATGTTTGGAATTTCTCGTTGAATGATGAGGAACATTACCATGACATTCTTGATGAAAATGGACAAGATGGATACACTATTAAAGAGGTCATGCCGTTGCCAAAGAGGCTTGCGCGCTGTGTGCAAGATGTAGACGTTCATGGCATCAAAGTCCGGCACAAGGTCAAGTTTAACATTGCCTTGCATAACCCAGATGGGCACGTTTCCGAGGTAAGCCTCTGACATCTGCAGCCCAACATGACTTACGCTGACTTCACTAGCTCCGCGCAACACTCCCAGTGACGATTTTCATTTCACCTAACATGCCTCTAACCGCAGATGGTTGTCTTGTGGATCAGACACCCATGAGCACGCAAACCACAGACATGGCACAACATGCTCCTCCACTTTATGGAGAACATGTTCTTGATCAACTTTATGCCGACGTTGATCAATCAGGATTTATGACTCCCGCGCCCCAGTCCGGGATGAATACTCCCTTCTACGGGCAATCACGAGCTGGATCTTCCGAAAATCTGCACGCTATGGTTGCGGAGAGTCCCCCTCATCCAGCTGGTGCTGTGCCTCCGGCTGCATTGCAATCTAGACTTCAGAACTTGAACTCTGGTTCCCGGAACAGCAGCTTCCTGCGAAGACATCCTGGATCAAATTCGGGTGGTAATACACCTCACTCGCATCCTGCACCCGACACCGACCACAGCTACTTCCCAAATAATAGCCATTCTGGAACTGCGTCAGGTCAAATTAGCAACCCATTGAGTCGTCGAACTAGCGAAGAAGAAGATCATCGTAACGGGGCCTCCAATATGACGAGCGGACAGCACACCCCAGAGCATGTTGATTATACGGAGCTTGGAGACCTATCCAGGGTCCCATCATACACCACCGCGGTTAAGACTCCAATCCGAGGAATGAGTTATACAGAGAATCTACCGAACTATGATGCTGCAATTTCAGCCCCTCCAAGTCCGAATTTAAGGTTCAGCAATTTGAGCACCCCTATTGCTGAACATCCTCCGATTGAGGTAACGTCTAATGGCGTGAGTGGGATTCCAAGGAATGCCGCATCGAGCATAGGATTCACTCCAATCCACCCACCCCCACTCGCATTCACAAATGATGCGGATGAGCGGAGGAGGTTAAATATCTTGCAAAGCCGAGACAGGCATTGATTTGGTGATTTCGTTTAGCGATGGGGTTTCTTTTATTTTTTGGTCACTTGGGGTTAGGAGACATAGGTTAGACATGCATAGCATAGGAGTTTCCGAACATCATTCAGGATAGGAATGTAGGCGTTGAGGGATTTAAATATCACCGCTCTGGAGATACATTTTTCTTGGTATTAGCGGTTTCAATTGGATCTGGATAACTGATCCATCAATTGTTACATATCGAATACACGTTTTGTACAACCGTTTGTACACCGCATTCTAAGGGGTTTTCCCTGTTACGAGTAATATCACACTTCCCAACTGTCTCCTTATATCCTCCTTCTCTACATCATGTGTATCCTCAACCTCACCCCACATACCCGTCTGCCAAGTGACTTCCGTCGTAGCCGCTCTCGCGGCTTCCTCGACACCAAACTTCTCCTCAGCATTCTCATCTCTAAGGTGCGCCAACTCCGTACTCCATTCCACCAACAACCTTACCGCACCCAATAACCCCTTTCCCGCCAAAACCCCCCTCTCTAAGCCAGCAAGATCAAAGGCAGATAACCCATTAATCCACCCCCTGATCACATCCCTCGTCACCTGGGGCTGCGACCTAGGCACAATACTATCCGCATCCAAGACCGGCGTGATCTCCACACCAGGCCACACCCTCTCCGTCAAAAAATCAATGATCGGCTGCGCGGTCCTCTGCTGTATACTCCGCAGGCTCTCCGTCCTGCCCTCGTGGCTCTCATACCCGGGCGGGTCTGCCGCCGCTTCGGGCGCCCAACATAGTAAAGAGTCCGTGTCGAGATACCGCATGAGGGTTTTGACGATGTTGGAGCGAATTTCAGAGGTTCCGGCGAGATCCTCATCGAGTATGTCGAGGGCGCGCGAGGTAAGGGAGGTGAGGGGGATGAGGTGGTGACGGAGGGCTTGTTGGGCGGATACCAGGAGGTCCCATTCTAGGGCGATGGCGGATGCGAGGTGGGGTTTTGAGGAAGGGAGCGTGAGGATCTGGGAAGAGGCGCGGCGGAGGGGGCGGGTGTCGAGGTGGATTTGTAGACCGTCTTTGGGGAGAGGTTAGCTATATTCTTGATGGTGGGTGGTGGTGTTTGGGAGGTTTACTATCGACTTGCTTGACGTGGACGTGTTTCCAGAACCTCTTCGTCTTCGCAGTCCCGCCACCAGTGCCTCCTGCTACAGCTCGTAGATCTTGTCCACGCTTCAATAGCTCGGCCTGTTTCCGTCGTCGAGCAACTCGAGAGTCTACATGGTCGGCACTGGGGACTGGTGGTGCTGGTGTTGGCCCAACTGCAGTGATGGGGGATACGATCGCAGCCTTTGAAATTGAGGTGTGGAGACATTGAAAAGAGATTCTTGGGGTACTCGAACAGCTTCTCAGGGCTTTGGTGCCCGAGAGGACGGAGGATTGAGCTACACGCTTCATGGTGAAGACTGTTGTGGTGAGAATACTGAGAAAGCTTGAGCTTGGTGGAAGATGCTTTGCGATCATCACTTTTTGATGGTCTGTGCACGAGATATTCGGACATAGGATGTTCCAGGTGCCGGGTCAACTCCAGATTCCCTAGGAAGAAAATATATTATTTTTCAGGTCAGGCTTGAAAGAGTCTTTAGAGACACAATGGTTAACAAGAAAACGTTTCTAAGCCTTTCACGAATGGTGTGTACGATGACAATAAGTGAGTGACCGTGACTTTGGAGTTAAATACTCTCTGATTGGTTGAGCATGACAGGGATCGACAGCTTCACTTAACGTCGAGTCAAAATATCTTGAGACTTTAAACATCGTCAATATGGTCTAAATACAGCTTTCCTTATCAATCTCGTAGAGAGTGATTCTGCCTGATTTGCAAGGTCCAGGAGTGACCAGTAATTCCTTGATTTCAACCTCTCATTTTATTACTTCCATTTCTCTTAACGTGTTTTGAGGAGAACTAAATTCGAGCCGTTCAAAATCAAGATATATAAAACATCTTTCTATATTGATGTTTGTATGCCATTTCAAAAAAATGTGTTCATCTGTCAGCTAAGTCATACCATGTTCATATGATAACCCCTTGGTTAGTAGTACTCCGCTAATATTGTATAGCTTCTAATCCACCAAACTTCCAGAGAGAAAGAGCAAATTTTACTTCTGATTCTAGTGATATTATAAAATGCAAGGACTAAAACTCGGTTTTACATTCGCTGTCCCAGTTGTGGGCTCGACATCCAACCTGCGCTTCGTATTCTTCCGATCAGATAATATATAACGAAGACGCTATAACACGCATCAACTGAGCGGAAGCATTCTACCTAGACTCCATAACCTAGCTTTATATAAATCAAGGTAGTACCAAAAGCTTCCACTGGCAGCCAGAACGCTCCATCCCGGATAGCCCGATGGTAAGATCGTCAGTTTAAGGTTCTTTCAAAGTACGTCGCTTATGGACATGAGTTACCAATTAACACTTGTCATCTACTGAGAGTGGAGAAAATTACGACGTGATTGAGTTTCCCGGTTCTCTCATTGAGGAAACTTCCTTTTTGTGGAGGTTTCATTTTTGGAAGGGGCACGGAAAGTTAATTTTCCAAGTGGTGAGGTTTCTGCCCCATCGGTTTTTGTCAGGAATCAGAGCTGGAGCTGGAGCTGTAAAGAAATTACTGGGGTACTTTTATCTTTAGGGGATCGAATATAGCCCAGTGCGTCGCTCGAAGAGAGCGTAGATGCTTCGTATGTCATGTCCGTAAGTTCGACTCTGTTCAGACCTGAAGACTCAAAATCATGGGACCCAAGGCATAAGACTTTTCTTTTGAGATTATCACTTTAGGTAGTAACATGGCTCACAGGTAGAAATATCACTGTACCCAACACGTTTGTCCCACATATTCCATTAACATGGTAAATATAGGTATGATGCCCTCACTAGTCCATGTCAAGATATGCCCCTCAGGACAATATGTTAACTAGCCCTAGGCCCATCCCGCCTTCCTTATGACAACAATAAGTGAGCCACGCTATCCA
Organism: Hymenoscyphus repandus; assembly: GCA_001414415.1. Taxonomy (NCBI): domain Eukaryota; kingdom Fungi; phylum Ascomycota; class Leotiomycetes; order Helotiales; family Helotiaceae; genus Hymenoscyphus; species Hymenoscyphus repandus. Next base: position 122,363 of record LLCE01000127.1, read on the forward strand.
GTCCGCCGAAGATCTTCCCAACAGTCAATCACGCAATCCATGCTTACCTCTTGGGCATTATAGAATCCCAAGTAATCACTATATCTTGCACTGAATCCTGCTCACCTGGTCAGGTCATCAGGGCCTTCAAAATCCCTACTTCGTGATGGAAAACCTCAAGATTCGCCTGGCGCCGTGGTGGTGTGACATCACCGATTCTTTTACGCCTAACAGAAAATACCTAGGAGGTGTGAACACCGGCTTCGAGGGATTCCCATATGGAGTTTAACATCATCCTCTTGCAGTGATAAGGGAGGAATGATAGGATGGGGTTTTCCATTTTTTGAATTGAATTCTTGGTATCTCTTTTTGGATATTTTGGGATTTAAGATTCTTAGTTCTATCTTTTTGTTTGCGTCTTGCTACGATCTAGATTGCTGGGTACAAAATGAGGATATGATGCGAAAGCCTTTATTGACCTCACTTAGCCTGATTTCGGTAGCTGGAAATTCACATTCTCCGGCATTTGGTGCTCTCCTAGTCCACACCAGTGTTTTGCACGATACATTTGGAAGTGCTTCTATTTGTTAGACGTTATTTTCCGGGACATGGGGTTTTCTTTCCGGCTAATGTTAAGTAGAAGGTTGTGGTATAAGCTTGAATAAGTGCCTTGTGACAGCAGCAGCAGACCAACCACTTGGCATATTTCGCCGTATGTCTGAACCTCGATCAAGAACCCCGAGAGTTATGAGCAGTTTTGTTCTCGTAAGAAATCTCGAGGTAAATCTGGCTAAAAAAAGATCTGAGCTGACATCTCTCACAGCGCTGCTGACAGAACTCAATGCGCTCATTTCTGATTTAGAAAACAACAAAATACAACACTTCTTAGAACAGTTAGGCTCCTTCACGAGAGTTCTCCATACTCATTGATTTGTATCCGTATGATCCTTCACTTGCTTTCTACTGCCCAAAGGAGAGAGCCCTCAAGTCACGGGGTGTTCCTCCACCCTCTTCGCTTGTCTAATGCTATATTCCAAGTCGTGGTGTCTGCCGTGGTAACAGAGGTAGGCTCTCTTCTGCCCCTGGAAGATGGCTTCATTTGCGCTTCATGTTGGTTCTTAGCTAAATTCACAAGGACAAGCCCACGGCGGTATTGGAGCGTGAGATATAACACCCCGTCTTTCTATTGCTTTCTCTATGAATCTGGTACTCGTGCTAATCTCTTGCTCGTCCCTCGAGGCTTAGTGCGAGCTCCAAGAAACGCAAGAAATAACGATCCCGGGTGTCACGGCATCAACTGAGAGATATCACAAAAACGTCCGCAGTATTGATGTTTGGAATTTCTCGTTGAATGATGAGGAACATTACCATG